>CM031237.1:886201590-886390267 GCA_018340775.1 Taxus wallichiana var. yunnanensis
GTTGTACTTCGTTCGGTTACGTATTGCTAGTTTCCATTTCCAAATAATAAGATGGAATTCTTGAAGCCAATGCTAGAGAAAAATTTGATAACACAAAGCCAAACTCTATATATTTATAGATAGATGGAAGTAGAGGAGAGAAAAGAAGAGGAGGGACAATCGGATTTGAAACTCCTGACCACTGACAATGAATATTTGAGAATCTACTGTGAGATCTATTAAATACACTTCTCACGTATTTGTTTGGCAAAGTTGGAGAAGAAAGGAAGGTCAGACTGGATTTAAATTAGGTGGTTGAGTAGCCAGATCATCTCATTAACAATGGCGTGAAAGATGCTTTCTACAGATCTCTGCACATACTTTAGGATCCCAATCAAATTGGAATGAATGGACCACCAGACATAGCACTGCGTGGTGTGTTTCAAAAATTCGGTAAAGCGCAAGGGATACGAGAAGCCGGCACAAAGCTATAGTGTCGGAAAATCCTGCATAAAGAAACAAAATGGGCATCTGAGACCACGTGAGCTTAGGTGATTTATTGAAATATTATTGGTTGATTGGGGAGATCTTGTTTTTAGTTATACCACATATCATTGATAGGTTTGTGCTCATTGAGGATTACAAACACCTTATTGGGCACGCTTTGATTGGTCAGTGTGTATGCAAACTCAAAGAGTCCGACACATACTCATGTAGCGTTTGAAGGGGCGGGGAAGAAGGCATGAAAAGGAACTCTTGTAGGAAAGAGACAGCCTGAAAACAAAGGGAAGAAGGAGTGTCGAGAGGGCCGGGGACTTGAGCTGATTTGAAGTAGAGTAAAAGGTGTGGCTAGAAAAGGTGTTATCTGCACGCTGGGAAGAAGGTGAGTGCATAAGGGGCAGTGCAAGCGAGGGAAACTTGGATAAAGAGGAAAAAGGAAAATGAAAAGGATGGAGAAAAGGGGAAGTGTGTAAGGAAGCGTGAGGAAACTACAAAATGCAAGTGAATGTGTCTAGAGAGATAATGCTGAGAAGTGCACAACTCACGATGTAGAACCATAGAGTTGGAATGTGAATACTGAGTTGTCAAAATAACTAGGGAGTTCTTTGCGCAGAGCAATAGATTTGGTGAATTTTTGGGGCCATCTACCCACTAGTATATGAGAGGATCGAGTATCCTGAAGCATCGGCATGAGGTATGGTGTCCTATAAATAATCATGAATTTCTAATACGGGATTCTTGAAGAACTACCTGCAGTGAAGTCACTTGATGAATCATTTCTGGACTTTATTCTAAATCCTATAAAAAATGTTGGAAGAATACTAAGCATCCTAGAAGAGAAAGAAGAGAGCTACATGATGAAGCACATGAGAGTAGTTAAAGGAGCTATATACAATAATGACTATGTGCATACTACAATCTGTGCACTTGGAGAAGTGGAAACTATTCTAATATTTACAAAATTTTTGCAGTAAAGAGCTTAATGGGGTGTTTTGGGATAGATCCCATTAGCTAGGATTTTAGTGCACCTTCCGCCAGAGATGAGAACTGACTCAAAAGGGTTGCTTCCTTTGCATGAACCTGATGATGTATGGGAGCACTCGAAAGTGCACTCAATTTTGAATGGCACCTGGTTTAATTCTCCGTTAACACCATACTTTCAAGACCAAGTCCCCAACTTCTGAAATCCACGAGGCCTAGCTTGCTCAGCTGAAAACACTTATTTGTTGATTGCTTTAATGTTGTTCTAGTTTGATCATGGCAGATTTTCTATGCCAGTTCTTCAAGTTCGACCAGCTTCTGCCAGCTTTGATTTCTCTGCAATTATATACCTTGAATTCCCAGCTATTAGCCCAGTGAAAATGATTTCAACTCAAGTATCAAAGGAAGTGTAGCCTCCTTGCACAGACAGATAATATAAAAAGGTGTAGTTCCTATTTCCTTTCTTGCTTTCGTGGTTCTGTCTACACCAGAAAAGCGCATGCGAGATATTTGTATGCCATTGTCTTTGGTTGTTCATTATGCACTTCATGATTTTGATCGGGTTCTTGCTTTGTTGATTCTTCTATACTCATTTACTCTAAGGGTAATAGTTGAGAAGAATTCTTGGAGAATATATTCGAGGAAGCTTAGCACCCGATTATAGTGATTTTAAAATACCCGAGGAAGGCTTTTGCGTTATCAGTAGATAATGGTTTGAGAGCACTTAAACCTTATTACAATTCCTTCGAGGAAGTCAAAATGATGTCAGCCTCTCGCTTTCGATTCCTTGAAAGTACGATAACTTCTGGGTGCATCTGTGTAAGTAATTTATACTGCCAAAGACTCACTGTGGCTAGTGCTTAAAGTAGGATTTATCATGCCTATCAATTCGATACTGCCATTGCACAAAAATGTTGATCCATGCCGATTGGTCGAGAGAGGGCTTGTGTGCGATTTCTTCTTTCCTAAAAAAGAAAGAACATTCTTTGCATTTCATGACCCCACACATGCACATGCTGCTGCCGAATGGGCTAGTGAAAAGGAAATAGTCTCCCATGCATTATGATCTTCATTGTTGTAGTGTTGTGCAGAGAAGTGTCCACCACAGAGAATCCATCATTGAGGGAATCTCTACTAACACTTTTGGTGAGACTATGTGCTCTCGATACATCTCACTCAGTGATGTCAAGGATATTTTTCCAGAGAGAAGGCTGTCAATAGGCACATATGGGTAATAGGATTAGAGCATCGGATGTATCCTCTTTTGATTTCTTTAAACCCGAGAGGGTATGCGCCCTCGTAAAGAGAATGTGATCATGTCCCCTCAGCCCATTCACAGTTGCGTCAACTTTGAGATTTTCATTCATTTTTAGGTTCGTCAGGCGGCTGGATCAATTTCAGGTCCAAAAAGAATGAAGTATCTTAGTTCATTCTCGAGCATCCTCGATAGTTTTCAGCTCATTTATAGATCCAGTCTGCGAGCTACCTCTTACTATTTTTGTGGCCTTAACAGTCACTAGGAATCATGTGCTCCATGATTTGGTTACCCATCGCACTCTCTTCTCATTGATTTCTACTCCCATGGTGAAGTCCCTAACACTTGCGTGTGAAGGCCAACACCTTGATGTGATTTTCATGGTAAGCATGCTTTTTGAACTTCTTAGCACACACATGATGGCATGTGACTGTTTCTCTATGTGGTTATATCTCGATTCATAGTCTTTTAGTTATCCTAATGTGAAGAATATGCCATTGGTTATTCTAGTCCACTTTTTCATTTTCTTGTGTTAGGACAACAAACCACACTTGTGTCGGACACTTGAACATAAAGGATGAAATCCTTTGAGTAATCTAGGTTTATGAGTGTTGGAGAAGCTAGACCAATTTGCTCGCTTGATGTTGTTGAAGATTTCTCTTCAGGTACATTATCTTGAAAATGGCTATGTCTTTCTTGAGCATGAGGGTGATGGGCCTTGCCAATCCTACAAGTTAGGAATGCATATCCTAACAAAGTTAATTTTTTTTTGAGGAATGACTGAGGATTTCTTGTACTGTAGATAGGGAAAGAGCCGAGGATGGCTGAAACACACTCATGATCAATTACTGATGCCATGTGCTTTTGAAACCACGAAGGATGGCCTATAAGCTTTCCCCCTATGCCACCAAAATATCACTTCTCGGGGTTAAGAGACACCTACCAAAATTTTTGCACCTTTCAAATACTTTCTCTAGGTGTGCCATATGATCCGCACTTTGCTTTGAGAAGACGATAATAACATCAATGTAAACCAAGATGAACTCATTGATGTAACCCTTGAAGGAAATATCCATGTTGTGTTGGAATTTTTCTCCTAAGCGTTTGAAATACCAAAGGGAAAATTTTGATAGGGATATGTTCCCCACTTGGTTGTAAATGATGTCTTGTATTGATCCTCTTCTTTGACCAGGATTTGATTGAAGTCAGATTACCCATCCAACATAGAAAATTTTTGTGCACCAGCCACAGTCTACAAAATCTACCCCATCGAAGGCAAAGGGTAGTGATCCTTCAAAGATGTCTTGTTCAAGTCTCTGAAATCAACAAAAAGTCTGATTTCACCATTATTTTTGTGTACTGGAACTAGATTTGTGACACAGGTAGAGTATTTGATCAGAAAAATGATCTTTTCCTTAATGAGTTTAGACAATTCTTTCCTCATGAGGGGCTCTATATTCAGATTGGTTTGCCTCTACTTTTTTATGATGGGCTTCATACTAGGATCAAGGTCAATAGATTGTTGAGCAACACTTAGATCAAAACCTTTTATGTCTTCATACTCCCATGAAAAGATATCATTGTAATTCTAGTATAGAGAAACGAAGGCATGCTTTTCTTCATGCGTGCAATATTTGATGAGAAACAACTCCTTTCCATGCACAATAGTGACTGGAATGCAATCTTATTATGCCATATGAATATAATTTTCTTCACCCTTAAACTCATCATCAGGGATGAATATTTTCTCTAAGGTGACCAGCCCTTTAAGCAACTTGTTTTTCTTCATTTGTATCACTTAGTCACCATAACCATCATGCAAATCATCTTGCATGCTTGATGAGAACTCAACTTCATTCTAAATGAACTAGACAATATGTGCATCACATTCAAACACTTCAAGCTAGTGTTGTTGTCTAGAATGGTGGCTTTATCACCATCTTGATGTGCCGCATGTTTCTTTTGACAAAGTATTCAACAAGGAGAATTACTTTTTGGCCAAACATGACCTTTCAATTAGATTCCTTGTTCAATTTGTGTGGCACCACCTACAGGTTCCAAAGAATCACATATCTCAAAAAGGTGAGAAATCTTGTTTATAAGCTTTGAGAAGTTTATTCTTTGCAGCAACTTGCACTTGTTTTTGACTTGGTGGATAGCGATTTTGTGTCCCCAAAGATCTAAATCGTCACGATACTTTTATTCTCTATAATGAGAAGATCATGCTGCATTGGTGCCTCATATTATTCTACATTATTGGAACATACTTGACAGTGAACTAACCTATGTGTGAAGAATATTTTCTCATCCTTAGGAGAAATGAGAACCACTCCGCACCCGTGCCGTTTCTACTTCTAGGTCCATCAAAGTACATATTCCACAAACTTTGTGTTTTCTTCATTTTCTTTGGAGCATGCACAACAATACAACTTATTTTTTGATGATACAATAAGTGCCAAAGCCTGTTTCATAAGCTTCTTAGTTCTTCAACATATGGATCAAATTTTTGTGCCTCTCCACCCATTCATCAAGCACTAATTCGGGAATACGAGGCGGAAGACGCGTTGCTCTTGGCGAAACAAGATCTTTTAGATTAGGAAATTAGCTTTGGGAGGGGATGGGTCATATGAATCAATGTGATAGGAAAATATTGGCTCAACTTGTATGGTAAAATGGGTACCATACCTTGTCTTGAGTAACATATCTCGGACCAATTAGAAGACACATAACCACCCACTTTGCGTAAATTTTCTTGATAAATAAAGGGAAAATAAAGGAGGTAGGTCAATGATTGACACATCTCGAGTTATTGTGATGCTTGGACATGCATGGAGGGTTAAATCAAGATCCTTGATGATTCCTAGAGTGGTGACAGCTTTAACCATCAATATGCAAGAATCCTTTTCACGAGGGGGTATACTTTAGACCTAGGGCGTTAACAATTTTCTTAGGCAGCATAACAAAAGTACTAGCGCTTTGAGTCAATCATGAAATTATTCACAAGGTGTTTTCCTATGATCAAGGACATGTAAAAGGGTGGGGTTTTAACAACCTTAATTACTTTATTCTCCTCTTCTTGGTAGATGTTGATATAAGCACGTTGTTTTGGATAACTGGGTTAACACCACAGAAGTTGAGCCGAGCTTCAGTGCACTTGAAGTCACATTGAGATGGAATGGTTAGGGTATCCCATGTTGTGACATTTATGTTTTCTTCTTCTGCCCGGGTCCACAATGTTGAATGGAAAACCGAATGACTTATGCATTTGGGGCACAACAACATCCTTCTTTGATTGTTCAGTCACAGAGGCAAGAGCCCTAGTTGGCATGTAGAAACGACTGCCAAAGGAGGTGTGCGTGCCACTTGAGAGGATCTTTACATGGAGTCTCATGTGTAAGAAGTTGAGCACTTTTAATACCCAGATGCCTTAGATGTATCTTTCTACTTTTGAGGATCGAAATGTTTCTTTGGGCGGCTGACTTGTGCTAGATTTTGAGCATCCTCTTCTTGTATCTTGTGTTGTCGTGCCGAAGACCTAGGAATGCTATCTATTTGTATCATCTGTGGGCTAGATTAATTACATAGAAATACTCGACATTAAAGAGTATCGAGTTGGATTCAAGAGGAACTTATTTCCTTTCTTGGTTCTCAGGCTCACTTGCACTGATGGAAGGCTCATAGTTAGAAGCATTATGGATCATGTTAGTCTTCACACACACCATTAGTATAGTGATATTAACTATGAGGCATGTTGCAAGGGAAAAACCATTCTGATTCTTACGCCACGTTGTTTTTGTTAGGAAATTAGGATAAAGTATGTAGAACAATCCCTCATTGAATCGTAACAATAGAAACTAATATGTAGAAAATATAATGACTCTCGAATAAAAGTGCGGAATAAAATAACACAACACAAAGAGACAATATTTAATGTGGTTCACCCAATTTGGGATGCATCCATCAAGAATCACTTGCTCGATTTTATTACAACCATCGCTCTCTCGAATACAACGCCCATATCTATTTGGAGCTATGCTTAACAAACTCTATAGAATTCACACACGAATTGACAAATATGTAATGTTACATCAACCCTACTATATGCACAAAACCATAAGTGCAGTACAATGCTTTAGCAGTTTTACAAAACTGGGTATCGAAACCATGGGTGAAAATTGTCCCATAAACCTAAGGGTCAAAACTCCCACCCATATGAGAAAAGCACATTTCCTGGTATATCAGCACATTTTTTGAGGCCTAAAACATTTTTCGCTTGGGGTTACGCCCCGAACCCAGTCAGAAGACAATTGTGGAAAGTGTACAATACTCTTAGTGTATAGTCTTCAACACTTTCTCACATGAAAACAACCTCTACTACAACCTAATAGTTCTAAACTGGAACAAGTTCTTAACTTGTGTTGGGCGAGGAAGAGATTGTGCTGGAGGAATTACTTGTAGGGGAAAATGCATGTTGGATTGCCATCTATAATTTTTTTGGTTCTGACCATATCTCTAGTTTCCATATTCATTCTGCTAAGGTTGATTATTTTTCCTATGCACTTGATTATAACTTCTTCTATAGGCTTACTGCGTGCTACTTCTCCATTGATATGACCTTATTGGGAAAGTTTCTAATCAAGGCCTTCATTATTCATCTTCTTTCTGCTACGTTGGAGAATAGGATGTAGATGCAACTAGTTGCACGCTCTACACTAGTAACTCGAAGCAATAAAAGGTTAGGGCGATGGGGTGTTGGAGAGATCTCTAGGAACAAGGGCACAAGAGGCCTAGCCACTAACTTACCCGCTTGAATGAGATGGTTTTATGCCCTTATGGAAATGTTATAAAGCAACGAGTAAAGTTATACCTCCCATGGATTGAATCATCTTTGAGATGTCACTATTTAAAGCCCTTATATAATACAAGAAAGCATGTTGGGTCATAGGCCTTACCACTTATGGAATTATTTCCCAGTCGTCTAGAATATGATGTTGAAATCAATCATTTTCTCATTAGGTGCCCTCTTGGTTATAGTCACTTACTCCACCAAAGATAGGTGATCTGAATTTTCCTCAAAGTAGTTGCATAGAGTTGTTCCCATCTCATCCTAGGTGGAAATAAATGTAGGTATCAAGCCTCGGTACCATTGGAGCACTTTACCCTTGAAAGAGGTCAGCTGCAAGTAGCTTGACAACATCATCATCATGCCTAATCGATAGGCCGAGCACCACAATTGTAACATCTAGATGTGCTCGACGGGGGTGACTTGATTTTATCCCGTGAAGTATGGGATACTCTTAAGCGTGACTACGGACATATCATGCTATGCATTAAGATTGAGTGGACTTCCACTAGTGAAACTAGTAAAGTTCCTCAGAGGAGGAGGTGATTGGAGTGCCATGACAGGGCACATAGATCTATTGTGGGGAGTAGAGTGTGCACGAAACACTAGAGAAGGGGGATGCACTCATAGAAGATCTGCTACGTGTGCTTCTTGGTGAAAGTTGGAGATATTCAAAGGATCCTTTATTTGTAGCACTTTATTTGGTATGCAATATTCTCATAAAAAGGCGCTCTAGTTGCTAAAACAGTAGATTTGAGTGTTGGGAGTCACCAGATGTGTTAAAAAAAGCCTCTAAAGGCTGGAAATTACTAAATCACACACCAAACTTAACAATGCTAAAAATTAAGATTTCAATTCTTGTCCCACTTTGGCATGCCAGAAACTTTTGGTCATTTAACTTGCGTACCCATATGTCTCGATTTTAAAGAAGCCCAGAGTTGTTTAAGAGAATAACGGAATCATCTCCAGTTGTGGGACCTTGCGTCTTGAGACGGATCTCTCACGGAGAAGGCTGGTTCCTATTTCTACTTCTCTGCTACTCCCATCTTTGTT
The DNA here is from genome assembly GCA_018340775.1 of Taxus wallichiana var. yunnanensis. NCBI lineage: Eukaryota > Viridiplantae > Streptophyta > Pinopsida > Cupressales > Taxaceae > Taxus > Taxus wallichiana. Next base: position 886,210,203 of record CM031237.1, read on the forward strand.
GGAAGGGAAACAAAGCTAACAATGCGAGGACCAGGATAAAAGGATAATATAATGGAAAACTAAGACTAAAGGAGGTGATAAAGCACCAAAAGAAGAGAATGAACACTTCTGTTTGAGTGAAAACTTAAGAGAAAGCATGTGGGAAGGCTAGGCATGTGTAACACAAACCAACATGAATTTAAACCATCAATTTCATGAAATACAACTAGAAAATGGTGATGCAAGGAATTTAAAGTTGACACAACAAGCGTCTGATGTAAAAGAAGGCAAGAAAGATTAAATAAAACATGTTAAGGCATAATATAGCAACAAAATGATGTTTCTATTACTTCTAAGGACACATAGTTTATTATAATGGTGTAGGAGGCCAATATCCACATGCATGAGCCAGATCTAGAGGTCTGCAAATCAAAATACAAAGATATGGATTCCTTATCAAATGCTTTAGGAGGAAAAATGTCCAACTCTTTTTACTGAATAAGCCCAGTTCTTATATTTATAGATAGATTGATGAGAGAAAACATGAGGAGGGAAAATATGATTTGAAAACCCAACCACTAGCAGTATGAATGCCAGGAATCCTGGCATTACAGATCTACCAAATATGCTTCTTCATGAATGTTTGGCATATTGGAGAAGAAAGGAAGGCATATCAAATAAAATTGGTTGGTTAAAGCAATCGATCAGCTCATTAATGGTGTGAAAGATGTTTCTGACTCCTCACCTACTAGATCCTATTAAAATTTGAATTTGAATGGACCACATGTATCCCACATCATCAGCGACTTTCCAAAAATTCCGAGCAAGCGAGGATCGATCATTGACACACAAATTATGGTATCGAAAAGATCATATAATACAAGCTGGCATGCAAGACACGTGATGCGTCTTGATTGAATGAAATATTGGTCGAAGTAGATCTTGTTTTGTTGGTTTTACAACGCATGCCTCAGTGGTTTTTTCAAGGATTTGATACATTATTGGCATGCTTTGATTGGTTTCGTGTAGCACACTCAAAGTTTGACACATACCATGTGGCACAGAAGAAGGCACAAAGGAACGCACATGGGAGAATGATCCGTAGAAGGAAAACAAAGGGAAGGAGCACGCAAGAGGGTTAGGGACTTAGCTGATTTTGAGTAAGTTCAGGGTGCTCACGAAGGGTACATATAATCTGGGAAGAAGGCGAGTGTGTAAGGGGTGTGCGTGAGGGAAAATGGAACAAAGAGCAATAGGAAAATGAAAGGATGGAGAAAAGGGGAAGCATGCAAGGGCGCATGAGGAAACAACAACCAAGTGAATGTGCCAAAGCTGAGATAATCTGAAGTGCGTGCAATCTGCAATGTAGAACCATAGAGCTAGAATGTGAATATAAGTTGCCCAAATAACTAGGGGAGTTATTTGGATAATAGGTCTTTCAATTCCTTGGTTTGGGGATCAAATCAAGAGGCATTGGCCAAAAATGTATTGTCACATTGAATTGATGTAAGAAAATCTCTCGCATGAGCTAATCTACCATTCATAATCCTTCATCTTTCATTCAGGTCGAAGTCATCTAAATTTATGTGTTTAATGTCACTGTCCCCTATTTCAGGAACATAAGTCTCAAGGGAGTAAATGTGCTTGTATCTCGAATATTGGAACTTCATCTTGGAAAATTGGTTTTGGAAGGGTTTTTAGAGGATTTGAGGAGGGCACAAAAACTAACACAATTTACAATTTAAGTGGGTGAAACATGGATGAAATTACTCACATGATGGATGAAGATGAAGGCGACCTTTTAACTTTCATAATGCATTAGAATTTTTGAAATTAGTTACCATATGAGGGGAGAAACAAGAAAAAGTATACCTTTGGTCATGGGAGGAGGAGGAGGAAAAAACGATAGAAGCGAAGAGTGTTTGAGTAAATGTGAGAAATAATCATGGAGTGAGAGAGTATTATAACCCCCATCGATTGTCTATACATGAAACTCCCTCTATATCTTGCTGAAGTGGTGGATCAAATGAAATAATGCACAGCGAGACAAAACCCCCACTCCCATGTGTTTTGTACATTATGACAGGATAATCAATGTTGTGGGGAATAGAGGGAATTTGGGAACACTTCACTCATTTGCGCAAGTTCCTGCAATAGAGCGTATTAATGTGAATATTGAGAAGGATTAGGGAGGAATGGGGAATCGAGGCTGGAGGCCGAGAGGAACAGGGGTAGAGGTGCACATGGTGTCGGATTTCAAGAAGCATCCAATGTGGTGGAGAAAGCGGAGAGGTAGGGAATGGAGGAAGCGGGGAATAGAGGTGGAAGTTCCCCTAGGAATGGAGGTGGAATTTCCCTAGTGCCCGATAAAGTCAAAGTATCCAACATAGTTAATAGAAGTGGTAAAAGAGGAAAAGCGAGAACAAAGAAATAGTTCATCCTGTTCCTCACATATCAATTTATTCGATCAAGCCTCCACAACAAAAAGTTTGACTAACTCCAAAGTTATTCTTCTTCTAACATAACAAACATAAGACAAATGTGACCAAGAAAAGCAAGACACTTAGCCAAAACTCGAAAAAAATGAAATTTTCCATATTTTAGGACTCATGACAACACCTTTGCTTGATGAAACTTATTTTTCACTTCTAATAATTAGAGGAAGGATATTGACAATCTGAGAGCCAAATACTTAGCAATATTTTTATAAGACATGTTAAGAAGAGTGATAGGTTTCGATTAGAAATTTTCTCAGGGATCTCCTAATTTGGGGATAAACTTGACGTTCCCTTGGTTAATCAAAAAAAACAAAAACTGTCCTAAAGAGCTATAATCCAAAGCTTCAAGATAAACATTATGCGAATCAGGACCTAAAGTGTCCCATAAGGTTTGATAGAATTGAAGGAATCCATCAATACACGAAGCTTTATCAAGAGCCATTTTAAAGGATGCCTCCTTAAGATATACAAGAGAAAAGGCCTATCACCACTAATATTTTTATCTTTATCAACTTACCTAATACTTGCTTCCCATGTAAAGTGTCCTGACCACATGATTCACGAATGTCCTTTAATTGTCAAATCCCGCATTGTAACTCAAGAAAATCTCAGCCGGAGTCAAAGATCCCAATTCTTCGGATGGGTAGACTGTGATGACCAATAAAAAGGATGCTTCATGTGGCCCCGCAAAACCCTTGCATTCTTCCTATTTCCCATTCTTTGCTAATGGAGCGATCTCTTTTGTTGCTCCTGTCAAACAAGTGGTGCCTTCACTTCCCACGAACAACTCAACTATCTCCCACATGAGGTTGGATGCCTCTGCTGTTGTCCCTATGAAATATCCAGCTCTACTGGTCATCATGTCTCTCCAATTGCTAGAAGTGCCCTTAATGGAAGAATGTCAAATTTATCTCAACCATAAAGCTCATCTCAATTGTTCCCATTTATATGCAATTTTGATAAAAGGCATCTTCCAAATCACGGATTTTACTAATAACTATGAATATGAATACTGCGTTGACCCTCAATATTTATGAAAAATATTACAAGAATAACAATATCACGATTTGTGTAAGGTCTTATTGGGATTTGAAATCTTGAAGATATTTTTAATATATGATTTTGTTAATTGAAACAAGTAATTATTGGTGGGAGGCATTAGTTATGAACATGTAAAGAAGATAAAAAAACTTTAAAATATTCGTTAGTTGGGCTTAAAATAATAGTAGAGGAAGAAATAAAGAGAAGGATGACGATGTGGATGAATATGATATTAAGTGGATGAGAAAATGGGGTATGTTAGAGATAGGTTTAAGATAACTACATATACAAAGAAATTCCAAAAATAAAAAGAATATTATATCAAAATATTTAATATTATTTTTGAGCATATTTAAAGAAGTAAAAAGAAAAAAATATTAATGGCTCAAGTACAAACTAACTCATATCACTTTAAAATTTCAAACTCACAATAAAACAATATGTAATGAAGAGTAAGAAAACAGAACATGTTTATATTATACAATGTGATTGATAGAGACGCCACTTAAAGCAACCCCACTATTTAGTAATCTACTTTGATAAAGGTCAACAGACTGCAGAAAGTGACAAATATACATGATTGATAGGAGCTTCAAAGATAAAATAGCCTACTACATAATGAAATGTATAAATGGAATACGATTTAACAAAAACACTCTTATAAAAACTAAAATAAAAAATGACAAACTTGTTAATCAAATACCATTAAAATACCCTATTGATTCACAACCCTACAACTAGACTTTCGATATATTATTTTATACATACTACATTCATGGAAGACAACAATCCGGGAATCTACATACATTAGTGTAAGTAGAATAGTGGAAGCAGTAATGAGCTCCAGCGACAAATCCTCCACCTCTATTCCAAATACAATGTTTTTATTATTTTTAATGGGTATTGCTCGTTGGCCTCTGATATAGCATTAGCAACACAAGCACATTGTGGGTTTTACCATACAGTAGAGATGGCACAGCCATGGATTAGATAACAATTCCATGCTACTCTTTGAATGGGACTTTTTGGAGGATGGAGAGTTTGATTTGATTATAATTTTGATTTTGAGCAGGTGATGTTCAAGGATAGTAATTACGTTAAGAATGCATGAATGACGTCGATGGCTGCCCGAGGTCGAAAGTTGAAGACCAAAATACTAAGTGTCGTGTTGATGCCTGTGTGAGGTTGAAAGTCGAAAATCAAAATATTAAGAATCATCCCTGCAAGGATTCAACCCTCGTACATGTCGATTTCAACTGTAGCGTCCCCACTAGTCCACCTACACACTACATACAACTAAAATGACTACAATTTTATTTAAATTATTAATTTTCCACCGCTGCCTGAATTTTTTTTTCATTTCTCTGCCCAGACGGACAGCAGTTTGTGCGTGCTAGTTAAGGCTCTCAATTATAGTTTTATATATACTATAGCCGCAAGGAAGTTTTATATATACTGTGTTTTTTCTGTTTGTGCATGCCACTTGCCTTTCAATGTCAATTTTAGTGGTGGGCATCATGACTTCTTTGTTTTCTGTCTCGTTATGTCGATTCGTTTGTCATATTGCATTCAGTGAAAGATGGGTTTGAGAGATATGGTGAACTGGAGGACAAATCTTCCATGATTTGAAAGGGATGGGAGAATATTTTTCCTCCATAAGAAATTTTCTTCCCACAGTCAACATAAAATGAGATTGTAGTTCATTGAGATGACGTGTTGCAATCACCAAGACAATTGGAGATATTATGAATCAATATTCATATACGTCAAAATATCCAAAGATGGGTTTGAAAATATTTTTAGTGCATTTTGGAATTTTAAAACCTGATTTAATGATATTCGTGTCCAATGTCAAATGACACCACATATGCTTAATTATGAATTAATGATAGAAAGTAAACTTCCAATAGTTATTGAGAACAATCCATTAACACTTAAAAATACCACTGTCGAGTGATTAAATGATACCACTTCATATATACAAACTTGAAAAATATCTAATAATTATACACTAACATCATTGAATTTAATAATATTAATGTTTAGTGATTAAATAGCTGACAAACATGTTCAATTTTGAAATAGTGAGGGAAAAGATAAATAAATTATTTCTCATTATTATTTTTGGTTAGATTTCTTAACAATAATCTTAAACTTGATTCTTAAGAATTGTGCGCACATAATTTTCATACGAGACTAGTTAATTGTTATGATATTCTAGTGTATTTGTGTATATATTGATTGTCAATTTAGATTAGTATCTTGTTTTTATTTTATTGATTTTCAATATATTTTTCTTTTTCTATGATACTTTCAAATTTGTTTTGCTCCTTGCATTTGTATCTTCCTCTTGTAACTCTTTATGTTTCTATTTGTTTGATATTGTCTACTTCCTCATGTTTTCTCTCTCATCCATGTGTTTCCCTTATTTTCCATATTTTTTAGAGATTCATTGCTATACCATTCAAATCTACTAGAAACATAACAATATGGTTTCAAGTCCCTTTTTGTGGGACCCTTCGACGCATGATTCACGTACCTTAAGGTTTTGACCCTTTTTGTCATCAATCTCCCCGTTATGAGCTAAAAACTATCAAACATAACTCCATTTGTGTACATGCTAAATTTGCTATGCTAATTGAAAGAAACAAAGCTAGATCTACCATTAACGTAATAATAAGAGGTTAAGGGAAATTAGCTATCTTACATGAATGAAATCACCTAATGCTAGCTATTCGTACTCTTTTAATTTATGATTACTTCTAAACATGAGTCTCTTTAGATCACGAGTAATCAAATTTGAGTTGATCTCCAAAGAGAGGGAAGGATGTCACCAAGAAATGGCTACAAGGCCATTCTTAGATCTTCCTTTCTACTCAACAATGAGAGAATGGATGCAAAGATGAAGTAGATATTCCAAAGAATGGAGAAGACTCTTATCATAAGCTTATAGATTTCACTAGCAAAAGTGTGGTGTAGGTGTGAAAGGTTGTAGGAGGGTCTTTTATATAGCTTTCCTATTTGGGAGAAGCTTGAATCCCAATGAATGTGGGATAAAGGATATAATAGATTTAGACTTGTTAAGTTTGATTAGAGGAATTAACAAGTGATTAGCAACTAATGGGAGTTGGAGATGATTTAATTAATCAACTAGGATCAATTAATAGGTTAGAATAAGATTTTTAGGCTATTTGGAGGTGATGTAAGACCAATTTGATATGATTTGAAGCATTTGAAAGTGGGATTTAGCCAATAAAAAGGGTTTATTGATTAAATACATTGTTAAAAAGGCTTAATTAACTCATAATAGTTAATTAATCAATTTGAAGAGGATTATAACTAATGAAGTGTCGTTAATTGGCATCAGAATGTGATAGAGGCTAGTTAATTAACGAAGTGTCATTAATTGACCAGAATAGAAGGAAACATTAGTTAATTAGTAGGAAATCACTAATTATAATGGAAATGATAGGAAAGAGGATAGTTAGTACAATTTTAGCAATAAAATTGTGTAAGCAAATTTTAGGTGTCTACATTTGCCCCTCTTTGGGGTGGCGTAAGCGACGCCACTTCAAAGATAGTAGACAATTACATACAAGTAAATTTTGAAGAGAAATTAGTAGAATGAAGGATGCCCCCTCGAGTGTCGATGGGGTGATAGAAGAGGTCGATCGATGATCAAAAATATGAAGGAAACAGATAGAAGAAACAAGGTGGGGGAGGGGGGGATAAAAATGATCCCTATTGCCCTAGGTGTTTTGGAAGAAAAATTGATAGTGATAAGACATGATAGTGAAGAATATGGAAATAGATTTTACATCTAGCTTGTTCAATAAACAACTTTGTTTCATCATGTTGCTCATATGATCTACATCATCGACTCTTATTAAAATATACACATACAACAAAAGTGTAAAATAACATGAAAAGTTATAATACTAACATTTGTTCATTGCTAAAACAATAACTCAATGCAACATACATAATGTAATGCAATACAAGAAAGTAAACAAGCTAACCTAATAGGGAAACAAGTACAAACATACATACTTAAACAAACAATGTTCAAGACAGTTACACCAATGTTTTTGTTATCAAGCTTCAGTTCCCAAATGTTCAAATTAACGAAAAGGGTTGAAAATGACACCATAAGCAAGGATACATGTGAGGTGAATAAATGAAGGATGTAGGAGTCCAATAAAAATGTAATTGTGCACTATGAAACAATATCAAACAACTTCGTTTTTGCGAGGAGTACATAGTAAGCAAACTATATTTGTTAATGGAGATAGATCAAAATGATCTGCGATTCGTTGTTGCGAAGAATAGTTGAGGACCAAAGAAATATGCTTTGTAGGAAAAATTTCAATGTTTGAGGACAATGTCTCTCGATCAGAGGTTTAAATGCGTGCATGCTTTAACCAAAATTTGAAAATATTTGAATTTTACAATTTTTTTGGGTTTTTTGAATTTTTGCCAAATTGTTTTTTGAATATTTACCAATTTTTTGGATTTTTGAGATTTTACCAATGTTTTGAGTTTTGAATGTTTTACCAGCTTTTTGGATTTTGATGGATTTTATGAAAATTTTAGGGTTTTTAAAAAAAGTTTTCCAGAAGCTATGTACAAGAAAACAAAGATGCAAATATGCCCCTAACAATAAATAAGAATATACAAGGGAGAATCTTGTGCATATATACAAAGAAGATAAGGTAGATCAAGGCTAGGATAAATAGGTTCAACGTGATGATGAACTCAATCCAATGAAGAGCTAAGGAGGAGCAAGTGTGCCCCCGATGCAAGATGGCCAAAAATAGATGATAGAAATAAGGACAAGATTGCTTATTGAAAGAAGGGAATTTTTTCCTCAAACATGGTAACAAGGAAATCTTATAGACATGGATGTTCTGCATGAAGTAGAAGAATAATGAATGCTATGGAAGGATATGGAAAATGTAGCTAGAAGATTGGTGATGAAAAGGTGATTATCCCAAGGCACAAATCATGAGACAAAATATAGACTAAAGTAAGAGTCTAGAACAAGTTCTAAATAAAACTTGGTAACATACTAATCTTGTTTGCTCATAGAGATCTAGTGCGTGCATGTGGAAATTAATTACCTCTTGAAGTGAAGATTTGATAGGAAATAAGTGAAGAAAAAGTAGCCAATGTGTAGGAATGATTTATTTTGAAAGGTTATTTGTGAATGGAGGGTAAAAGGAGAGTTGTACATTTCTCTGCTTGCCGGCCCAGACATCCATAGCCTTGGCGGAGATGTATTTGATTCTCATCACAACATTACCCTACTTCTAGCCAAATGTCTATATCATTGACCTAGAGATATTGGAAATGCCCCAAGAGAGAGTTATATATTGTTTTTCTTTTGATTGATTTTTTTCTTTCTGAAAACTATTTCAGCTCTCACGATTTATTTTGATAAGGGGTTGAGAATGACATATGGCTTGATGAAAGGATGTGGAAGTGATTGTGATGATGACATTGGCTAGTGTCAACAAATATGACCAAAAGGTATTTGAACCAAGTTTATTAGATGTAGATAGTGATAGGATCTCTGAGAGGTTAGTCATTATTTAATTTACCAAGGTGATGAAAGACCAAGGTTAAATGTATACCATAGAGATAATTGTCACAAAGTGAGTGTGAATAGACTTATTAAAAGATCAGTGAAGGGATGAAAATGGTGGGTGGCTCACAGAAGAATGGAAATAAAGGAAAGAAAGAACATCCATGTGCATACAATACCTGATTTCAATGTTTGATCTTTTTATGTTTGATTTTTTGTAATATTTTAATGTTTCCTCATTTTTGTATTTTGTATTTTTTTTTAGATTTTGGGAAATTGGGACCAACAATGTCACTCTGCATGATAGGATCCAACAATGATGTTTGAAGTTTATTTGATGAGGAGACTAGGATTATTTTCTTATCAATAGTAATATTATCTCCAATCTTGATGACCGTAGTGAGATCATATTCGATAAGTGAGTGTGACTTATCTTTCAACATGGATTATGTATGTTGGATTTTGAGTTCCCTATCCATAGGTGTCTACACTTTGCACCATACTTGATGGTTCCGTTAGTTTGCATTCTTGAATTACGTTTGATTTTTAACTTTACGGTTTTGAATTATTGAGAGATTTGGAGATCTTCGAGTTTTGATCTTTACTTGATGAAGAAACTGCTTTTAGGTTTCATATAAGATAATGTGTGATTTGTTTGATCACGAGAAGTGGGAGGAGAAATTGGATGTTTAGGATTGATGATAATAACATTATGGATGATGGGGGGTTGCCATCATTATTGATAAAAGGATGATATGATGGACAAAGAGGATATGGTCCAATAATTGAATAGGATGGGCTACTGGGAGGTGAGACACATATAGAAAATGAAGGGGTACTAGGATGTTGACCAAGTATAGAAGAATATAGGCTCTCACAAGGTTTCTCATAGATGGAAGACAAAGGAATACCCGAAGGTGTCCCAAAAATAGAAGATAAAGGGATACTAGAATGTGGCCCAAGTATATAAGACAATGGGCTACCAAGAGGTAAGCCATATATAGAAGATAAAGGGATACTAGGACATTACCCAAGGGAAGATGAAGATGGGATACCAGGAGGTAACCCACATATAGAAGAAGATGATGGGATACCAAGAGGTGACCCAATGAGAGATTGTGATAGAGGAATTTTGATATGTAAAGAATGGTTGGGTGATGAGAAGATATGCTAAGGATCAATGACGAGAAACATGTGTTTCTCCATGTAATGGGAATTTGAAGATGGAAGAATAAGAGGAGGATCAATTTTGATGATCTTAGGATTTTCCTCTCTCATTTGACAAAAGGAATCAATCTCTTCCCCATAATACGTAAAAATATGAAGGTCTAAATAGAATTCTTACTCATGGTCCTCTAGAGGAATGTCATCGTGTAGCCCCATGAATTATTTGATCACTTCTTCATTTTGAAATAAATCAATTGGTATGGGTCATTGTTGTTTGAACATGGTAGGTTGATTGGAAGAAATAAGTCAATATGGAAGGTTTAGAAGATGTTTAATTGATAAAGAAGATGACTCAAGAGATGAAGTAGATTTGGATTTAGATGTCTTGCGAGTGGAAGAAGATGTGGATTTGGGATAGGTTAGTATTGATTTTCCTAGAAGATTGCATATTGAAGGTAGGAAAATAGGATCGCGTAGAAAGTCAGTAGATTGCGACGTAGGGGTCGGATTAGATGATTGATTGGAGGAACTTTGAGTCACATGGATCTTCGGGAAGAGGTCATTGAGGAAGCTGAAAAGTGGGTCTTGTGAAGAAATGGAGGACTGCGACTAAAGAGTTGAATTAGATGTTTGATGGGGAGAATTCATGGTGACAAAAATCCTTAGAGGAGAAAAATTTTATTTAAGAGACTGGTTATTCCTTAGAAAAAAATTGATTAGATGTGGCTCAGAAATTGAGGGGAATTAGAAGAATAGTTTGGATTAGAATAATTAGGAGACTAAGGGGAATCAGAAGAATAATTTGGATTAGAATCATCAGAATCATACCACCAACTATGAGATGAAGGTGGGGAAAGGGGTAATCGAATGGGTTCTCTAGCATGAAGAACCAAATGAGGTTTAGTCATGATGGTCATCTTTTGATGGGAATGCGAAAAACTAGGTTCCTTATTGTTGTAAGTCCAAGGAACCATGTGATAGTTAGTCATTTTTGGCACCGTTGGTTCCAAATTCCTAGACCTAGATAGTGTGATTGAACTCCTTCAAATGGAAGGAAGTTCCACGTTGATTCAATCAACATAACAATAATCAACTATACATTTTAAAAATATAGGGATGCTCATGTGATTTTCCAAAGGGAATATAAGGAAAAAAAAACATATTTACGACACAATTTAATGACAAACGAACGAGGTTTGTGAAACAAGTTACAAGTGTAAATGTCTAAATGGTTGATGAAAATTTTGTAACACAATGACTACAAAGGAAACTTTTCCGATGTTTCAAATCGTCTCAAGAGTTGCTTGATAGGAAATGTTTTGCTAAGGTTTGAAAAATGTGTACAAGTACTATAATGACCCTAGGAAAAATCAAGCAGTGTGACAACTGCAAATGTCACAAGGAATATCCTAAAGAATTCCTAAAGAATGTCCTAATCCACTAAAAATAATTTCCTAAAGGGATAAATAATACCACGACCACATGCTTATTGATGAAATAATATCCTAAGGAAAGAATATCTAACAAAACTCTAAACAAAGAATCAATTGTGACAAGAGTCTACTCCCTATGTCTAAAAGACTATCTCAAAGATTTTTTCTGATAAGATGAAAACACAATTTCATTATTTAAATCAAGTTTTGGATAAACAAGATGTAAATACTAAAAGGGGCTACAATGATGTGAATAACATAACAATGTAAAGTATACACTCTAGACTCAGTTTAATATAAACAAAGTCTAAGTGTTGGAAATGGAGGTTACAAATGTGGGCAGCATAACAATACTATCTTGGATACTTTTAATCAAGTTTTCAAGAGAAAACAAAATGTGAGTATCAAAATAGGATTGACACAATGCGAACAAGGTAACAACAACACCTTATAAGACTTAGGGAAATGTTTGAATAAAAACTAGGTCCAAGTATATCAATGAATCACTACAATGCGAGCAACGTAACAAGACAATCAAGACACTTATATCAAGTTTGTGAAAACAAGATGTAAGTATCAAAATTATATTTTTATAATGCAAACAACATAACGACAAAAAGGGAACGAGGGTTCACTTAGTAAAAGTATGGTATAACACGTGCGTTCGAAGGGTATTAAAGAATACCCTTAATTCTAGTTTTTACCTATAATTATTCAATTGATAATACCCCTCCTATTATACTATTAGAATGAAAATACCCCCTATTTTTTCCATATACCTTATTTACCCATTTTTTTATTACAATTTTATTTACCCCTTTTTATTTCTACCTTAATATACTAAACAAAAAATATAGCATATTTCTCACTCAATTTTTTTAAGATGCATTTCCTCTCGAAAGATAGTTTGAATCCATTCAAGACCTATTACCAATTACCTTATAAATGCTAAGATTTAATCATTTATCAATAGTTATTCAAATAATTAAGATGGTGAAATAATATCACTTGTTTTGAAAAGCATACTCAATCCTAGTTTTCTACCATCTTATTATTTCTTGGTTAAGAATCTCTTAATTAAGATTTCTTTGTTCAAAAAGATATTATAATTTAACTTTATGACCACACTCCTTTTGAAATTTTTAGGTATTTAGTTTTAAAAAACAGGTTTGAAATGTTTTAGTTTTATATTACAGCTTAAACCTCCCTTTCCTTTGGACCACCTCTTTAATCTAACCCCAATTCCTAATTCAAAATCTTAATAAATTTAACCCTTTCACCCCCCCTCATTTCTACCAGTATATTGAATTTATTTTTATTAATTTTAATTACCTCAATATGAACTCACGTGATAGGATATTGCCTAGCTAACGAACCCCCCTTGGAAAAGGGTAAATAAATGTAGGATCACCTAACTACAATGATCATGAGTCTCAATATGGATGTGAGACAATGGCTATCGAAACATGAAGATGTGCCATTAACACTTTCAAAACTCACATTCCGGCATTGCAACCTAATCATGTGAGTAGACTACAAAAGTGGTGGACATGATTATTTTCTATATGCACCACGTATGTATGCTCTCTTTTGTCCCCAAAAGGGAAACAAGAAAACAAAGGAGTAGACTAAGTGGTGATGAAAAATACTTAGCGTAACTTTGGTAGAGTTTCACCTTGTCTTATGACAAGATAGAAACTAGGACAAAGTGATGTCTTGTAAGTTTCATGATGAATAACACGCAACTTAAAACTTTGATGGACTCTCCCCTTGTTCTAATAACAAGGTTTTGACTCAAAAAAGTTGTTGCTTTGTGAGAGCTCTTTGGAACACGATGGATAAAGTCAAGTTGGCCCCAATGCGAAATGGTTTCCTAGGATTATATTATCAATACTCAACAATTCTTACGTAAGAGAGGTATGCATTTCTAGTAAACCAAATAATGAATCATTACCCCACAGTAAAATTAATGAATGGGGCATCATATGGGTAACTTGAAGCTTATTCTCATGGGTTTTTGTTCTAGTCAAGTAGGTAGTGGGGCACTTCTCATTTCGCCCACTAGTTCTCTCAAGGTGTGGACTACTTTTGGGTTCATGGGGTAATCCTCACAATGATTTTTATGGCTTATGCCAAGATACTTCCACCAGTTCAAAGCGTACGAGTTTAAGCCCTTAGCCAAACTGTAAATACAATGTTTTAAATTAAGTGGTATGTTTTTTTATCTTTTTATTAAAATGTAGTTTAGCACACCATTGACAACCTAAAACAAACTTGTAATTAGTATTTTTTAGATCCTAATTATTTGACAAGCGTTAGGTCCTGCGCACAAAAAACTTAGTAGTTTCCTATAAAAAGTGAATCAAAATTAATTTTGATTCTCAAGATCATCTGAGGATGCAAATGAAGATCATACACAATAATTTGACTTAACTAGATAAATGCAAAGGAAAACTTAAATCAAATGAACTTTAAACAATTCTTCATAAATTGTTCATTCCCTTAAGCAAAAATGAAAGATTAAGTTTCCAAATCAGCCAAATGTTAGAAAAATGAAGAATAAATTTGTTTTGGATTCTCAAGATCACCAAAAATGCAAGAGAAGAGCATACACAACAATTAACCCAACTAGATAGAAATGGAAAAATTCAAATCAAATAACCATAAAAATGTTTTGTAAGAGGTTCATTCCCTTAAACAAAATGAATAATGAAATTTCCAAGTTAATTCAAATGTCAAAAATATAGAGAGATTTTTTTTTGATTCTCAAGATCACCAAAAGGTACAAGATAAGATCATACACAAGCTTTGGTCTAAATCAAGAAAACCATGGAAATACAACATTCATCAAAGCATTAAACATGTTAAAAAATGACTAGTTTTATAATAAAGGAAACCATAAATTTTATGTAAGTAAAATTCCTAAATTTATGTTTGCATTGTGTAGTTCAATTCAATACCTTTCAAATGCAAAAAAATGGATTCATTTCGAGTTCGGGAGAAAACATTATGGCCTCCAGAAGAGCCTTGCATCTGCGTTGACTAGCCACATGTTTTTTGCTCACGGGCTTGCGCTAAGCTCAAAAGCTTGAATTTTTCTCATAGGATTGCGTTAGCACTCAAAGGCTTGTGTTTTTCTCATAGACTTGAGCTAGCGCTCACAGGCTTGCATTTTTTCTCACGAGTTTGCGCTAATGCTCACAGGCTTGCATTTTTGCTCACAAGCTTGCATTAGCGCCTAAAACCTCATGTAACATAAACAAAACATGGGATTTTGATAAAAGAAAGTTAAAAATCTCAAATATTTTCCAATTAAATTCAATTTTGGCAGCACCTCACCTCCTTTATTCCTGTAAAGAGCACTAAAACCAAGAAAACTTAACTAATCTAGTTAAGAAACTCAAGATTTATCTAAAAATTCTAAAAAGAGGGTTAATTAAAAATTGAAATCAAACTATAAAAATATGAAATTAATGCAAAGAACAATGGAGTAATTCCCACCGGGTGAGCCAAATGTGTACATGCTAAATTTGTTATGCTATTTGAAAGAAACTAACACCTAGTAGTTCTAAAGCAAAGTAAAATCTACCATTAACATCATAATAAGAGCTTAAGGGAAATTAGCTATCTTGCATAAACATTAATGAAATCACCTAATGCTAACCATTCCTACTCTTCTAATGTATGATTAATTCTAAACATGAGCCTCTTTAGATGATGAATAATCAAATTTGTGTTGATCTCCAAAGAGAAGGAAAGATCTCACCAAGAAATTGTTATAAGGACATTCCTATATCTTCCTTTCTACTCTGTAAAGATGAAGTAGTTATTCCAAATAATGGAAAAGGATCTTATCATAAGCTTATATATTTCACTAGCAAAAGTGTGGTGTAAGTGTGAAAGGATGTAGGAGGGTCCTTTATATAACTTTCCTATTTGGGAGAAGCTTGAATCCCAATGAATGTGGGATAAAGGATAAAGTATATTTAGACTTGTTAAGCTTGATTAAAGGAATTAACAAGTGATTAACAACTCATGGGAGTTGGAGATGATTTAATTAATCAATTAGGATTAATTAATAGGCTAGAATAAACTTTTTAGGCTATTTGGAGGTGATTTAGGAGGAATTTGATATGATTTGAAGCATTTGAAAGTGAGATTTAACTAATAAAATGGTTTATTGATTAAATGCATTATTAAAAAGGCTTAATTAACTCATGATAGTTAATTAATCAATTTGAAGAGGATTATAACTAACAAAGTGTCATTAATTGGCATCTGGAATGTGATAGAGGATAGTTAATTAATGAAGCGTCGTTAATTGACTAGAATAGAAGGAAATGTTAGTTAATTAGTGGGAAATCACTAATTATAATAGAAATGATAGGAAAGAGGATAGTTAGTAAAATTTTAGCAATAAAAGTTAGTAAGCAAATTTTAGGTGTCTACACCATTAATACATTAAAGAGACACTAAAAGAATTCTTAAAAGTGATTTTATTGAAGTTGTAAGAGGAATATATTTGTTTATTTTTTTAAGTATGCTCATGCCAAAAGAAAATTTCAAGAATTTAGAGAAGCATTTATCATTTACTATTTGTTGCATCAATTGAAATAATAAGTAATGATAAAATTTCATTACACTATGTTGTTTGATAAATCAAATTATACTTGTGTGTTTCTTTCCAAATTGTTCAATTAGTGCATGATAAATACCGGAGAAGCTATGATCTCCTATGGGTTATTATAGGCTCTAAATTTTTGTTTTCTTATTTATCATATCATATTTTTGAGGAAGGTGAGTTGATTTCTAACTAGACTCACTATGAGTTGAGGAAAATATATTGTTGTTTTTGGGTCCCAAGAATAAATGGTCATGGATGTCAAATTAGATCAATAGTTTCTATAAATTATAATTGTATTGTTATGATTCTATCCACGTTACTACAAGAGTGTTGGTTTTGGTCATGGGGCTATGTTTAGCATAATTTTCTATGTTTATTTCACCTAATTTCCCCTCACTATGCACCTATTTTCCACTTCCTATATTTTAATGATTGCATTCAATTTTTTGAAAAGATTATACGTATCACTCTAAAGCCTTAACACTCTCAAGCATTTAATTATTTATGATTATCTTATGCTCCTAGATCCTTTAATTAATAAACTTGGATATGATTTATTGATGTATATTTTATTAAGTTCTAGATATAATGTGTTTTGGTTAGTTCATTGTATTATTAGTGCAAAAGATTTTTTTACCTACATTTGTGTGAATCTACACTTTCTTTGAGCACCCAACCTAGCTCATTTTTATATTTTGGTGAATGTACAATCATTTTTAAATACCAACTTAGGGTTTCTCTATTATCTACTTCTATTGTTACATATTAATTCTTTGGGGGAAGATTTTATTATCGTAGGGCTTATATTTTTCACAATCTCTTAGAAAACACTAGTTTTCTAGAAGCTTATCACTTGTACCTATTTTTGAAAGGTATCATTATATAATGTTTGTTCATTAGTTCTCCTCCCAAATGAAAAAAATTCAAATATTTTTCCTACATTCATTCATAAAGTACCTTGTCTAATGGATTTAATACCATATCCAAGAATGTCCATTATATAAATTTGCTATATTTTAAAGAAAAAACTATTGAAATAATACCTTTATTACCATGCCTTCCACATACTCCACAAAATTGTCTACCTAGCTACTATATTAATTGTTTTTGAAGTCCGAGAGTAGATGAACATGAATATAAAATCAAATGGTCAATTTCTATCAATTGTTAAAATCATATTACTATGGTTCTAATATGTCATGATAGGTGTGTTATGGTTTGTAGATAACCAAATTTGGTCATTTTAGCATTTGATAATGTTGTTTTTGGATTATATCACATATACATGACTTGCATATATAAACCATGCTCAAACACACTTTCTCACTCTATCTTAAATCTTACAATACCTCATTATACTAGCTAATCACCTACAAGAACACTTATATCAGTAAAAAACACTTTATACCTCATGTACATACTTTTCTACATCATTTTTGGCACTCAACCTATAGGAAAAAAACCATCTTGTAGAGACATGATCCTCATGCCAATCATATTCCCTTCTAGAAATTTTTATCCTTAGCCTCTTAATGATCATATTTGCAAATGAATAAATTTTTATAAAATTCGATCGTTTCCCTCTAAGTTGGCCTTAGTGTGAACTATTACCCTTAGAGTAGTATAGATATAAATCAAATCCTCTTATGTATTTATTTGGTTTTAATTGACTCCCACCTAGCATTTATCTATCAAGCATAATACAAGCTTCCTGTTATTCCCCACAAATAAAGCGTATTCTAGGAGAAAACCTCCATGTAGGTTTAAAATAGGCAAATTTTAATTCCATACATATAGATAAAAAGAGCACAAATACACTTTCAATAGATGGAAAACTACATGGGATTGATGTCTCTTTAGAACAAGAGTCTTTACATAGGTGTGATGGTTTCCGCCACCCAAACCATTCACATATTTATAAACATTTTTATTTTATAGAATAGACATTTTTCTTAATTAAACATGTTGAACAAAAACACTAGAATAACAACCCAATAATATTATTAAGTGACTCTTTTATGTACACTTCAAGTATGAAATCATTTCCTAAACTAAATATTATTAAGTTATAGTCCTTACAATCTACTTTGACTCGAAAATTAAACATGGGTCAAAATTTCTTTAAAAAGGATAACATGATCTAACCACTTAAAAACACAATTTAGTGTGAAAAAGGAAGAAGAAGAATTTGGTTACCTTTATGTTTATTTATATATGTTTTTTTAAAGACTAGAGCACTAATGATTTATTATGATGTATTTTTTTTGGATAAGGTAAAAATGCTTTGGTTTTGGGGGGACCACAAAAACACTTACAAAGGAGAAAAGATAAAGCATTAAGGATCCAAAGAAGCGAGATTCTATCAGTAGCTAAAGAAGATACAAACACACCCACAACACATTTTAAACCATCTTATCCCTGAGCTCAGTCCCACGGGATCTCAACTTCATTTTGAAAGCGGATTTAACATTTTCCTTTTCTTCTTATTCCCCATAGTGATCCACCTTACATCGGCATTGGGATTAACATTGGGATTAACATTTTCTTTAGAAAGAATCAAGATGAAATTTCTTGATTCTCTAAATGCACAAAAATTCCAAAGTGGACATCAACAACAACAACACAAGGAGTTGTTTTGGCCTCCACAACCATCAAAACAGAACATCATCATCATTTTTCTTCTCTCGAATCATCACATGGTCGCTTATCCAGGTTGGATCTTAACCACAAAATTGCTAGGATCAGATTTTTCCACCATGATGGCCATTCTTTGCTTATTTTTTTCTTCCTATTTTGTGAGTCCCGGATAAGTGGCTTGTAGAAAAGCAAGTCCTACACCCGAAAGGGAGACTTTTTTATCACTCCATGCTTTTCTTGTCTCTAATTTATATTATCCTATAGCTTGAAGTTTCTCTTGTACTGCATAAGTCACTTGAGTTCTTGGTATCTTTTTTAGCACAATTTGAATGGATTTATTGAGCATTACATTTTTGGAGTATATATAAGTAGCTGGAAGGCATGGTAATAAAGGTATTATTTCAAGAGTTTTGCCCATACAAGATATGCCTTATTTACAGAATGGAACACCAGTGGATATGGTATTAAATCCATTAGGGGTACCTTCACGAATGAATGTAGTAAACATATTTGATTTTTTTGTTATAGTAGGATAACTAATGAACAAACATTATAGAATAGCTCCTTTTGAAAAAAGGTACAAGCGATAAGATGTTATAAAACTAGTGTTTTATAAGTTATTATAAAGAAGTGCAAGCCCTACAATAATTAAATATTTCCATAAAGAATTAATATCTAACCATGGAATAATATAATAGAGAAACCCTAGGTTGGGTATTCGATAAACTAGAGACATATTCGCCAAAAGATGAAACCTAGTTAGGTTGGGTGCTCAACAAAATATATTGTCACCAAAATGTAGGTATAGAAAATTCTTTTGCACTAACAATACACTCGAACTAACCAAAACACATTACAACTAGATTTAATAAAATATACATAAATAAATGGTACCTAATTGTATGAAATCAAAGGATAATGAAGATCATGATAATCATGTAAGAATTTAAAATGCTAGAGATAATTATGGTTTTATAGTGATATATAGTTATTTGAAAATTTGGAGGCAATCGTAAAAAAGCAGTAGTGGAAAATAGGTATAGGGTAAGTGCATGAAGTTGGTGGACAATTCCGTGGACATAAAAACTGAAATAAAGGAACCGCGATCGCGGTTCTGAATTCCAGGTTCAGTAATTACCGAACCTAAAACCGCGATCGCGGTTTAGAACTGTGAGCATAGTTATAAACCGCGATCGCAGAACTCTGAGACAAAAATTAGCAGTCCCGCAACTCCTTATTTTCCTCATTTTTCATTTCAAACCGTGATTTTTCCTAAACATTTTTCACTCGCGCTTTGAATACCACCTCAAAATTGCTCATCGACTTATGGATAGTGATAGATTCAACCATGCCACCAAGACGAGGAGGTAAGTCCCCGATTGTAATCATTTTTGCATTTTAGTATTTTTTTTGCATTTTCATGGGTTTTTTGAAATGTTTGTTTATGTATACAATTTTCTTGTTTTATCGGTTGGTCGGAAGCTCGAAATCGTGTAAACCGTCAAAACATTCCTCAAAACCCACTTTGAACATTTCTCAAAACCCTCAAACATTCCTCAAAACCCTCTTCCAAACATAGATCCACCTCCCGTGGCTCCTTCCATCCCCACCGAGCCAACATGAATGCAAGATAATATCATTGGAAGAATCGAGAAAATAAAATTGTCATTAAGAACCTAATGAAACTATAAGACAAAATCATGCTACAAATCCATCTCGCATGACTTTAGCCAATACATTGCAAACATTGATTGGCGAAGTTGAGTCCGCAACCAACCAAATACATAGGTGGAACACCTTTATAAGTGATTTGTAGGTGGTGGTATGCGGATAAACTATCCCATGCGGTACATAAAAGACAAAAAAATTGGAAAAGACCTCATTTGTGCATTATTTACCGACCCTAGAACCAATGCCCCCTGTAGTTACTTGCAAATGGTTCTCAATCCATTGGTGCCACGATGATAGAACCAAAAATAATTTTTGGGACCGATGGTGGATGGTTTTTGATTATCCACCATGCAACAACAATGAGGTTCCTCTTTATTTTTTGAAGAAATTATATTACAAGTTCGTGCTCAATGAGGTCCCAAATTATTTTGACTTTTCTGACTTTTTTGGTCGAGGAGGTGGCTCTGCACAGGCAGGCACTGTGCACACATAGGTCACCTAGGATACCCCATACCCCAAAGCCCCCACTACCTTTAGTTATCCCTCCTACAGGTGAAGGAGGTTGTGGAGATTGATACATTACATGCATTGAGGGAGCTCACTGACACTCTCACCCAGGATAGTGACCAGATTGCATCAGATCCGGTAATGTTGGTGGAGGCGCCGATTCTAGCGCACCACACCACTGTGGATCATGTGGTTCAGTATGCCTTTGTAGGCAAGAAATCATTTGCTGGTTCACATGATTTATTTTCTATAGATGAGATGATACGGAATGTTTTTGGAATTGGTGCCACTGATATTGGTCTTTCATAGGTAAATTTCAAATAAATTTAAATTATATATATATATATATATATATATATATATATATATACAATAGTTTAATTCACATGTTTGAGATATTAATATATATATATATATATATTTGATTGTACGTCATGTACATACATGTAAAAAACTAATTTTTATTTTATTTTAAATAGCAAGAGCCGGTGAAGGAAACATACTACAGCGTCGACATGCTAGCATCTGTAATTGGGCGTGTTTCAAACGTAAGTTTCAAGTTGTACAAACTTACATTTTTAATTTCATTTGATTGCACTAGATTATTATTATAATGTTTCACGTGTATGTTGTACATATTAATATTTTTCTCTTTTATACACAGGAGCCTGGTGGGTCATCATCTGCTTAGGGAATTGAGGCTACTTGACGACACACCTCACATGAGTTTTATGCGGTTAGTAAATCTCTTTACACTTTGTTTCTAATTCTTGGAAGTTCACATGGATTACATGCTTTGGACCTCTGTTATGTGGTGCATAGTCATGTAGATTTTAATATTGATTTGTACATGGTTTTGAATAGCTTATAATCACAGAGAGACTCCTCCATATATGCAGACTATGGAGGCTACCGTAGATCTTTGCCATAGCATTTGCAGATCCACTAACGAGGTACAATTTTTAAATTTGTTAAATTTTGGAGGTTCATTATTTCTTATTACTTAAATCTACAATATCAAATTTTGTATGTATATGTGAAATATTTAATTTGAAAATTAATTATTTGTATGTAGCTTACCCCTCATGAGTCTATTGTTGTCCCTGCGATGTGTCAATAACAAATTGATAGGGATCATGACATTGTGGTAAGATTTCACATGCATTTTAACTAAATTGTACAAGTTTTTAAATTTTGAATGTATTTTAAAATTTTGGGTGTTAAAAACTTGTTGTTTATGAATGTGCAGGTTAGGTTGCAGGCATGCTTAGAGACACCTAGGACCACACGGATGAAATCCATAGTGGCATCTCCCTCCACTACATCCCTAGGTTGTGGACGTGCTACTTCTAGCAGGGCGAAGAGAGGGAAGATGTTTCATGAGTAGATTCATAGTGGACACCTGGATGTACATATGTGGTCATGAGTAGATTCATAGTCCATTGTATATATATAGCCTTTTGCGACCGCATGTGGTCCCATATGTACATTATGACACACTTAGTTCGAGATGTACACATACATTATGAACTTATACATATATATTTTTAGAGATGTGCGTCTGGAGCACACTTTGTTTGATTCTTATATATCCATGTGTGTTGGTTTTCATAACGATAAATCTAAACTATATATGTTTGATTTGATTTCATTGCATGTATGATATCCTTTTATGTATGTTTTCATAACCATTTAAATTAGTTCTTTGATATGTACATGTTTGATTTAAATATTTAATCATGTCTTCTTGTATTTGGATTGAGATGAATTTTTTTCATTAGATTAGGTATTTTCATATGGTTTCCTGCTTCAAATTTCAAGTGTTTTTGATCTCTAGAATTGCAAGGATCTAAAAAGGTAAGTTTTTTCTCTGAAATTTTAAATGGGATGCTATAAAAAATAGGTACCAATGGAAAATATTTTTAGATCATCTTTAAGGAGTTCACATGAGTAGAAGTTACGGGCAAAAATTGCAGGGGAAATGGAGCAAAAATGAAGGAGATATGAGCAAAAATGTGATTTTTGCAATAGGGTTTCTTGAAAAATTAGTAGCATAACTAAATATACTAGCAACAATGAAGGAAAAGGAAATATTTTAAAAGGGATTAAAAAAATGGCTAAGTGTATGTTTATACTCACCTCTTAACATTAACCTAGCTAACTCACCTTCTAACTCATCCTTGACCATTCTGGATTAACCCGGGTTACATGGCATGACAGGGTAGGGTTACAAGCCTTAAGTGACAAAGGGACTTAAAGGGGCACTGTGAGAAGGGGTTAAGTATTCATGAGAGGGGGCAACATAATCAAGTTGGGGTGCTGAGGAATTGAATACCTAGTGAGAATGTTACAAGCCTTAAGTGACGAAAGGGAGAGATTTCATGTGGTGGTGCATTCTGATGTCCCAAGTTGAAACTTGGGTAAAAATTTGATAGTAAGCCCTTATTAGTATTCTTAGGTTCCACCCATCGCATGAAGAATCCTCCTCTAATGAAGGATTCTTAGTATTCTTAGTATTCTCCCTGAGAGGTGTACCAAGCGCATGCATTCTTGTGCCAAGAATGCACAATGGCTTCTTTTAGAGCTTCAAACCTCTAGGTGATGGTATGGGACAAAATGTCATACAAGTTCTCTGAGTCAGATGAAAACACAACTGAGCTCACCAAGGAATGAGAATCAAAATTATTCATCTCACTCACAAATGGGATATTATTTTCCCAATGGAATTTCTCTTTCTTGATCTCAACTCTATTCCTATTGATTTTCAAAAATATGACCAAGAACAATCTAAACAAAGAGATAATCTCGGAAATAGATCATGTTCCCTTTTTTAGGATCATGCTCACCCAATGGTCAAATGTCCTTCTTTGTAGTATGAATGCTTGATCTTGCTTGTTGGGTATCAAGGGGTTGAAGTTTCAGATGGGAGACATTGCTTCAATTTGAGGCAGAGATGATTAATCTCATGCAATCAATGATGGCACTTATGAATAAAAGGTCCTCACACATGTGTTCCCTTAATTGTTTGATGATTTGTACTTATACTCCTAATTCTGTGTCTAGTGATATGTGATGAAGAATCCTATTACAATGCAAAAATAATGAGCATGTAAGCACATAGCTGGGCATAGAGGATGGAGAGAGATCACCACAACAACATAGCTCAAGAGAGCAAAGCAAGGACAGTGATGAAGCAGGTCTAAGAGGACAGAGGCAAGTCCAAAGAGAACAAGAGAGATGGAAGGTAAACAAGTGACAAATTGAATGTTTTGAGTCCTAGGAAATGAACGGAGGCGAGGAGTGAGAAGTCATGCCTCAGGATGTTGTGGCACTAAACCAACTACACCGACACATCTGGGTGGCTAGGTTAATGCTTTAGAGGATCTAGTGTTTCGAAAGTGCACGAAAGGGTCGTTGCTTAGGGATACTTCGTTTGGGTGTAGTCCCTTAAGAGCCTTGAGACCAAAATATCGTTCAACTTTGACGGTGACTACTCGGACTCCGTGGCACCTAGAGATGGCTCGTCTGATCCAAACCTTGGCGTAAGGACCATCTACAAATCTCTCTCTCAGTTTTTTCCTTCTCATTTTGGTGCTCTACGCCTTATTGTTTGCAAACGCGTGTGAAATAGTGCGGTTTGAGCCGGTGTAAGGTTGTCAAAACATTATATTTTGCAAATGGTGGGTTATGGCACCAAACCGACTGCACCGACACATCCAAGTGGCCAGGTGAACACTAGAGGAGGTGGTGTTTTGGTGCGCGAAAGGGTCGTTGTTTCGGGCTACTTCGTTCGGCGTAGTCCCTTAAGAGCCCTGAGACCAAAATATCGTTCAACTTCAATGGGTGACTACTCGGACTCCGTGGCACCTAGAGATGCCTCGTCTAATCTGACACCTCATTGTAGGGACCCTCTACAATAGCCTCTCTTAGTTTTTTCCTTCTCATTTCGGTGCTCTCATTGTCCTATTGTTTGCAAACACACGAAATAGTGTAGTTTGAGCCAGTGATTGGTTGTCAAACGCTATATTTTGCAAACGATGGGTCATGGCACTCGAACCGACTATGATGACACATCCAGTGGCTAGGTGAATGCTAGAGGAGGTAGTTATTTAGTGTGAGAAAGGGTCTTTGCTTAGGGCTACTTCGTTCGGGCGTAGTCCCTTAAGAGCCTTGAGACCAAAATATCATTCAACTTCGACAGTGACTACTCAGACTCCGTGGCACCTAGAGATACCTCATCTAATCTAACACCTTGGCATAGGGACCCTCTACAAAAGCCTCTCTCGGTTTTTTCCTTCTCATTTCGGTGCTCTCGCTGTCCTATTGTTTGCAAACATGCGAAATAGTGCAGTTTGAGCCGAGTGTAAGGTTGTCAAATGCTATATTTTGAAAACGGTGGGTCATGGCACCGAACCCGACTACGCCGACATGTCCAGTGGCTAGGTGAATGCTAGAGGAGGTGGTGTTTCGGTGCACAAAAGGGTCGTTGCTTCCAGGCTACTTCGTTCGGGCGTAGTCCCTTAAGAGCCCTGAGACCAAAATATCGTTCAACTTCGACGGGTGACTACTCGGACTCCGTGGCACCTAGAGATGCCTCATATGATCCAACACCTCGGTGTAAGGACCCTCTACAAAATTCTCTCTCGGTTTTTTCCTTCTCATTTCGGTGCTCTCGCTGTCCTATTGTTTGCAAATGCGCAAAATAGTGCAGTTGGAGCCAATGTAAGGTTGTCAAACACTATATTTTGCAAACGGTGGGTTGTGGCACCAAACCGACTACACCAACACATCTGGGTGGCTAGGTGAATGCTAGAGGAGGTAGTGTTTTGGTGCACAAAAGGGTCATTGCTTCCGGGCTACTTCGTTCGGGCGTAGTCCCTTAAGAGCCCTGAGACCAAAATATCGTTCAACTTCGATGGGTGACTACTCGGACTCCGTGGCACCTAGAGATGCCTCATATGATCTAACACCTCGGTGTAGGGACCCTCTACAAAATTCTCTCTCGGTTTTTTCCTTCTCATTTCGGTGCTCTCACTGCCCTATTGTTTGCAAACGCGTAAAATAGTGCAGTTGGAGCCAATGTAAGGTTGTCAAACACTATATTTTACAAACGGTGGGTTGTGGCACCAAACCGATTACACCGGCACATCAAGTGGCCAGGTGAATGCTAGAGGAGGTAGTGTTTTGGTGGGTAAAAGGGTCGTTGCTTCCAGGGCTACTTCGTTCGGGCGTAGTCCCTTAAGAGCCCTGAGACCAAAATATCGTTCAACTTCGACGGTGACTACTCGGACTCCGTGGCACCTAGAGATGCCTTGTCTAATCTGAAACCTCAGCATAGGGACCCTCTATAAAAGCCTCTCTCGGTTTTTTCCTTCTCATTTTGGTGCTCTCGCTGCCCTATTGTTTGCAAATGTGTGAAATAGTGCAGTTGGAGCCAGTGTAAGGTTGTCAAACATGCTATATTTTACAAACGGTGGGTCGTGACACCGAACCGACTACGCTGACACGTCTGGGTGGCCAGTGAACACTAGAGGAGGTGGTGTTTTGGTGTGCGAAAGGGTCGTTGCTTCTGGGCTACTTCGTTCGGGCGTAGTCCCTTAAGAGCCCTGAGACCAAAATATCGTTCAACTTCGACAGTGACTACTCGGACTCCGTGGCACCTAGAGATGCCTCATCTAATCCGAAACCTCGGCGTAGGGAGCCTCTGACAATAGCCTCTCTCGGTTTTTTCCTTCTCATTTCGGTGCACATGCGTAGGTATGGTCTTGTAAACACTTGGGGAGGAGTCGTTTTCAAAATTTACAACATTTTCAAAAATTACAACTTTTTCAAAATTTACAACATTTTCAAAATTTACAACATTTTCAAAATTTACAACTTTTTCAAAATTTACAACTTTTTCAAAATTTACAACATTTTCAAAATTTACAAATTTTTCAAAATTTACAACATTTTCAAAATTTACAAGTTCTTTTTAAACAATGAAAGCTTCTCTTAGCTTCGAGAATTTAAAATTCTCTACTAACAGATGCTGACCACGTGAAGGTGGAAGCTTTTCGCACCACTAACCTAAACATAAAAGTGTTAGTCAAAGAAATTTAAGTTTCAAATCAAAACCATGTACTATCTATATATGTACAAAATACACAAATTTAAAATAAAATATATTCAAACTCAAATCTAGATCTTTAAACTAAAAAAATTATATATATATTGAAAAGAAATTATATATACCAGACATGAGCATTACAAATTCAATCCAATGAACCATCAGGATCGGATCTACTCTGAATAGTAGACAAGATTGCTTCATGATCTGACTCTCGAACCTTCCAAAGAATCTTGTTATTAGGCCTTCCTCGATATCTATACAAATGAATATTTTCACTAGAACTAGATGTGAATATAAGAGTATTTTCTGTGTGTCTCAAAGTTTTCAAACACCCAAACAGAGGAGTTTATTAATGGATACCATTGGAGCCAAGTTCTAAGTAACTACCACTGACCACCGTAGGATACTCAATATCTTCACCATCTATAATAGGAGAAGTCACCTTCTTTCTTTCCGATCGATGCAACGACATAAGAAATAGTTTGTTCCTTCTTTATTGTCTTCGTAGCCATTACTGCAAACACATGTCCTACAAAAAATAACTTGGTTCGAACAAATCAAATTTAAATTACATATTAAAATTTCAATGGACATAACTCAATAAAAAAATTAAATAAATAACCATAAATACCTTGTCGCACAAAAATCAAAATTTTGTCAAAGTCCTTGGATGTTGTAACTTCATATGCGAAAACAAGTCGTAATGCTTGTGGAGGTTGATAACTAGGAAGCGGAGTTAAAGGCCTACAAATCCATCCTTCCATCCATTCTTGTGAATCACACTCAACAATGACAAATTTGATACAAGATGCACAAAAACATGTCAAATTTCTTGTCCATACGGCCCATGAAGTAGCGTCTAAGCTACAAAATGAGTGCATATCACTGGACCTAGTGAGTGTCATACAATCATCGTAGTTAGCAATATGTTGTTCCTCTATCAACCAAAAATATCTGTGAACTGTGGAATTTTTTTGAGAACCTCGGGCCATGTTGTCAATACACCATTCCACTATGCTCTTTGCATCTTTTAATTTAGCACCATCTTTGTACTTCAACTCTTCTCTTGCAAGAGCTCTTTTCACACATTCCCCTGCACCGTCATGCTCTCCTTTTCCATGTCCAAATTTCTCGGTGAAACTCCAAATATGTTGCACACCCATCTTGACGCGTGCATTCTGCTCATCGATAAAACATTCGTGCATTCTTAAATTGAGACCGTAATTATCGACCATATATAATGTTGTTTTAAGTGGATGTCCCTATCGGACAAGTTTCCATAAAATAACTGGAAACACCCTTGCACAAATTCAGTAGAATGAGTACGATCATCACCGATATAAAAGTGGTACTCTCTTAAAATTTTTGATTATTCTCTCAGATCTGTCGGAGAATGTAGAAATGCTATATGCACAAAAATGACAACTTGTACTTGAGTTGTAATATTACGATTGAACCTCCATTTGTGGTTGCAATGTGTAATTCTCTGCAAAATCGGCCACTAAAACAATACTACCAATAGGAAATGTGTCTTTGCATAGCTTGAATTGTTCATCCAACCATCGAGCTCTATGTGTATGCCTCGCATACTCATAAACAATTTCATCCTTAAATTTTCTCATAAATTAGAAAATGGGCATTTGTTCTGTAACTAGCTCACACCGTTTAGACTCTTTTCCATCTTTCAACTAGTATGCAATTGATTTATATTTATCAAACTCAACTAAATTATGTCCTATTGTACCTTCAATTTACTCATGGATGCAACTTTCCAATTTAGGTAATCCGCCGCATGTACTACAACTTCCATCTAAACAATCCTGACTATAAAAAAATTGTCCAACTTCTTTTTCACAAAATATAGTAGGAATGAAATCCTTGGAAGATATTGGTGGAACTTGAACACCACATTTCGATAACATAGTTTCAAAATGAAAATTAGAATGAATAATTGCATAATGCATCGCAAATTCAACATGTTGCCTACAACAACAAGTGGTGCGAGCGTGGTTGATTTTCACATAGAATGGTTTCAACATTTCAAAAAATGTTGACTAATTTTAATTTCCATATTCTCTTGTTCAAACTTACAAAAAAATTGAGTTTGAGTCATATCTAAGAAATACTTTGGATGTGGTTCACGATTAGTAGAACTAACTCTCCGTTTATAACATCTCTTGTATTAGGTGAAACTCTAGTGTTATCATGCCAAAATTTAATAACTTCTCTTATAGCATCAAAATTATTTTTGTCCTTACGCGGTGCTCTAGTAGAAAATTCCCAAAAATTGACATTATTGAGTGATTGAAGGATATTACGTCTTTCAATTGCTTTCATTAGAGTTTTTCAATTAACTTGCAACATTCGACTTGTTTGCGTAATCAAATGTTATTTTTATTGATTCACTTACAACACTAGTAGCAAGTACACGACACACAATATTACTATCCCTAGTGCGTCTCTTGACACCAACAGTGTGATATGCATCATGAAGGTTTTCAACAATTGTAGAGGTTTGACCACGTATATTAGATGTTGTCAATCCTAAGGTGTTTAATGTAGGTCTCATTTTAATCAATTTCATTAAACTAACCAACAATTGACATCTTTGGGAATCATTTAAAATTTCAAAATGATTATCCCAAATTTCAATGGCTTTTCTTCTGATTTGTCGTTCGAAAAGTTTGTTAGACATTGGTTTCAAAATGTTTTCATCAATTTCATAAAAAAATTAGGTTTCTTACGTAAAATCCTAGGAGGTGTTTTTATCAAGCTATGGAAGGTCATTATGAAGTGTAAAAGGTAAAAAAACCTCAAATATGCTTTTCAAGTCTTCAAAATATGTTTTCATCAAGCTATGGAAGGTCATTATGAAGTGTAAAAGGTCAAAAACCTCAAATCTGCTCTTGAAAAGACTTGAACCATGCTAAAAACTGAAAAATTTCACAAAAATGGTTCCATCACGTAGGGGAGACTCTTAGCTTCGTAGAAATATTGTTTTTAAAGTGAATAGAATAAGATAAATATCATTTTATAATTTTTTACTAACAATAGGTCTTTAAGACATTTTTTCCGTGAATGTTCATGTCTACGTTTAAGACTCAGTAACTTTTGTTTCACTTATCAAAATATGAGAAAACTTATAACATCCCAAGGGTGGACAAATTCTATACACGTTAAAGAAAAATATTTGATTTTGATATTTTTGATATAGTTATGGCGGGCAAAAAAAAGCACTCCGTTTTCTAAATATTTTCAAACCACTTTCACGGAAAAAATCATAAAAAAAAAAATTGCTAAAAAAAATACAAAATAAAATCCATCCCAAGATAGACAACTACATCTAATGTTTCACCAAAGGAAAAAAATAATAACAAGATTTGGTCATCCAAAATGCGGGAAAACGGACTACTGATCTTATAAGTTTTTTCAAAAAAAAAAAAACTAAGTCATATAATTTTAAGTGTTTAATATAGCTAAAGTTGTTTGTTTTTTTAAAAATTAGTATTTTAGAAACTAGATTCCAAATGCTACGATTCATATTTGTATGAATTTTTCTAATTTAGAGTGCGTGTATAGCTAATAATCCCTACAAGTTGAGATTTCACTTTTTTGCAATATGACGTCCACGGATGACCCTATATTTGTCCATCAACTTCTTGCACTTACCCTACATATACACGTAAAAATCAGGTGAAACACAACCCTTGACCATAAATAGTTCACTCTTTTAGTAGCGTGGCTAGAATCATAACAATATGGTTATTGTAATTTCCAAAATCTGTTAATCTAATATGACATCCATTTCCAACTATTCTCATGCCTTGAAAACCATAGTATCTTTTCCATAACTTGCCATGAGTCAAGTTAGAAAACAACTCTCCTTCCTCAAAACCCCAATAGGGTAACAAAGAAAACACATTTTCAAGGTGTGTGCTAAAACAAAGAAGAACATAGCTTCTTTGATATTTATCATCCCCTAGAAAATTGAACAATTTGGCAAGCAACACACAAGTATAATGTGATTTAGCAAGCATTCTATGGAAGGTGCACAATGTTGTGTCCCACTTCATGTCCCAAAAAGCGAGTAAGAAGTTGGATCGGAAATCGAGGTTGTTCGCGCGAACACCCCTTTCGCGTGAACCCCCTTCGCCTGAACTGCCACGTAGGATGAAGAAAATGGTTCGCTTGAATGGGGGTTCGCGTGAACAACACCGCTTGTGAACCCCCGAATTCAAATAATTTTGCGTGAGAGTTATATATAGATATTTATATAGTTCTGGGCGGCAGATTTAAGGTTTGGGGGGGTTCGGGCGAAGGGGGGTTCACGCGAACCCCTTCACGCGAACCCCTTCACGCGAACCCCTTCGCGCGAACCCCCTATGTGGCACCTTATGTGGCACTTTGGCACATTTTGGCCCCAAATCCATTTGGAGGATAATTTTATGCCAAAAAGTGCCACTTAGGTGCCACGTAATTAGGGTTAACGAATGAATAAAATTACAAAAATTTAACACAAAATACAGAATTTTATTAGCTTTCTAAAAATATAATTTTTATTTTTAAAAATCTGTTTTACTATTTATTTTTTATATTTTGCTAACATATGGTATTTTAGGACAATCAATTGTACACAATCAACCCAATTTGAAAAATAGCAAAATATATCAAAAATTTTGAAAAAAATAAAATTACTATTTGTTGAAGTCTTCTTCTTACCTGTGAAAAAAAAATCAATTTTGATATAAATCTTAAAAGTTATTAGCATAAACATTTGTACACCATTTATTTGAAAATATTTTTACTAAATAATTAATTAAAAAAATATAAGTCCAAAAATATGAAAATTTGACAGCACCTCAAAATTCAAATCTTAAACATATATCTAAAATTTCATGGTGAAAAAATAAATTTTCATTTAAAAGAACCACCCAGGGACAGTCATTCCTCTTTTATAACATAAGAAACAACGTATGAATAAAATTAAGAAAAAGATCGTTTTTTTTGTAATTTTTTTTTATAAAAAATTTACATGTATTCTACACTCTAAATACAACATTTCGTTAGTTTGTGGAATTTCATGAATGTGTATGGTTTTATGGCTATTACCTTTAGAAAATCAATGAAACTGAAAATTCATGTGTATAATGGTACAAAACATACCAAAAAGTGGGACATTTTATTGTGCTTTTACCATCTAGTGTAATGAAAGTTTCTAGGCCTTTATTATTTCAATCGACGTAACAAATTTAGTAAACGATAATTATTTCTCTAAATACTTGAAATCTTCTTTTAGCATGGACATATTTCAAAATTGAATAAATTCATTTTTCTTACAACTTGAATACATCCACTTTTGACCATTCCTTTAGTGTCTCCTAAATGTACTAATGTACTTATGTTTATAAGTTTATTGACACACAATGGGATAAAATTAACGACAAAGAAGGGTCACTAACCTTAAGGCACCCAAATCATGGGTCAAAGGGATGCACAAAGGAGCTTGAAACCGCATTATCACACTTCCTACAGCATTAGAATGGTATAACAATGCCTAGATATAAAAATATCCATAAAATAAGGGAAATTATGGATGAGAGAGAAAACATGAGGAAGTGGGCAATATCAAACAAAGAAAAACTAGAGGGTCAACAAGAGGAAGATATAAATGTAAGGAACAAAAAAAAAAATTGAAAATCACACAAAACACTTAGAAAAATACATAATTGAAAGTCAAGCAACTTAAGAAACAAGATCTTGATCTAAACCAACAATCAATATATATACAAATACACTAGAACAACATAACAATTAACTAATCCTATATGAAAATTAGGTGTCTAGGACTATTTATTATGAAATCTAGAAAAAGATAACGGGAAACAATGAACTCATCTTTCCCTTACTAATTCAAAATTAGGCATATGTGGCACATCATTTGATTACTAAATATTAATCTCATTAACTTTAATGATGCTAATATTTAAGTGTTAGATTGTTTTTAATAACCATTTGGAGTTTCTTTTCCTTCAATATTTCCAAATTGAGTATATCATATAATGTCATTTAATCACTAAACATTGATGTCATTTAAATTTATAATAATGATAATTTTAAAATGTTAAATTGTTCTCAATAATTATTTGAAGTTTGTTTCAATCACTAATTTAAAATGAGACACATATGGTGTCATTTGATCATTGACATGAATATCATTGAATATTTTAACCATAATAGTTACGCTTAACAAATATTCACATCCAAATTGGGATAATAAAACGAATAAATATTGATTCAAAGTTATTCAATTGTCTAGATGCTTCCAACACATCACCTCACCGAACTACGAATCCACCATGTGAACGCATTTGTGACATTAGTCTCATGTTTATGTTGACTTTAGGAGAGTGATGTGTAATGGAAGGAAAATATCCTCCCATCCCTTTCAAAGCATCTGGACCTTGCCAATCTTCCAATGAATGCAATTAAGACAAAAAAATCAACATTGGAGTTTTGTCCTCTATTTCAATCTCTCAAACCAATATTCCAATGAATGCAATTAAGACAAAAGAATCAACATAAGAAGGACAAGTGGCATGCAAAAAGGAAAAATACAAGTATGTGTTGAATTTAAAATTTATTGGATTAACGTAATCGGTGTCTCTCAACATCACCTAGGGGAGAAGACCCGGATGTGAACACGTCCCAATACTTGAACAAGATTTTGCATATAAAATATCCAATACTTGATGGAAAAAACCAATATTTTGATTATTGAAGTTCAAAAATTTGTTTTTTATAAACCATATGTGCGTAGGTCAACATCTCGATTACACATTACACAATAAATACTTGATTGGTACTTTCATTTTCTACAATAAAAGACTCATTTGTTCAAAATATAAAAACAACATATCGGTTGACAAACCCATCATATCTATTTAATGGGTTGAATATTTGTCTTCTCAATTCATCTCTTTCCATATTCCAAGTTGGGCTATTCAATCACGGATCTTTCATGTCCAGGACATTAATACAAACCTGCCAAAAAAGAGGGAACCTTCTTCTCAAGATTCAAATTCATCCATTAAAAACACAAACAAAATTCTACACTTGAAATTAAAAAATAAATATGAATATCAAATCAAATAATTTCAGCCACAAGATCATCTCAAAATCAATTTCAACCTTTGATTAAAAAGACCCTACACCTTGATCCATGTCTTACATTTTTATTGGATACTCCCAAATCAATGTCAGTATTATATATTCACTTTCCTAGTCTTGTTTACTGCTGATTTACTTCTGCAGGGTGCCTGATTAGAGTGGAGTTTATAAGAAGAGATTACTTCTATCAAGGGGGAAAGGAAAGGTCCAGCAAAGCAAAAATTGCAGGTTAGTTTTCATACCTGCTGCAAAAATTACAGGTGGTTCTATTCATGTTTGGTGCTGTGTTGATATATGGTCATCAGCTGAAGTTAAATGTTGTTGCATTTCAAGTATAATCGCAATTTGAGTGTCAAAAGAGCCTTTTCTATTGTATAATATCCCATTGCACAGATAGTAAATGAATGTATACTATGAATAACATAACTTATAATCTGAATGGAGAGTTTCTGATGTACAGGCTCTGCTGTTTTGCTGCAAGTGAATGTCTCTTATCAAAATTATGTTCTTCAGTTTATTGGGTATATTAGAGATTGTTTCTATTGCAGAATATCCCATCACATATATAGTAAATGAATGTATACCATAAATAACTTAAAATATGAATGGAGAGTTTCTGATGTACAACCTCTGCTGTTTTACTGCTAGTAATAATATTAACTTCACAATAGAACTAATAACTTCAGAATGTAAATGTGTTTTTTTAGAGATATTTTATTTGATCGATCATATGTAAGCAAATAATATTACAATATGATTCGAAATTAAAAGCTTAGGATAAAAAATTGTTAAATTATAACTAGCTGTCAAATTGGTGATCATACGTGGCAAGGAATTGGCTCCATGTCTGCGAATCGAGGGTGTTCGCATCGGCCCTTCTCCCCTAGAAACATTGCAAATGGTAGACAAACAAGTGGCAAATTGTCCATTTCGAATGGAGAGTGAGTATATACGGTTAGAGACATACCCCAATCTGACAGGAGGAAATGTCCCCTTCCATGTTAGATAATTGTTCTATTCGTACATCCCAACGACTATCAGTTTGGTGGTTCTCGTATGGTAAATCTTAATAACTATATATAACAACACGAAACAATCCTAAAAAGTTCTAAATGCTTAACCACGAAACAATCCTACAAATTTCGAGCAACCAAAGATACTCAACATTATTCTATTAAAAGCAAGTTCAGAAAATCCGTCTACCAGATAAAAACGAAAAACAAGTCTGGAAGAGTGCGATACCACGCAAATCACAAGGCTTCTGAACAGGTGAAATAAATTCGAAAAAATAATCTGAAGTGTAATACTTACGAGCAAGTCTTCATCCGCTTGATGCTATGAAGCATGACCTCCGAAATGCTAATGAAACGAGTCGCTCTGCCCAGCCCAACCAGAATGAAAAAATCCAATATTTTATGTAATCCTGCGCAGGAGCCCCGTAAGGCCCGTTAATGAGCTCCGCACAAGGTGGTTGAACATTTATTTGTTCCTTATCTAAAACGCGCGTGGAGATGGCGGAGGACAGGTCACGTTTCCCTCTTTTATTTCCAATTTAATGCTCAACACCTGTCCTCTTCGGTGGACCACTACCGGTCTCCACCAGTAAATGTGTTTTTTTAGAGATATTTTATTTGATCGATCATATGGAAGCAAATCATATTAAAATTGGATACGAAATTAAAGGCTTAGGATAAAAAAATGTTATTTTATAACTAGCTGTCAAATTAGCGCTCCTACGTGGCAAGGGATTGGCTCCATGGACCTGCGAACTGAGGGGGATAGGCCTTTTCTAAAAATAAGTCATCTACAGATATATCAAGAATGTGCAAGACATATCAATTTGTTTCGTCCTCAACCCATAGACATCTGCAAAATATAGAGAACTGAATTTTCTCAGGCAAACAACATCCTCTGCATCCTATAAAATTGAAAAACTGAAATTCAAACCATTATCAATATCCACAAAGATTAATGGTAGTGAATATAAATCGTAGTACAGTGCAGGTAAGAGAGAAATCATCTAACATACGTCAGAATGGCCTAGAAAATCCTTCTCAATTGTACAGTTTGAATCAGTAGAACAGGTCAGAATGGCCTATAAACATTATTATAAATGAGATGTCACAGTCCTAACCGTGATTGCTACCTATCTTACTCAGCACACCGTAACAGTCTGAAAGTCTATAAAGCTCGTCTTCAAACCAAGAAAGCTAAAAGTGTACAAGCTACTAAGTTAAGTTTGTTTTACAGTCACATATTGATACAAAACAGAAATCTGTAACTCTACGTGAACACTGCCCAATACTAAAGAGATAAGATATTGAGTTTCCAAACTAAAGAGATAAGATAAAGAAATGTTTATTTATAGCCAGCTGTAAAATTGGTAAACCTACATGGCAAGGAATTGGCCCGATGGACCCATGAACTTAGGGTGTTCACATAATTGCACTACTCCCAGAAATTAAAGATATAGGAAAGAAAAATGTTTATTCATACCTTTCAACTTAACTATTTATTCTTAACTAATTATAGGAGTGACAGTATGCCAGCTAGGTATAAATAAACATTTTTTAATCCTATATCTTTAATTATTTATCATATCTTAATGTTATTTGCTTCCATATGATCGATCAAGTAAAATATCTCAAAAAAAAACACATTTACTGGTGGAGATCCCAAGAGGTCCATACCAAGACATTCAGAAGTACAACAGATTTGCTGCCACTATAACAGCATATGTAGTCAAGCTATTACAATTACGATTCTTACATGCATTCACTTCTGAAGATGATTTGATGTCACAAAACATTACATTAACAAGACCTGCGTCAATTGATCAATATGAATTACAATGTCGAAAGGGGTGACTGCATGTTCCAGTGAAACATTCTAATTGATATTGATCAATTACAAACAAGCCGACGAATGTAGTGTTATTTGATAAGACCTCATCTTTATAAGAGTTTAGGGGAGAAGGGCCAGTATGCGAACACCCTAACTTCACAGGTTAAGTGAACCAAATCCTTGCCACGTAGGAGTGACAAAGATGCCGGTAGGTATAAATAAACACTTTTTAATCCTATATCTTTAATTATTTATCATATCTTAATATTATTTGCTTCCATATGATCGATCAAGTAAAATATCTCAAAAAAAAACACATTTACTGGTGGAGATCCGAAGAGGTCCATACCAAGACATTCAAAAGAGGGCCATCCGCTTTCAGTAACAACAATGGGTATGTTATTGAATCCCAGAGATTCCATTGCAGAATAAATAGTGTCAACCATGGACTCAAACAAGTTGGTGTAAATACTATCTCCATCAATTACAGTCGGAGCAGTGGACTTGAACAACGCATAATCTATACTAATATTGGGATTTTCAAGGTAAGCAAAATAGGGATAGATATTGGCCATGTAAGGAGAGCCGTGATCATCAAGGAATTGTAGAACAGACCTCATTTTGTTCTTAACTCTATTGTTGAAAGTCCCCTTTGATGGAAGAAGGGACATGGGTATAACTGCCCTGCCATGAGTAGTGGAGACCTTGATTCTATGCTGCAGATTGGCCTTCTCCAGAGCAATTTGTATGTTGTTCATGGCACTAAGAACATACAGCCCGTACTTAGTCTTTTCGAAGGCCTGGTTTCCCAC
Source organism: Taxus wallichiana var. yunnanensis (assembly GCA_018340775.1). Classification (NCBI taxonomy): domain Eukaryota; kingdom Viridiplantae; phylum Streptophyta; class Pinopsida; order Cupressales; family Taxaceae; genus Taxus; species Taxus wallichiana. The sequence goes on from CM031237.1 coordinate 886,248,279, forward strand.
AGCAATGTATTTGATGTTGGTGGCAGGATAGTAGGGAATAATGTTTTCATCCACCCACATGTTTGCTACTTCCTGGTTGGAGGAGATGTCTCTCAATTCGAAGTTAGCTACACCAATAATTATTTCGATCCCAGAATTTGCAACGGCCTCCAGTACATGAGGCTCTGCTATGTAAATCCTCAATTTCCCAATATTGTTGTTTTGCATTAAAGTTACAACTTCATCTTGGGGCGGCAAATTATCTCCCATCAGGCCATTGTTCACTCTTATTTTCTCAGCACCTGCACTGTAAGGCAACAAAGTCCCCCAGCAAGAGGGAAACTCGACAATCTCACGCAGTGATCCAGCCGTTGTGGGCTTTATTTCCCCAATGGAAGTTTTTTTCTGAGCAGGAAAACACACAAAAAAATTAAACAATCAGAAAGTTGTGAAGAAAACTTGAATCCACTCCGTCCGAAGCGAGAGATAGAAAAAGCAGATTATTTGTGAGAGAATATTAAAGGAAGGAATTAACCTACGATCACCTCTTCTTGTTCATGAACATCAATGATCTGCCTGGGAAATAGTTGATTTAGATATTCTCTTCCCAAGTTCCTAAAATGATCATGGATTCTTATGCAATTGTCGTCATCTACATTATGAAGGCACTTATCCAAAAGAGTTTGCCAACTATGCAGACTACTCCAACCTAATGTGTTCCATTTTTCAATGACTAAATCCTTCTCTTTTCCTATATGAAAACACACTGTATGGAGGAATATGTTTTTCTCTTGCTCATCTAAAGTATCGTAACTTTGTTTTAGCCTCTCCTTGATGCGGTTGGGCAATAATCCGGAATCCAGCTTATGCAATTGAGACTCCCAATAATCTTTGCCAGTATGCCAAAGACAGTATGCCAGCTAGGTATAAATAAATATCTTTAATTATTTATCATATCTTAATATTATTTGCTTCCATATGATCGATCAAGTAAAATATCTCAAAAAAAAAACACATTTACTGGTGGAGATCCGAAGAGGTCCATACCAAGACATTCAAAAGTACAACAGATTTGCTGCCACCATAACAGCATATGTAGTCAAGCTATTGCAATTACGATTCTTACATGCATTCACTTCTGAAGATGATTTGATGTCACAAAACTTTACATTAACAAGACCTGCGTCAATTGATCGATATGAATTACAATGTGGAAAGGGGCGATTTGCGTGTTCCAAAGAAACATTCTAATTGATATTGATCAATTACAAACAAGCTTATGAATGTAGTGTTATTTGATAACACCTCATCTTTAGAAGTGTTTATAGATGATCTTATTGATATATTAATTCATATTTTATTAATTTTATATTGTTTCATACTGCAGCGTTTAGAGAAGATGAAGAGAAAGAGTTCACATCGAGCACAACGTATGCCCAAAAAACGAGGTGTACAATTTGAAATTGAAACATCTAACCATGGAGCAGATGAACAGGATGCTACTGATAATAAGCGAAGAGGATGGTGCGATAACAAATCAAGGAGATACAAACACAACTGATGATCATCGGCCAGAACCTGCTGGATGTGAACTAAATAGGCATGACCTACAGGAGACTGTGGTTGTTAGAGGCAACACTTTGACCAAGAAGGTTAGAATTTTGTCTAGTTGGTTAAAAGAAGATATCTTAAAGGCCATAGATGATATTGAGTTTCTCACATTATTCAATTAGAGTTTCTTTGCCATTTCGAAATATCATGTCATCTGTGACATGATATTTCACTTTAACACTATTCTACATTTAAAATATCCAATACTTGATGGAATAAGAACCAAAATTTTGATTATTGAAAGACAATAGGGGAGAAGACCCGGATGTGAACATGTCCCAATACTTGAGCAGCATTTTTTGCATATAAAATATCCAATACTTGATGGAAAAAAACCAAAATGTTGATTAGGGGAGAAGGGCCAGTATGCGAACACCCTAAGTTCGCAGGTCCATGGAGCCAATTCCTTGCCACGTAGGAGCGCCAATTTGACAGCTAGTTATAAAATAACATTTTTTTATCCTAAGCCTTTAATTTCGTATCCAATTTTAATATGATTTGCTTCCATATGATCGATCAAATAAAATATCTCAAAAAAAACACATTTACTGGTGGAGACCGGTAGTGGTCCACCGAAGAGGACAGGTGTTGAGCATTAAATTGGAAATAAAAGAGGGAAACGTAACCTGTCCTCCGCCATCTCCACGCGCGTTTTAGATAAGGAACAAATAAATGTTCAACCACCTTGTGCGGAGCTCATTAACGGGCCTTACAGGGAAATGCAATCTGTCCTCATGGTTTTTATTCCATCAGGTATTTGGATATTTTAAATGAAAAATAGTGTTCAAGTATTGGGACGTGTTCACATACTGGCCCTTCTCCCCTATGTAATCAACAACCCAGCTTATAAATTCTGTCTTTATCAATTAATATGAAATTAATAAAACATGTATTCGATCATCGTTAATGGCGCCCAACGGGGTAATCACAAGTTCACCTACAAGTTCATAATTCATACTGTCATGTATCATAAGCTAGCTAAAATTTTCCCATTGTAGATGATCTTATTGATATATTAATACATATTTTACTAATTTTATATTGTTTCATACTGCAGCGTTTAGAGAAGATGAAGAGAAAGAGGAGTTTACATCGAGCACAACGTATGCCCAAAAGACGAGGTGTACAATTTGAAATTGAAACATCTAACCATGGAACAGATGAACAGGATGCTACAATAAGAAGCGAAGAGGATGGTGCAATAACAAATCAAGGAGATACAAACACAACTGATGATCATCAGCCAGAACCTGCTGGATGTGAACTACATAGGCATGAACTACAGGAGACTGTGGTTGTTAGAGGCAACTCTTCAACCAAGAAGGTTAGAATTTTGTCTAGTTGGTCAAAAGAAGATATGTTAAAGGCCATAGATGATATTGAATTCAACAATTATTCTATTAGAGCTGCTGCACTGAAATATAATTTACCTCCTACATCAGTTCATTATTGGTGAATGGTCGACCCATACAAAAGGAAGGGCCCACTGCTGTTTTGAGTGAAGGAGAGGAGAAAGAGATAGTTGAATGGTGCAAGCAAATGGCAGCTTTAGGGCATGGAGTGGGATTTATGCAACCGAGGGCTGTGTTGCACAAATTTGTGAAACTAGAGAGACTCTATTTCGAGAAGGATTACTGGAAGATCCTGGTGTGAAGGATTTAGAAAAGACACCCAGGACATAGTCCTTCTGGATTCTTGAAGGTCTAGAAAGAGATCGTGCAATAGGTTTACGTCCAGAGGTGGTTAGCAAGTTTTATGAAAAACTAGCTAACATTCATATCAATTCCTATGGTGCGAGGCAAAATATGGAATTGTGATGAGACAGAAATCAAGCGAGGAGAAATTGTGGCATGAGGGTGCTTGCCACCAAGGGTTGCAGGAATGTTCCCAAAATCATTCCTCGTAGCAGAGAATGGATGACAATTCTATGTTGTGTAAATGCTGCAGGGCAATGTATCCCTAACTTTTACTTATTTAAAGGTCAGAAAGTTTCACAAAATTACATCAAGGGATGTGAACCAGGTGCTTGCATGGCTGCTCATCCAAGTGCTTGGATGACTAGAGAGCTCTTTATAAGCTGGTTGTATCATTTCAGTAAGTCTGTACCTGGAGGGGTGTGCCCTGAAAATAGGCATTTACTTATATTTGATGGTCATGGAAGCCATGTGGCATTGTCAACTATAGAAGAGGCCAGGCGATTGGGGATTGATTTATTGACATTGCCAGCACATACTACACACAGGTTGCAACCACTGGATGTTAGTGTCTTTGGTCCTTTTAAAGCATATTTCAGATCTGAGAGGATGCAGTGGATGTGTAATAATAAGTACCAAGAAGTCAAACGTTCAGACTTGGCAGAAATAGGTAGTAGAGCTCTCGCAGGCCTTGACACCTGCAAATATTCGTGCTGGTTTTAGACACTACGTATATGGCCACTTGATCCAAATGCATTACAGAATGACATGGAATGTAGTAAACTATATATCATTGAAGAAGATGCCAACGAAGATGATGCTGAAAATGTCACAGATGATGATACTACTGAGAACATTATGAATGTTGATGGTACTGAAAACATAATAGATGTTGATGCTGCTGAAAACATCCTAAGTTTGTCAAGAGATGTAGCTCCACCAGTTGGTGACAAAATTGGAGAAAATTACTTAATGGAATCAGTTGAGAATCTGTCAACAACACAAGAAGTCCATCCAACCATTGAAACAACGGTTGTTGCTAATACAGAGACGGAGGAACCAAGTATACAGGGAGAAAGCCAAAGTATAATGCAGACCAAAGATTATGAAGTGAACCACATTGTGAATACTCGTGACCAAGGCACATCCAGCTGCAACACTGAGGCCCAGGGATTTGGAGAGGACGATCTCTCATTGCCAAGTGCACCAGAACAACCTACATGGCTGCAAGAGCATATTGCAGAGTTGGGACTTGATCAGATTGGAAACACTGAGGATGAAAGTATATCTTTACCTTCGATGCCAACCAACCTTGTGCCAGCAGACTTTGAACCAAAGAAACTTTACTCATTATTATCTTGTGACGAGAGGAAATTGAGGTCATTGATAAAGATAAAAATGAGGAAGAGACAACTGGCCATGATGTTGAAAGTGGTATATCAAATGATGGTGTTGCTGCAAATGAGAAGAAATTGGGTAAATTTTTAAGGTTACCGACACAATTTGTACGGGATCCTTCCAAGGGTAAGAGTGATGCTGCACTCCGGATAAGTCGTGCTTCACAATTGTTAACATCTGATGCTTATGTTCAGATGTTAAAAGATCTGAAACATAAAAAACAAGAAATATGTGAAGGGAAGCGGCGTAAAAGGAGCATATTGAGGCAAAAAAGAAAGAAAGGTTGGCGAAAGGAGTAGAAAAGGAAGAGAGATTGCAACGCATTAAAGAGAGGCAAGAAAGGGAGCTACAAAAGTTTGTTGAAAGACAGGAGCGCGAGAAACAACGGGAGGTAGCTCGCCAAAAGAAGGAATTGGAATTACAACAGAAGGAAGCCACTCGCCATCAAAGGGAGAAAGAGAAACAAGAAAGAGATAACAAGTTCAACAATCCGCAGGTTTTGTTTCCCATGCATCATCCCATGCCCATACAGAACTCCCTGTTACAAGATATGTTGAAAGTTCCTATCCCAGATTACCACCCTTACTTCCTTGACACCAACAGAATGCAAATAACTTCAACTCCAACTACACACCCCATTATCCCACAACCTCCTACTTCACACACAACCTTTCATACCATATCTGGTTTTCCTATTCCACCATGGGTTCATCCAGTGAACCTCTTGATGACTCCAACAACATCTGTCAATGATACAATCGTTCCTGATAGTCCAAACTAAGGGCAGCATTCGAGGAGAATTCTTTTTTGTGTTGCAGAAAAATATGTATCGAAATCAATTGTGCTTGCATTATTGCATTCACGATTATAGGTTATAGTCGGTATATTTTGCTCCGAATGTAATGAATATGGACACATACAGTATAAGTTTATATGTTTTGCTCCTAATGTAAGAAATATAAAGACATGCAGTTTAGATTACTACATTTTGCTCGAAATGTAATCATTGTTTCAGATGAGGAAACCAAATCAGCTCAGAATTTGTTCATAACCTTATTCAAATTGTTGCAGCTTAAAATGAACACCATTAAATAATGTAAATGTATTTTTTTTTTATAAGTATAAAAAGATTTTATTTATTAGGTAAACGGATTAGTGTTTTAAAAGGCTCCCAAAACCTTGTACAAAACAAAAAGATAAAACATTGAAGATCACAACAAACTGACCACAAACAAAATCAAAACAACTTAATACAGCAAAAGCGCCCAAGAACATTTGTTTATACAAAAACCCACTAATTAGAAAAAAACAACATAAAAATCTGTAAAAGATCCCCTCTATTCAGATTTCCCTTGAAAATCTTCTTCTTCTCACCCACTTTCAGGAGGTTTCATTTCATCAACTAATCCATGGTTCAATCGAGATAGAAACAAATCCAAGATACAAAGACATATTCAATTAAATACATAGGTGATAGAGAAAGACTGAACAAATATGTTAATGACCAACATAAAACCAATCAAGGATCAACATAAAATTAATTTAAAGTGATGCTTGGAATAAAACTTTACTAAAAACAAAAAAATTACATAAACAAAATTGTTGCAGCTTAAAATGAACAACGTTAAATAAAAACTAAAAGACAAGGATTTATTTGATCTTGGTGAGGTTGAAACCTCACCTCTATATAACTTAAAAACATAGAAGCCGTAGGTAACATTTTCCTTGAGTATTAGTAGTGTGAATACACACTGTTTCCACCCTGCTTCAAACGATCTTGCCGCATAAAACCGCCATTCCAAAGTTCTCGGCTCTTGCGCCAACACTGGAGCTCCACAATAAAATACTCCTACACGTCCATCCAAAAACAAAATTTGCTTAATAAATAATAAACATCGCATTCTACAAGCTTGTCAAAGATCATTAGCTCCTTCAAATTTCATGAACAGAACTACATTAAGGATGGTTATCTACTCACACAATGAACGAATTTCATTGATTGGTAGTCATTCCACGTCAGCTTTTCATTGCCTTTCCCTTTGGCCTTCAAAAGAGCTTCATGCTCAGCCTTCTCTATCCATAATCATTCATTTTTTATGTATCAGTATTCGCTCAAACTTATGCCTGCTATATTAGAGGGCCTAATATATGAAATGAAATAAATTCAGGGTAATTTATAACATTGTAAAGTGTATTTTATAGTTATAGCAAAGCGCTCACCCTCAACTCCTCCAGTGCTCGTGGATTCTCAGTGAGGTACTTTACAGCAAACGTCATGGCCATTGCTGAAGTTTCGACACCAGCAAACACAAAAAAGATTATTGTATCTGCAATAATTTCGTCCGAAAATGTGCCCTCCCTCACAAGTTTGGTCAACAAGTCATTGCGGAGCACCTCTGGATGTTCTCTCCTCTCCTTTATACATTTGTGAATTCTTTTTAACAGAATTCCCCTGGCCTGCATTCCATAGATTTCATAGTTTAAAGACATGAGCTCCAAATGAAGTCACGTAGAAAAATTAGAAGAAATACATAAGCAACAGAAAAACCCAACGCGGCAGTAATTATTATATTTCATGGCAACCGTACCCGAATTCCTCTCGCATAAGTGGTTCCAGGGATATTGAGGGGGAAAGAGAGGACAGCTCCCACGAAATCGTCGAAAGCTTTATAAATATCTCCCATTTCTTCTGATGGAGGTAAGTCCAGCAATTTCTTCGCCATCAAGTTCAGAACAATCTGCCAGCAAGTAACAGATTCGCAATTGAAGCCAAATCTGATCTGAAACGAAAACTAGCACACTATTTATAGAAAAATAAGTAGTCGGAGAAGGGATAGAAATCTTATGGACGGGGCTGTATAATTGCCTGATTGCACTTGTGTTGAATAGGGATGTCTCCCTCCTCCTCCCATTTTCTCATTCCAGCCTGAAATATGTCTTGTATATCATCCATGAAGTAAGAGGTGACAAATGGTGGGTAAGCCCGAAATCTGCCAGTAGGTAGATAAGCAAATAAAGGTCACAAATAAAGGCACTCCCTGTAAATATCATGGATTCTCACTACTAGAATGGAAACCCTACTTTGTCATAGAATAATTTTGTGGAAGGACTCGAATCCTATATTGAAATACATAAAATTGATATCAATCACACACAGAAAGCACTGCCGGTAGATATTATGCAAAGATCGATCCACTCGAAATCGCGGAGGTAAATATAATGGAAATATTAAGAAAATAAGTTACATTTCTGTAAAGATTTGAGCAGAATTAAAGACTGAGGAAAATATTAAGGAAATCGGTCACATTTCTGAAAAGACGCGACGAAGGATAGATAAACAGTGTGAGGGATAGCTTTAAGAGAAAAATAAGGGTTTATAGACGGTGCCGGTGGTACCTGTGATTGGCGAACTCGTGAACCCTTCTCCTCGAGTGGAGAAGACGATAACAGCAACTTCCGCGTCGCAGAGGACAGATAACTCGCAGGCCTGGTAAGAGGTGACAAATGGTGGGTAAGCCCGAAATCTGCCAGTAGGTAGATAAGCAAATAAAGGTTGGGGCCAAGGCAGAAGCCTGCGAGTAAGTGGAAAAGTTCAAAGGGACATCAATCGACTTCATTTTATGTAATCCTGCGCAGGAGCTCCGTAAGGCCCGTTTATGAGCTCCGCACAAGGTGGTTGAACATTTATTTGCTCCTTATCTAAAACGCGCGTGGAGATGGCGGAGGACAGGTTACGTTTCCCTCTTTTATTTCCAATTTAATGCTCAACACCTGTCCTCTTCGGTGGACCACTACCGGTCTCCACCAGTAAATGTGTTTTTTTTGAGATATTTTATTTGATCGATCATATGGAAGCAAATCATATTAAAATTGGATACGAAATTAAAGGCTTAGGATAAAAAATGTTATTTTATAACTAGTCACAAATTGGTGCTCCTACGTGGCAAGGAATTGGCTCCATGGACTGCGAACTTAGGGTGTTCGCATGACACGCCCTTCTCCCTACTCAAAATCAAAATTATAATCGAATCAAACTCTCTGTCCTCCGATTCCCATTCAAAGAGTAGCACATACTTGTTATGTAAGCCATGTCTCATGCCATCTCTATCAGTATTGTAAAACACACATTGTGCTTGTGTTGCTAATGTTATATCGTAGGCCAAACGACCAATACCCATTAAAAATAATTTAAAACATTGTGTTTGGAATGGAGGTGGAGGATTTGTCTCTGAACTCATTTCTTGGCAGCATCTTTTGGTGGAGATCCCTATTCTAGTTACGCTTGATGTATATAGATTCCCTGGATTGCTTTCTTCCATGGAAATAGTATGCTTTTTTACTAGTATTCAGTGGTAATTAGACCTGTCATAAACAACCAAGGCCAATATTAGACCAAAAGGGCGGTAAAATTGTTAAGTTAATATGAATGAGTAAACGTCCATACCAAATGGTATATGGTATTACATGTTACATTACGTATGTTTCGCTCTTTTCGATGTTAGATTTTCCATTATAAATTTAGATTAAAAAGTTTGTTATTTCTTTAATTTAGATTTTATGAGAGTGTATATGTTTAAATCGTATTCCATTTATACATTTCATTATGTAGTAGGCTCATTTTGTCTTGGAAGCTCCTATCGATCACATACATTTGTCACTATACAGCTTGATTGCCTTAAGTGTCGTCTCCATCAATACCATCATATAATATAAACATGTTTTCTTTTCTCGCTACTCTTTAAATAATCGTCCACTTGTGAATTTTCCATTTAATGTGATGTGAGTTAGTTTGTCGCCGACTCATCCACATTTTTCCCTTCCACTTAATTTCCACTCTCATATCAATTTTTTAAACATACCCATAAATAATATTTAACATTTTAACATAATAATTTTTCTATTTATTTATATAATTATCAACTTTTATCTAGCTTACCCCACTTTCTCATCCACTTCCTATCATATTCAACCATATATTCATCTTCCTCCTTAATTCTTCCGTGACTACTATTTTAAGCCAACTAATGAGTCTCCTTTTAAGTGTTTTTAACTTCTCTACATAACATAGAAATAATAACTGATGCCTCCCACCAAAAATTGCTTTGTTTCAACTAATAAGATCTTGTATGAAACAAAATGTTTGCAAAGATATAAAATCATCTTCAAGATTTAAATCCTAGTGAGACCTTTTACACAAATGGTAATTTTTTTCTTCTTGTAATGTTTTTTTCTATAAATGGCGAGGGTCGGTGAGTATTCATATTCCTGGTTATTATTGCAAGTGCAAGCCATGATTTGGAAGATGCGAGGTGTAAGAATTTACCATATTTTAGTTATCAAATGTTTTTTTACATGTCCTTACAAGAATTGTCAATCGGTATACTTATATGAGATAAATCTATATAAAAGATGTTGAGAGATGTCATTCTCTAGGTGTCTATATATTGACATCTTTTATATAAATTTATCTAATATTTAAAAACTATATTTTTACTACTCTTTTAAACACACACACACACACACACACACACACTTTTATGCTTCCTTAAAATAAACGTATATCCGCGTTAACACACCAAACCATTTTTTTACTAACCTATACTAGTTTAAATTCAAAAAGATGTATAATAGTGTATAAGGACATTCCCTAATCATAATAAATTTAACATCCTTAATCAACTTAGTAAATTAAAAATTTATATACATATATAATAACAAAATATATATCTTAGATACATCTTAATTTACCACAACTAAGATTTATAGATTTGTTTTAAAATACTTAAGCTAAATCATTTAAGAGCTAAATCATTTAAGAGGTAAATAGATAAATAAAGATGTAAGAAATTAAAGATAAATAAATACCTTCTAAAAAATATTATCTATATACACTTGAATTAAAACTAATTCACTCATATATTTTCTATTTTTTTTTTATTAAGGATAAATAGTTTTAAGTACCTAAAATTAAATTCACAAGTCATATATATATATATATATATATATATATATATATATATATATATATATATATATATATATATATATATATATATATAAAACAATGAAGAAGGTTCCATTTAAATGTCATGGTTAAATTAAATTTATTATCGACATAAACCCTAAAATAACAAATCATATGTAATTATTAAAAATACCTTATTTATTTGTTTTAATTTTAAAAAATTAAATGACTAATAAATATATCGGTCTTACATGAAAATTATGGACGTGTTACTATTATAAAATGCCTCTCAACATAATAATTCATTTTCATAACCCAAAAATGTAACACTTATATTTAAACATTTGTATAAACACTTTACTTACATATTGATGAAAAAATACATCATAATGAACTCATGCACCAAGAAAATTCATCGCGATGGGCTCTCTCGACGATTGCCGTAATTGTAACTTTTCAAGCTTTGGGTGCGGTGGTGGGGGATCATGAAGTGGCGGCTATCTAGAACCTGATTCTATTCTTGGTGGTTCCAGATTGTGATGGTTGTTCTCCTTTGACGCATTCGGGGTGGGTGTTGGATCTTGTGTGGCCTCTTTGGATCTGCAGGCTTCTGATGTGGGTGGGGTTCTAAGCGTGCCGCAGCTACTAGTTCTTCTCCATCGCGACTTCTGCTCGGACACGGGTGGTAGGGGACTCTTTTCCCCCTTTGCCGCATGTGAAAGGGCTTCGCTTTCAGTGATGGGGCGGGGGACACTTCTTAGCCTCCCAGAGCTTCTTGAGGTGGCCAAATTGTCCAGATCTATTTCCAAACCAATGGTTCCTCCCATTACAATACCATATGCATCTTTTGGGACTGATGTTATTGCTTTTGAAGAGTATTTAAAGAGGAAGGGACTCATTTTGGGTTCAACAATCTTTTCCCCGGCCTCCCGGCCTCCATGATTTTTTCGTTATAGTGTTTGGCAATATCTCTCGATAGAGATATGATTTTTAGTAAAGTGTGGGATTTCAAGTCCCATTTCCTTCTTATGAAATCTTGGTTTCCTTAGTTAAACCCGATGATTGAAACCTTTAATGTTAAACTGATTTGGGTCTGAGTTGCCTTATTTGCCCCTCCATTTTTGGAGTGAAAAATTTCTTGTTTCAATAGGGAATTCCTTGGGTAAATGTCCGCCATTGATCCTAAAACACCCCTTTTTTATTTCACCACATATGCTCAAAAAAGCCATTCAAATTGTGCTAAACAAGATATCAAGAACTCAAGTGGCTTATGTAGGTACAAGAGAAACTTCAAAGATGGTACAATGAGAAATAACTTCATATCATGTGTATCTTAAGTCAAAAGTATGTTGTGATCATAAAACATCATGTTGAAGGCTCTTCTACAGTTTGTTGTAAGGTTTTTTATTGCTCTGTCATGATGGATCCATGTGTTTGAGATGTCTTCATATCTTCAAGAGTGGCAAGGGTGTATAAAAATGAGGTTTTAAGAGTGCTAAAGAATTCATTGTCACGAGCTTGTATTAATGGTGTACTTTTCAAGCTCAAATCCATTTATCTGATGTATGAAATAATAAGTGTCCACATTTTTTTCATACAAGTGTAGAGGTTTTCAAAGAAGTTCATGGTCTCTAGAAGTGTCCAAAGTCAAGATAAAGTTTGAAAAGAAAAATAGGATGCAATGATGCTACTCAGTTTTGTACATAGTATCTATGACAAGGAGTCTACTTATGACTCTCAAGCATGAATAAATGTTATTGAGTGGATTACGAGCATGATAATGATTTCTTTTGCAAGTATGGTGTCAAGTTTGTGTATCTAAATAGATTGACATTTAGGGTCTATAATAGAGGTATGGAAGGTTTTATGATGTTAGAGAAGTTGCAAAATTTATAGTGCATATGTTGGCAAAGGAACTCCAAATTGAAAATTTTGAGACACATGAAGTTATGAAGTTTAAAGGATTGACATAGTCATAAGTTGATAGAGATCTATATAGGTACAATGAGGTCTAGCACTATTGTAATATGTAGTAGTGTCTCTTTTGGGGCTTAGAATGATCAAAAACTCAAATGGATTCATTCTATGACACGTGAGTCTACTTATGACTCTCAAGCATTAATAAAGGTGATGGAGTGGATTACAGAGCATGATAATGATTTATTTTACAGGTATGGTGTCAGGTTTGTGTATCTAAACAGATTGACATTTAGGGTCTATAACAAAGGTATGGAAGGTTTTATGATGCTAGAGAATTTGCAAAATTTATAGTGCATATGTTGGCAAAGGGAACTCAAATTGCAAATTTGAGACACATGAAGTTATGAAGTTTAAAGGATTGACATAGTCATAAGTTGACAAAGATCTATATAGGTATAGTGAGGTCCAGGGGTTATTGAATATGTAATGGTGTCTCTTTTGGGGTTAGAATGATCACAAACTAAAATGGATTCATTAAGGTAGGATAAGTTGTGTCTTTGAACATCACTTATTGGATTCTAACCTTGAAATGAAAAGTAAATCATTCTTATAGAATTTGTAAGCAAGGATTATAATATATGTCAAGATTCATGACAAGTGGGCTACAGGTATAAAGATCATCAAAGAAGTCTAAGAGTTGTATTGATTTGAAGTATTCATAATGATAACCGATGAAAGTGTTTTCAAAAGGGGTAATGGATGACAGTGATATGTGTTGAAATCTTAAAATGTTTTAGGCATGTTTGAAAATGTACTTTAATCACATAAAGATTACTTACACGTGTAAAATGAGATTGTACAGATCTTTAAGTCCTTATAAAAGTAGGGGGTTTGATTAGTCACTCCATTAGGTGAGGAAGTAGTTTAAGTGACTCAAATGATAGGTTGAAGGTTGTATTGCAGGTTTAAGAGATTTTGTTTTGTGTCATATGATCTAAAGTTCTAAGAAGTATGTGTTTCGATCTAAGAATGTGTTTGAATATGAAGTCATGTATGCTTCTCGAAGTTCAGGTCTGATTCTTATCAATAAGGGAATGAAATTTCAAGGTTTGGGTTTGACAAGGCACACCAAGGTAGGGGAGTTCACTTCTAAGTGTGATAAAGTATGCAAGATTTCAAAAGGATGAGAATATTGAAAAGAAGTTTCGGGATAGGGTCATAGTGATTGATCACTCCATGTAACATGAAAATAAGGTAATAACACAAGTTTTTGCATTTTCCAAAGAGTAGAGATGTTTTATTGGCCTAAGGGAGTCATAAGGAATTAATTCATGAGGTACTTTGGTCTCTAGAGCTTGCCAAATTCTGAAAGAATGCACTGAGAATGATGTTTAGGTCAAGTAGTCCTAAGTGGAGTTATGAAGGAGCTAGAGGAAACATTTGTTAATTTGAGCATGATATAGAAAAAAAGGAGCTTGAAAAACATAATTTTAGGTGAAATATGAAGGTGTAGATTCAGAGGGATCTATTTTATAGCTCTTATATGGTTCAGAGGATCAATTTTTTTGTTGAGGTCATAAAAATATTTTAGTCTCCTGGGAGCTTGTTACTCAAGTAAGTCAATATTTAGAATTGTTTCCATTATGTGCTGTCATTTTCCATGTATTTTTGTCATTATACTTTGTCATAGATGGAAAAGGGGGAGAGAAACATTAGAAAAAATTAAATTGAGGTCATGTGTGTGTCTATCTTGTTGGTTGCCATCAATTTTTATGAATGCTAGTTGTCATCAATGACAAAGGAGGAGAGTGTTGGCCATTGTGTATTTGTGTTGTCATTGATTTCAAATCCATTTATGGAAAAGGGTGTCATGGTGTAGTATGAGTCTCCATACGATTTTATCTAGTGGTCAAATATGAAGGTTGATTAGTAATCTTTATCAAGTTTGGTGAGTTGTCATGAGGTCCGAGAGCTTGGTTTGCTAGGAAGAGTTACTGTTTGAGTCATCCTGAGTTGGTTGGAGTGTGAAACAAGGTCATACATGGTATATGAGGTGTGTTATAGGTGTTCTTTATTTTGTATGAAGTCGCATGGTCATTTCATGGGTTGTCAGCATTGTGTCATATCATTCCAGGCTTGTTTCTAAACCCGAGCAAGAAGAATGAGATGGAGATGTGTGATTTGGACCAAATAAGTATTTTACAAGAATGGTAGTAGTATGTTGATGGTATATATGTCATGTATGTGAGTTTTAGGTCCGCATTCATGGCTATGATGCATTTATAGGGTTCTTGGGAAGAAAGAAGTGAAGAACGAGAAATTTAACAAAGGTAAATGAGATTAGATGGAGAGTTTTAGATATATTTGGGATATGAGGTGAGTATGTAAAGTTATATCATGTTTTCATGATGCTTCATGACAAGTTTCGGTTCAAAATCTCAAGGAATTTCAAGATATGTAAGTTTTGGTGAAACCGAGTAAGTTTGAGTGTGATTTTAAAGAAAAAGTGAACCTTCTGATGCTCATTGTGAACTGTGTGATTTATATGCAGATCAAATATATTTGGAATAGATTCTTAGGTCAATTATTAATCTTTCAGAAAAAATAATTATGTGGTTTTATTGTCACGTTTTTATGAACGATTGTTAAGAAGGTAAAGTGATTTGAAACCCTAGCTAAACCTAGCTAGGAACAACTTATAGAAAAGTGATTATATTAGCCTAGTTTTGATTAATAGTACAAAATTGATGATTTTATTTTATAGAGGACTCCTCCATATTTCCATAAAGGTATGTTAGAGCATGTGGTGATATGTGGGTCCCACCTGAATTTTCTTTTTCTAAAGAGTTTCAGTTTGTGGAAAAGTTATCCAAAGACATTAAAGTATAAAATGACCATTATATGATGTATGTGAGTTTTTATTGATGTAAATGATAGTATTAGGTCATGGTAATTCTAATAAATGGTCTAGTATGCTTCATTTATGTTGATTGGTCAAAGGGTAGTTTTGGGGTAGTTAGAAGCAATCTTTAGTAAAGTTGACATTACAAGAGCTACAAGAAGAGTTAGGAGGTGATTCAAGTTGTGTTGGAAATATAATTAAGAGATATTTCTAGTGATATAAGTTTTGTCTCATGATGATGAGTTTTTATATGGTTTCTAGGTCAGTTTGTGGACAAGAATATTTTTGGATTTCATGGGACAGAAAATGTTGCTCGAAAGATTTACTTTGTTAGTGAATGAAATGGATTGGGTGATGATTTAAATAACCATAAATGTTAATAAGGATTAATTTTTCATCCAATGAATCCATTTTGAGGTCTTGAATGTATCAGTAAGATGCAAACTAGTTGCATTTGTAAAACTACTTTTTGGGCCAGCTTGATTTGGTGAAGACAAAAGTAGATGTAGTTTGAACCAGTGGATGTTTCATGAGATATAAATTGAATATATGTGTTTTAAATGTATTATAATTTCCATATAGTGGTCACATGTCATATTTTATTTCATCTTGAGGATTCTTGAGGCCCAAAGGAAGATTCAAGTTGTTGGAAACAACTGTTTTGAGAAGGTAATGAGCCAGTGGGCCCATTAAATGAAATAATTTGATTGGTTAAAGTAAATTGTGACCATTGATGATGTTTAAATGATATATTACTCATGTTTGATGAATATGGGAGCTTTAATAAGCATGGTTTTGGAATGAGTGGATTTTTCTCATTCTAGTGATAGGGTTTTGAGGATTGTTGGTGCATGATAAGTGGTTTTTGGATAAGACGACCTATATGGGCCATATGTAAGTATTGTAATGAGTTAATTTGTATGTGTTTAAGGTTTATGGGTCTAATTTATCATGAGGTACTGACCTCATTTGGGTTGGAGAGAAGAATTGCATATAAAAGTGAAGTTTGAGCTCCATTTGAGAGCTAGTCTTGCATGGGGGAAAGTGCAACCTAGAGGAGAGTGTTTTGTAGGTATGAAGGCATGATTTAAAGGCTGATCAGATTTGTTTTATGTTTAGGAATTTTTACATAATGTGTGAAATATTTTAGAGGCAATACAAGTTGAGAAAGAAGAAGATTGTGCAAGATTGAAGACCTAGGGTTTGAGCTAGGGTTTGTGAGTTGAATAAGTGATATCCATCAGTTGTGGAAGAAGAAAAATCAGAGGTAAAAATCTTCATGTGTTTGATTTTCTTCTTAGTCATCCTAGGGGGTTGTAGCCTCCTTATGGATTTGGTTATTTACTAAACTATGGGTTGGTGCTCCTTGTAGGGTTGGTGCTCTACTAAACTAGGGGTTGGTGATCCTTGTGAAGTTGGTGCTTCACTAAATCTATTTTCTTTGTGTAATATAATCATAGTTTCAGTGGTTTTTATTCCCAATGAGGGTTTCCCACTTACATATGGTTTTCTTGTGTTGTGTACTTTGTTTCATGCTCTTATGATTGATGTTGCATATCTTAATAAGCTCACATGGTTATGAATGTTGTATGGACAATCTAATTGATAAATGTATGCTTTGGTTAATGAAAGAAAAATCATCAGTAGGAATGATTCAACCCCCTCTCATTCTATTATGCTTCCAACACATAGAGATGATGAATTTCACCACATGCTCTTCTAGGATTTGTGAACCATCTCCCCTGAACTTGGGAAATATTTTTCTTGAACCTCATGTAAATTTGTGAATAGGTTGTGGAAGTGTAAGTGGTCCTATGTTTTGGCCCCATGGAACGATAGGTTGAGGTCTCTCTTCCTCACCCATTATGGTTTTGGCTTTGGCTTCATCCCTTGCTCTTTCTTTCACTCAGCTACGACTCTCACATCTGCTCTTGTTATGATTCTTGATTTTTCTTCAAATTCCACTATTGCCTCTACTTTGAATTTTTCCCTTGCTTCAGCTTTGGCTTTAGTTTCTATGTTAGTAAATTTTTCAAAATCTTCATTGAGGTTTGGAAACTCTATGTCCAATGGATTGACACCACTTGGACCACCGATGAGAGTAGTTCTGGGATGAAGTGAGTGCCTTGAATTCCTGAATAGTTCCTACCTTCTTTGGGGCTCTTCAAAGACGGGGTCAAGATATCCTCCTTATCTCTGTGACCTGGTGTATCGTAGATCAAACATCTTGTAAACTTGGTATGGAATTAAACTCTCCTTTGTTGCACTTGGGCTTTTCTCACTCTTTCTCATTCTTCATCGTGTTGCTCTTCAGTAACTAACACCCTGATAGCTATGATGTAGTGTGAAATTTTAATCTTTTATGTTAGATAACTTCCCTCAAGTCGATACAATATCTTCTTAAATGTGAAAAATAAATTTAGGTATCTGGACAAGAGGGTTACTAGGAATAGCCATTGATGTATAAGGCTATGTGAATCTTCAAATTCCAAATTGTTTTTTTTATATTTGAATTTTTATATTTTTGTGATTCATATTTTGGGTGCAGAAATTTTCCAAGTCTACCCCACGATGGGTGCTAAAGATTGTTCATGAGAAAATTTGGAAAGTGGAAAAATTGGTGGGTTTTCGCCAACGCTCCGAGACTCTAGGTCCCTCTACTTGAATGGTGCAACTCCATTTATTATGTGTGAATGAAAATTAAATCTGTGGGTGGCCTAGAGGTCGGGGATCCAACAGAACACTCCACTGAACCTAAGAAAAGCTTGCAATTTCTTGTAAGGGAGGAATTTGTTGAGAAGGTGGGAAAAGGGAGTGGGAAATAAGGAAGGGGAATAATATTTCAGGTAGAAAATTAGATGTTGGAAAAGATTAACTAGAAGCATTTCATCACACAAATTTAGAAAGAAAACAACTTTGTTACTAACACCAAGAAAAGATATAATTATGAACACAAAGTCTCATTAATTCCCTCATCAAGAAAATCAAGAAACTCCTTTCTTCTTCATTGATATTTTGTAAAATTTGTACATTATGAGGAATGAAAAACATGTAGAAGGATAATAGAGGAAATTTTCTATATCTTTTCCTTTTCATAAGTAGTTATCTACTCCTGAGCATACAAAATTAAAACCCTTAAGAATGAGGGTGTCATTACAATTTATAGACTTGAGAAAGACTCTTCACCTACCCCACATGACTTTTCATTTGTCCCCTACAACATGTGACTTTTCATATTCCTAGGAATAGAATTAAGTCCCCTTTTATTAATTAAGGGTGACTTATTACATTACAAACTATAGTCACATTTAAATGAATAAGAAAAAATAAGAATAGGACAAAATGAAAAGTACAACCCCCAATGAAGAAATAGAACATGAATGAGGAGGAGGGAGGAGAGAGAGAGAGAGAAAAGGAGAGATGAATAGGGTGATGAAGATGCCACCTTTTCTGATTCTTTCTCATCTCCTCGATTAATCCTCACCAAGCTCAACTAGAAAATTTCCACTCCCTTGAACTCTTTACTATACCGGTTATCATAGCATGAGTGCAACTTTCTCCACTTGAGGAATGTAGACACAACTCAGGGACTCGATCCAACCATATGATATATCATTGATGTTATTTATCTTAGAAACCATGACTGATGTTTCTTTGCAATGTTTGAAATTGTGGCTCTAATCTTGAATAGAGACTCCAATGTATCTTCATTGAAAGAAAAGGGTCCCCGAACCTTTTTCTGGACATACTCCTCAAATGGCCTCAACAATTCATCTGCAGAAGTGCTCTCATCAATGGTGGGCACTCCAAGATTTTGCATTCTGATGTTGATGTTGTCTTGCATCTTGAAGGCATGCTCCTCATTTGATTCCAACTCATCAATATCCCAATTCAACATTTCATATCGAGAGGAAAGAGTTCTTTCCCACACACATGAAAAGTCCTCAAGATGGAGAATTGAACACTTTCCTACTTACCAAACACCTGAGAATGAGCATCTCCCATCTCCATCACTAGTGGATGAACTTGGTCCCAATGTTCTTTTTCCTTTTCCAATCCTTCCCTTATCATCTATACTTTTTCTCAAAAGTGGCGCACATGTACCTATATAGTGAGATCATCTCTAGAAGTAATAATTTCCTTTTCTATGATCTTATTAATCCATTTTCATTTTCTCATCCTTTCATGGTGAAGCCCTTGTGTCTTTAAATGGAATTAGGTTTGAAGCTACTTATTGGGGTAACTTATTCAATTGGAGCAATGATGAAGCATTCGGATCCATGAAATGTTGCACATACGAGGTGAATGTTTTCACTTGGTCTTCCAACTGATTAATTTTCACCTTATACTCTTGGTTCCTCATGAGGAGGTGAGTGGAAGACTCTTGAACATGTGTGCATCTCCCTCATGGTGTGGGCCATAAGGGAATGGTGATCATATCATATTCATCTAGTGTTATTTATTTAATAGGATTGATTACCTTTGTCCTAACCACTTCTACATACTATTTCCCATGGCACCACTAAAAAAGTGAGAAGCTACTTGAGAAAAAAATTTTATTTCCCTTTGACTAATGATGATATCACTAAAAAATTAGGGACTATCACCTGTTGGACTATATGAGCCTCTTTTGTGATCATTTCTTTCATCCAGGGAAACATCTCATCTATCTTAGGCTCAACAAATTCATGCACATGCATGTGTTTCTTTCCTTCTCGAGGGATGAGGGTATCATCTTGTATAAGAGGAGTAGGAGCGACAATGGAAGGTGGGAAAGTTTGAGGGCTACTAAGAAGTTGAAAAATATGGATGAATCATTGTCCTCAAGTTATTATTCTACTACAAGATCCTTTTTGTTTAACTTTCTTGAGTAATCTCTTGTAGTAGGGGTCTTCTAAGTCCACTACCTTTCAATTTGAACTCTCTCAGAATGACTGAGCCTCAAAGTCTTCTCCATGACCTTCGATGAAGAGTGGTGTGATTCTTGTCTCTAAAGGTGGGGAAAATTCCCAATGTGATGGAGGCAACATTATTATTCTTGAACCATTCCTTTATCTTCGATTATCACCTCTGTCTGCTCACTTATGTCTCCTGATTCACGTGGACACTCCATGTTACCTATGGAAAGAGGTGAATCCTTCATTACTTGATATTAAATATCATATAACTCTATGCCATCATCTTGAATTCCCTATTTATACCAATAAAACTTGAATTTTTTCATTTTTCCGAATATCATCCACATATGGTCTCTTTCCCTGACATCAAATTCATCTATGAAATTCACCCAAAATCTTCATCTACGGAACATGATATGACTTTGGAAGATGGAAAGTGTCTAGATCACCTCGGATGTCAAAGTATTCTCTTGGAGTATATGAATACAAGCTCAGGGGTGCAAAGGAATATTTTGTGTGATGCATCACTGACACTCTTACAGTGAAGATTTCAAGTGAGATGGAAAATGATACATTTTTACTTTTTCAGTTCTTGAGCTTATTATGAACATGGGCAAGGTGTTTGCATAGATCAAACAATACAATCTTGTTCACTAGGATACAAAGGTAGACTTAGTGAAGAAAGATCATAACTAGAAACTCGATGTAGGAGAAAGTGGAAAATTGTGTGAAATATGACCCGTACTTCTTGATCAAAGAAGTCACTTGTGGCGAAAACCTTGAGTGAGGATTCCCCTCCAATGTTCTGATGAAAAACATGGTGAAGGCATCATTCACCCTTGTGAAATGTTGATTGATCTCCTTCAAGACCAATTATGGATATCTTTCAAATGTTGGGGCCTTAGGAGATATGTTATGTGCAAGTGCCAACCCCTTAAATGGTCTTGATATTGCAAGATCATACACCAAATATAATACATTGTGAACTTCTTTGAGAGAGGGGTACTAGAGCAAATGATGGTGCAGTTTTCATCAAATGATATGCCCCAATCAATTCTCTTCCTTCCTTCGATGATCATGAGTATGAATATATCCATCCAATCTTGAAATTCCTTCATGGTTTCTTCTCCCATCAACCCGAAGGAGAAGGGTGATCGCGTTTTGAGTAGCCTTCATGAAACTCACTCCTTGAGAGAGACTTATGGCATGCAGAAGGATTTCTTCTTTCTTCAACCATGAGCCCAATGTGAGACCTTCCAAGTAAGAATTTTTTCCATTTACTCATTACAACATCTTTTTGAGATGACGAGACATATTACTCCAAGTTGGAATCTATCAAATGAGAGATGGCCTTTTGGGATCAAGCAGCCATCATTTGTCGAATGGTTTTGAGTTATCATCATAGTGATGAGAACATGCCAATTCAATTCTATACTTACTAACACTAGGTGTCCCACCTCCATGCATACAACCCACTCATGAAATTTTTTTCCTCCATTGGCTCTCTTCCTCCATTCGATCGTTTTGATATCTTTTCAAGGTCCATGTGGGTGACATCATTTCCCCCACACACCGAGTACTCAGAAGAGAGAGATGAGACTGTTTTGAGGCTTGTGAATTTGAATTTCATGGATGAAACTTGTAACTTCCATCTCACATCTAGAATGGGATTTTACTATTTTTAGTAAATTTAACTTTTTCACCCTTTTCACCTTTGATCACCTTGTTTGTTCTTCTGGATGTTCTCTATACACACTTCCTTTGAAGAATTTTCCCTCTATGAGATTTTACTATTTATAGTAAGTGCTCATGTAGAGACTTACTATTTTTGGAAATTGGATTTCCACACCTCATATTTTGATGAAACCACCTCCACTGGGATAGGTTTTGTCTCATGATCTCATGTCCAAAGTTTTATCTCATTCAATCTCCGAACAACGGAAATAAAATTTTTACAAATGTGGGCATGAAGAGGGATTTTTTGTTATAAAAATCTAGGCCATGCATGTTATTACTACCACTTGGGTCTTCAAGGTGCTTATAAATGGTGAATAATGAAAAACTTCCCACTTTAATTGTACACCGGTTTACAAGATACGAAGATTTTTCCTTCATGGGCTACGAAGTCAATCTGCATAAAAAATGTCATCCCGGGGCTTTAAATTTTTTTATTTTTTTCAGATAAATCATATGATATAATCATGGAGAAATGGAGGAATGAATGCAAGAGGAAAAATGGATGAAGAGGATTCTAGAAAAAATTGCCAAAGTTCTGGGTAGAAACATAGCAAAAGTGGGGGAGTGAAAAATGGCTATCTCTAGTTTTATAGGAATGAGGAAGGGGGTACATTTTTACCCCTTTTAATTTTGGAAAGGGATAAAGGGTATGATAAATTTCACCTCCATCCTTGGATGACAAGTGTTATACATGCGCAGTAAAGGGATAGTGAAAAAGCTCAATTTAAGCACCCGAGAGATGATTTTTGGTCACATGAGGAACCCGATGAGAGCAAGGTGGGGGAGTATTTTTGTCCCCATTGTCCCCTTGTAAATGGATTAAGGGAAACTAAAATTTTCCTTATCCCCTGGTGACAAGTGCCAAATATGCGTGTTCTTTGGAGCGGGGGCTAGAAAATTTCCAAAAAGAGCTCAATCGAGAGCCCCCAGTGGTCATGTGGTGGTCCATAAGGTATAAGGTGGGGGGGAAACATTTTTCTACCCCATGTCACCTTTGAAAGGGACTAAGGGACACCAAAAGTGCATCTTAGCCTTATACTGCTCCGTGGTACTGAAAATTTTGGCTAAGGATGAAGCTTGTACCTTGGAGAGGTGCTTGAAAATGATGTTGCAGAGCTCATGTAGGGATTTTTGGGAACTTCCATATATTATTTTAACTAAAAAATTCATTTATAGAAGAATGGAATGGGTTTGAAGGTCTGATTCAACTTGAAACTATCTCAAAAATGGTCGTTTTTATCGGGATTTCTAGTTGTTCTCTGAAAAGAATGAGTTGTGGAAATAAATGCATGAGTGTTGTGAAAAATATGAAATTACCACCATGTAGGGAATTGAAGAATATTTCCATTGATTTTTTTTTACCTCCAACTCATTCTAAATCTCCCGAATCATCCTCTCAAAGCTCGGGTGTTTTTCGTAGTAGTGCAAGCTCATTTGGCCTCAAAACGCGCTTTTGCTTTGAAATTGCTCTCGAGGCTCCAAATCTTTCCTAAATATTCCTAAATCACTTGAAAAATGATATAGTCTCATTAATAAACCTCCATGATGAATTTAGGAATTGAAATATACTTCAGATAATATGCACTAGCCTTAGAAATGCTAAAAATAGCCATTCTAAGCACACCGAAAGATCCACCTTGAAAGACATTGTCTCAAAAGAAACTTGTGAGCTTGTTTTCATCTCTTCAACATATGGGCAAGGTTAGGATCATAGAAATGAGAATTACATGGATGGGGATAGGTATGGCATAGGGGATGGACTGATCTCGATGGGTGCACAGGAAGGTTTATAATGAAATTTTTTTACACTAGGTAAAGTTGTCATGTTTTCAAGTTGAATTTTTCCCTTACAAAAATGCAAGACAAAAATGATGCAATGATAAAGCTACAAGATGTCTGATAAACCCACAAATATGAAGTAAAATAGTGATAAAATGGCAATGGAGACTCCAAGCATACAAACAAATATGATACCAAGAAAAGAGAGAACTTAAAATATCCAAAGGTGAGGCACAAGATCTCCAAAGTAGCTCCAAGGTGGTGATAATAATTCTGCAAAGAAGAGCAAGAAATGAAGCCAAGATTGCAAGAAATCCCAAAGTCTCAAAAATTGCATCTTAATGAGAGGAGGGGTATGGTCATATTTATAGGGTTTCGACGAAGACCCATATGGGTTATCGGTGACTCGCAGAGGTCTATTTATTTGTGCAAAGTGGAAATGTGATTAGCTCAATGTAAAGATCCCTTATGAGGTGAAATTAGGGTTTCAGGTGGTTAATGTGGGTTAGGGGTGCTTTGGAAGGATAAAAAGTGGTTGGGAGATAAAAATGTATTAAATAGGGGTAGATGGGAACCTAGGGATGGTAAATAGGGTTCTTAGGGAGGATAAAAAGGGTTAATGAATAGATTTAGGGATAATTAATGGTGATTAGGGGTGTCTAGGGAAGACAAATTAATGATATGATTAGGACAGATTAAGGTAGAAAAATAACAATTAGAGGGATAAATGAAATTTAGGAGGGAAAAGGGGATTTGAATGAGAAGAGAGGTATGTATGTGAGGAATGATGACGAAGGAGAGTAGACATGGGATGAGGGACAATTGATACCATGTTAGGAAGTTAATGTTCACATGTAATTAGTAATTTACCGTATGGTAAATTAGTATGTTAGTATGGTTGGTTAGTTATATATATTGTTGTAACAAA
Source organism: Taxus wallichiana var. yunnanensis (assembly GCA_018340775.1). Classification (NCBI taxonomy): domain Eukaryota; kingdom Viridiplantae; phylum Streptophyta; class Pinopsida; order Cupressales; family Taxaceae; genus Taxus; species Taxus wallichiana. The sequence goes on from CM031237.1 coordinate 886,273,090, forward strand.
CAATATATTACGCATAACATATTATTTGTTAAAATGTAATATTGTTATAAACAATATTACGTTAATAGTTTTGAGCTATTATAGGAGATTTCTTAGTTAGTTAGATTCCTAAATAATAGGATATGTTATCCTATAAATTTGTATGAACCCGATTGACATTATATACAGTGAAATACATTATCGTATTTTATGTGTTGAATAGATTTATATTATGTAGTCTTTGGTTTTCATAAGAAAAATTTTATCAAATTTATCATTTGTATCGTAGAAATATAAGATCTTGAGTATTATGTGAGGTAGAATCATTTTCCTGACGTACAAATTTAATTGTTATTAATAAAATTGAATCTATGTCATTCCAAGAATGCATGAAAATTTATTTGTTGGAGTGATTTGTTTTTAATAGTGGAGTTTTTATCATCTGATTCGACGTATTACAAAGATTTGACCACACTTGAAGACTCCGATATATGTTATATATACAATAATCATGCGTTATGGTATATGCATGTAAAATGTCTATGTGGATCTATCAAATCATTGGATAATGTCACCGCCACCATTAGTTTGCCTCATCTATCGGATACAACCTCTAACCCATTCACTTGTAGATCTTGGTGCGAATTACAGATTATACGCACAAAGTGAACAACCCGTAGTGCATGTCTTCATCTTTCAACATTGGCATCTATTCATAAACCATCTCCAACATGAATTTCATTTAAAGAGCTACTTGTGCGTGCAAAAATATTGTCACACGACATTCCAAGGAATTAAACGGTGAAATTTGTCTCTTGTTATGTTTACTATTAGCATTTTATGTTAATTTTCAGAACAATCGAGTCATTCTATCAAAAAGTATAGAGTCAATAGTTTGTATTTGTTGTAATTGTATAAAAAGTAATCATTAATTAATTTTTATCATTCATGTATATTGTTTAGAATTAATGGATTTGTAATTGTCCATTACAAATCAAGTTTATAGTCATCAGTGTCTATTTGTTTGTAAAAAGGTGCATTTTTAGTTGTAGCAAGTTGACACCCATTTTTTGTCAAATTTGTGAAGAGTCATAATGGATAAGTTGAGTCACATTGAAAAATTTGAAGGTAAATATTTTCATACCTCGCAAGTACAAACCAAGTTATTCCTAATCAACAAAGACTTGTGGGATATTGTTGATAGAAAAGAGAAGAAACTGACAAATGTAAATGAAGCAGAAAAATGAGAAAGCAGAGATCAAAAGGCTACAACGATTATCAGATTGGGTCTATCATATGCTTATTTACATCATATAGACTTAAAAATTCCTCTCACACAATTTGGGAGACATTGAAAAAATTGTTTAGATCACAAGTCTGGAAGTGTAGCAATATCTTTGAAGAAGATATTGTTCGGCCTCAATATGGAAGAAGGTGACAACATGGTGGGGCATATTAGTAAGTTTTGTTCTATTTGCAATCAACTAGCTGGAATAAATGTAGATGTTTCGTGATGATGCTAAAGTAATATTAATAATAGCATGCCTCCATGCTATTCTAACATGTTATTTACATTGAGTAAAATAAATCCAAGTTTAGAAGAACTTATTTATTCTTTTCTAGATGAAGAAAAGAGAATCATGATTTTGGAACTAGAGGAAATATAAATGCATGCTAAGAAACAAGATAAAAGAATATCTAAATCTTCTTTCATACCGGATCATATTCTAAAGATTCAAATAAGTGGCTCACTTTATTACTACTCTGAGAACATCCGGTCACTTGTCCTCAAATTGCAAGAAAAGAGAACAAGACTTACTTGATGGGAAACTGCAAGATAATGCCATGAATGTTGATAAAGAAGGAGAAATTGAAGAGGAAGGAAATACTCGCTCATATAAAAATAAAAGTGATGAATATTTTATCTATTATATAATTTTCATTGGAGGACGGATGCATCGAAGGTGGAGGTCAATCGGTGACCTCTCGTTAATCACCAAATGATGGGGCTACTTCATTGATTTGGTGGCATGTGTGTGAAGTGTGTTTGTTTTAATTGTGCTTTCATATTTCCAGTATGGTGTGCAAAATAAGAATAGAGGTTCATTCCTTTTCACTGACATATGTTGTTATTCCTACATATTCGCCAATGCAATAACATAGTGAAGAATAAATAGCACAAATAAATGCAACATCATGAGTCTTGAAGAGGTTGAACAGTAAGATATGTTCTTGTTCATACTAAGTTTTTGGTTAGCCTCTGGAAAACCATTGAAGGATTTTCAAATGTGTTCTTGCTTGAGTTCCCACACTGCTAGGTTGGATGTGTTCCCTAGAGTGTTTTGTTGATAAGCATATGATTCCTGAGCGTGTTCCCATCCTCATCGGTTAGATATGTTTCCAATAGTGCATGGTTGATAAGAAGTTGATGTGTTCCTTCTTCTACCTTCAGTTCAAGTGTGTGTCAAGATCATGAGTAAGCACAGGTCGCAAGCTACAGAGGAAATGTGAAAGTTATTTTATTACCATGTAAATATTAAGGGGGAAATGTTAGGAAGTTAATGTTCACATGTAATTAGGACATTTACCATATGGTAAATTAGTATGTTAGTATGGTTGGTTAGTTATATATATTGTTGTAGAACAAACAATATATTACGCATAACATATTATTTGTTAAAACATAATATTGTTATAAATAATATTATGTTAATAGTTTTGAGCTATTATAAGAGATTTATTAGTTAGTTAGATTACCAAATAATAGGACATGTTATCCTATAAATTTGTATGAACCCGATTGATCTTATATATGGGTGAAATATATTACCAAATGTTTATGTGTTGAATAAATTTGTATTATGTAGTCTCCGATTTTCATAAGAAAACTCTAATCAAATTTATCATACCAAACAAATTGTGTCTACATTTGCCCCTTTTTGTTAAGTGGTTTATGTTGGGAAAGCCATGAGACAAAAATGAGAAGTGATAGAAGATGATGATAGTTGAGGTGCTCCCCCTCAAACTAGGGATCAATGATACGAAGAAGAATTGATCACTAGGTTGAAAGAGATAGATGAAGGGATAAAGAGTAGAAAGGATGAGAAAAATAAATAAGATAAAAGAAGATGCCCTAAGGGGAAAAATAAAAAAACAAAATATGGTGGTGATTTTGGAATCACTTTGGTAGGGAACAAAGTACAACCTCAATATGTCCTATGGGCCTATGAGTTAGCAAAAATCATGGCAATATGGAGGGAGTCTAATGGGAATCAACTCGAGATGGATGTGTAAGCCGTAGGACTAATGGGTCAAAGGTAGACATCAAAAATATGTGAGGATTGTCAAGATAAAGGTCATGATAAGACACGGGGTAAGAGTGGATGTGATATCCTTCATATATGAGGAACCAAAAATATGTTTCCGGTGGGATGAAGATAAAATATGGTCATAATTGTGGGATTATGATGAAATATGGTGTCCCAAGAGGGACACAGAGATGAGCACGGAGCAAACTACTAAATGTGATTAAGGATGCATAAGGAGATTGGAGATATTGAGGTAAGGTTGATGAGACAAATAAAGGTGTGTTATAAACAACACACAAGTCAAAAGTGGAATAAAAGATAATTTGGAAGAGGGATTAGGTAAAATAGGAATGGGAATGAATAGTTAGGGTTGGGTCAATGGTGACTTAGCTAGGTTAGCGACAACTAGGGTTGGGTTGATGATGACTAACGCCATTCAATGATGACCTAAGTCAGTGGCCTATCTAAGCGAGGGAGGCGGCTGACTAAGATCATTTGTACTGTGTGAATTTTTTGATCAATAGCTCTGAGTGAGGAGAAATTAAGATTTGGAGTGAGATGGAGGCCAGCGAGAGCAATGAGGAAGCGCCAAAGGACTCAAAGGATGGTAAGTTCCTAAGCCCTAGCTTTGTTTTTAAGTTATTTAGTTATTTTCTGTATTTTTGCATTTTTTTTTGTATTTTGAGATGGGTGCCAAGGAAGGTACGCGGAGACTATACACAGTCACCATTGATGGGGGTGAAAGGGGTGGCGGCCCAAGCTAGCTAGCATCGACCCAAACCGGTTTAGCATTGAATGGGAAAATATGGGGGATTTATTGATTAGAGTAGTAGAAAAATGGTGATTTATGGATGTTTGGATGTTAATGATTGCTCGTTTGATTGATTTTGTAGGCTAGGGACACATTGTATCTTAGATAAATTCCTGCTATGTATGATTAGGTTAGAGTGGATGTGAGAGATGCGAGTGGGACCACTTGCAGAGGTGGTAGGACTACATGGATTCTCGCCATTATCAAAGGATAACAAGGGACATAAGATTGGTGATAACATTGATTGATAGTTGGGATGTGAGGACTAGTACATTCTAGTTCAAGATAGGGGAGATGACAAAGGTGACATTGGAGGACATCTACCATATTTGGAGGTTACCGATACTGGGGGTGAACCCATAGAGCCTATTACAATGGAGAGGAGATTGGGTGTATTGACACAAATATTTGGAATTGATGCCCCACAGATCACATTTACATAATATGCCTCATTTAGAGGAACGATATGAGCTAGGGACACTAAAGAGTAGGTTGATATGCATGATTATGATGGTGATCTCATGCTATATGCTTACCGATCGTGTTGAGCTAGTATTTCCATTGACATGGTAGGGGTGTTAGTAGACATAGTGGAGCACATGATAGTGTTCTCATTTGGTACAATGTTATTGGCTCAAATATATCATGAGCTATGGATGTATGCTACGGAGAGGAGATCTAGATTGGATGTGGGTTTTTTACTTCAATGTATTTCCTATAAGAACATAGTTATGGTGAGGCCACCAAGGATTCCATGGGTGGTTGGGGACCACATAGAGTTATCTGTTGGATTCTTGAGATGGAGGGCTGACTAGGCTCATGAAGATAGAGGGGAGAGAGGAGAGGACTGGTATACAGAGAGATTGGGGAGATTAGATGTGGAGGAGATTAGATGGAGGCCATATCGAGGGTTCCCTGCATGGTAAGGCATGGACATCCAACTATTTGGCATGAGGAGGATTAAATGAGTATAGGGGTGGAGGCCAGAGATGGTGGAGGTAGTTTAGTTTCCATGAGTGATGAGGTATTTTAGGGTTGTAAAGATAGTGTTGGGGGCTCCTATCAGATATAGATGAGATGAGGTGGAGAGGGACTTACCTATTCTTGTGATGGTCGATTCATTGGAGGAGGTAGGAGACCCATGGGATAGTGATGATGATGTGTGAGTATGGGAAATATTTTTGGAGTGGATGATAGAGGCATGGGCAGGAAAAAATGAGGAGGAGAGGGCAGAGCTAGGATTGGAGGAGGAGGAGGCAATGTCAGGTGGGAGAGGAGGAGGAAGCAGTGTCAATGAGAGAGGAGGAGGAAACACCTGGAGGAGAGAGGAGGCTAGAGATGGAGGGATGGAAGCAGAGATATCCCGCTTATGGGAGGAGTTATATACTTCCTGCCATGAGAGGGACTACGTTAGGAGGCTGTAGGATTGTGTAAAGAGAGAGAGACCTAGTTATATAGGAGATAGAGAAGTATCATAGATAGAGAGAGGCCTACAAGGTGATCTTGGACCTTTAGTTGCAGTATTAGGGAACTAGGCACCGACGGCTTCACGTGGAGATGGCTAGATGGCTCCAATGGTTACTATATCACTAGATCGGTACAAGGCACTTTGGGTGTAGAGGCATTCTACTATGAGCACATAGTTACGTATAGGCTACCAAATGTGTCGTGATATGTAACATACCTAGCAAAGAGCTCAAGCATGACAAGCACCATCCATGGGAGCACAAATAGCATGGTGCACTTGAGGTGGGATCTAGGTCCATAATATGGAGGAGATGATAGAAAGAGAGATGTGCGAGGCTCTTGCTCTAGGGGGCAAGTCTCAGAGCTCAGAGCATCTGATTTGTAGTTCACCACTTAGAGGGTGAACGACATATTGATTTCTGAAGTATAAATTTTTGAGATAGATCCCATAATGGCCTATCGTGGATGTATGGACACATTTTGAAGAGGATATATATATACATATGATTTTTTCATGGCTTATATGTGTTGTGTGATGATCTATGTGATTATTTGATTATATTATGGATGTTAGTGTAGATGATAGATGCATATTGATGATGTGATGTCTTGATTACTTGATGTGATATGATGTTTTGATTTAAATGATTATATGTTGACATGGATATATGATGTGATGTATGGGTTAAATTATTTTATGTGATGATATGATATATATTGATATTAGATGATATGATAGATGTGAGATGATATGACTTGGATTAGAGTAGATGTGATTAGATGGGAAGTATATATTAGACTAGATGTTGATGTTAGATATGATGATAGGAATGATGGATTCAGATATGATTAGATATAGATGATGATGTAGATGATCTTAGATGTTAGACATGATGATGGTTTATAATTTTGGATAATTAGGAATATATGATGGATTGATAGATTGGATATAGATGTTAGACATATGATTAGATAAAGATGAAATGATGATGAGAGTAACTAGAGTAGATAGGGAAGAGATAGTGGCAAGGGTTAAGAGGGTGTAATTGGATAAGATTCAGTGACCTTAATAGGGTGACCAAAATTTGAGGAGGTACACTTCGTCATAAAAAAGAGCATGTGTAGAAAATATTATTTTTGAAATGGATTGAGGTAAAACATGAAAGGGAACAAGGTAAAGCATTACACTTGCGACCATTGACAGGTGTTAACACATAACTAACGGTAGTTAGTCAAACTTAAGATCATGAGGGAAAGATGGAATGTGTGCTTATAGACCCACTATAGACATGAAAAAGGGGGTAAGATGGAGCTTGTATAAGGAAAATAGGTTCTCCTTAGGTGGAAGTCCTAGGTCTATGCCCCATCTCTGAGAAATATAGTGTAAACTAATCAATGCAGAAATTTTCTACCAGATAGCAAAGTTGATCAATGCGGGAAGCTTTCTGGGGATTCTTGTTTTTGATATTTTTCTTTTACTTTTATATATTTAGAAGGTTGATCAATGCAAGAATCCTTTTATTGCCATGATATAAAAAAGTATCCATCCTTCAAGGGAGTGGTCTACATTTAGACTTTTGCTTTTGGATTTTGAATTTTGACTTTTTAGATGGCAGGATAAGATATGCATGATATATTTCCTTCGAGGGACCAATCTATACTTTTGACAATTTTCTTTATAGAAATAGCTATCATTTGAAAGAGCAATATTCTTTAGATATGATAGATTTTTTATATGAGAATCCAAAATTTTGACTTTAGGATAGATCTAGGAATATCCAAGTAAACCACTTGGGGAGGGGATGATAAGATGTACAAGCGACACCTATGGACCCTTAGCATGGTTCTAACAGCGAGATAAGAAGGTAACAAATGTAATTATTTCGGGGTTTCTAACTAGAAGGAGGAACTTGTCTATGAGGAATATGCTATGATAAGAGTTTTGGTGCCCATATTCAAGGTAGAACACATAATTCCAAATCATTATAATGATAGGTGGAAAGGATGATGAGGGAAATAAGATATTTGATATAACTAATACTATGTTAGTGGGCATGTTAACAATAGAAGGGTAAAAATGCAAGACATTGAGAGGTTATTTTTAATTTTTAACATTAAGAGAGGCTAAATGATAGGCTCCATATCCATACTTATGTGTGATAACGTATGGTCTAATCCATTTGGGAGAAAAATTTCCACGTTGGCTCCTTTCTAGAGTAGTGAGGTTCTGATTCTCTTTCAAGATTAGGTCACCAATATTAAAGTCATGTTATTTCAGATGTTTGTTATAGGAACGTTTGATGTGATCTTGATAAACATGGTGATGTTGAAGAGTGACTAAGAAACACTCGTCTAACAATTCAAGTTGTGATAGATGCTAGTAACGATAATCCTTGTTAAAGATAAAGTCACTGAGGGAAACCCATAAGGATGGGGTTTGGACTTCGAGGAAGTACGTCTTCAAATCCATAGATGAGAGAGAAAGGAGTAGCACCCATAGAGGTTTGGATGCTAGTCCGATAGGCCCAAAGAGCAAAGGGGATGTGAAGATGCCAATTGTGACTACCTTATCAACAATTTTGGCAAGGATGTGGCGAAGGGTTTTTTAGTGGCTTAGACTTGGCCATTAATGCTGGAGGATAGTAAGGAGATGAGAAGCTAAGATTGATTTTGAAAGAGTCACCAAGATTCTTAAGGTATTTTTTTAAAGGAATTTTTCGTTTTCCATGATTTTATGAGGGACACCAAAGCAAAAGATGATATGTTGATAGACAAAATCAACAATTTTTTTAGCTTTGGTGGATGCGAGTGGAATGGATTCCACCCATTTGTTAAAGATAAAGTCACGGAGGGAAACCCATAAGGATGGGATTTGGACTTTGAGGGAAGTATGTCTTCAAATCCATAGATGAGGGAGAAAGGAGTAGCACCCATAGAGGTTTGGATGCTAGTCCGATAGGCCCAAAGAGCAAAGGGGGTGTGGAGATGCCAATTGTGACTACCTTATCACAATTTTGGTAAGGATGTGGTGAAGGGTTTTTCTAGTGGCTTAGACTTGGCCATTAGCTGGAGGATAGTAAGGAGATGTGAAGCTAAGAATTATTTTGAAAGAGGCACCAAGATTCTTAAGGTATTTTTTTTAAAGGAATTTTTGTTTTCTATGATTTTATGAGGGACACCAAAGCAAAAGATGATACGTTGATAAACAAAATCAAAAATTTTGTTAGCTTTGGTGGATGCGAGTTGAATGAATTCCACCCATTTGGTAAATTATTTGGTTGCGGTGATGATAGAATGATGATGATGAGAAGAGCGTGGATTTATGAGACCAATGAGGTTAAGACCCCATTGTGAGAAGGGCAAAATATCTTGAGCTGGTTGTAAGGCTTGACTAGGAATGCTGACAAGATTAGAATTCTGCTAGCACTTGGCACACTTTTTTGACATACTCATAGTAGTATCTCGCTGAGGGTGGGCCATTAATAACCCATGCAAAGAATGTGTTTGGAAACATCCAAACCACTAAAATGTCCACCACATATACCTTCATGGGATTCTTGGATAACATGGGTAGATTTATGAGATTTCGTATCATAACATGAATACCATCAAACCCGTGCTTGTAGATAATTCCATCAAGGAAGACATAGGGGTTAGTGCATTTGATAAAATACCTCCTACCATTTTTTAGATAGGTTAGAGGGAACATTGGGTATGGTTAGGTAGTCAAATATTTGAGATTACTAGAGATCTGATTGATTAGCATCAACATGATTAACACGAGGAAACTCATGGACATAGGATGGCTAATCGAGGTGATGAACAAATAGAGAGTTTAAATTATTTGGTTTCCCACAGGATGAGAGATGTCATGGTGTCTACAAAATTATTAGATGACCGAGGTATGGTTTGGATGGTGTAGAAATCGAAGACCTCAAGAAGGAATTCGACAATGTCCTTGTATTTTTGAATGAATATAGTTTTTGCATTGATATGTTCCTTTGAATTGATTAATGATGAGTTGAGAGTCACCATAAATATCAAGGATTTGGACACTCGAATATGAAATTGGTTTCAAGACCCAAAATGAGGGCTTCATACTCAACCATATTGTTAGTGCATTCAAAATTAAGTTTGTAAGTGATGGGGATAGGAGTATCCCAAGGAGGAATGATAATATCACTAATGGCTCCCCTTTGTTGAAACTTAGATCTGTTAAAGAAAAGTGTCATCTAAAGGGGAGAAAATTCATGATCGATGGTGAAGATAGAATTGTTAGGGATTTTTTTGTGAGGAAGATGATTTTCAAGAAGAGGAATTTGGCTAGTTGATCAAAGTGATATCCTGGTCTTTGTTAGATTTTTGAGAGAGAAACTCGAGGTTGAACTCAATCACGAGCATGATCCATCAAGTGATTCACTCATTATGATAGGGTTTATAGTACATAGTTTTGATAGGATGGAATCTAATGATGGCTTGGGTTTTGTGATTAAGGAGACAGTGATGAAGTTCGAAGTTGCGAACAAGAGAGCACAACCCACCTTTTTAGCTTCAATGTAACGATTATCGACTTGTGAAGGGTACGAATGATATAATAAATGGCCTTCTCCCTACCCTTCTCATCACGGTGTGTCAACATGGCACCCAAAGCATGATTAGTGGTAGAGATGTAAAGGTAGAAAGGCTTCACCTCATGTGAAGGTGTGAGCACAGGTGGGGATAGAAGATATTACTTAAGATCATCAAAGGATTTTTAGCAATTTTCATCACAATTAAATTCAATTTCTTTATGAAGAAGATGGTGAAAATGTTGGCAATGATCAAATAGTTACAAGATGAAATGGTGGATTGATTAGAGTTGTCCTTGAATATTGCAAAGATTCTTTAAGTTAGAGGAGGGGGAATCTTGAGGATAGATTTGATTTTGGTAGGGTCAACTCCAATACCCCTAATAGAAACGATGAATCCAAGGATTTTTCCAGTTATAACTCCAAAAACACACTTGGCTAGATTCAGATGAAGGAATAATTGGAAAATATGTATAAAGATGATCTCATGGATAGAAAGATGGTCCTATCATTGTTTAGATTTACCTAAGAGGTCATTGACATAGTCCTCTACAATTTTATAAATAAGATCATAAAGATGTAAGTCATATCGTGCTTTGATAGGTGGACCCCGCATTCTTTAAATCAAAATGACATGACATGATAACAAAAGGTCCCCCAAGGATTGATGTAAGAATTATTATTTTGATCTTATAGTGTGATGAGGATTTGATTATAACAATAAAAATCATCCATAAGAGAAAGCATCTCATGGCTAGCGGTGAGATCAATGATCTAGTCGATGTTAGGAAGAGTAAAGTTTCCTTAGGGTAGGAGAGATTTAAATCTTGAAATTCGGTGTAGATACGATAGCTTTCCATATGCTTTGGAAATAGTTACAATGTTAAAACCCATTGTAGATAGTCGATAGGTATGATGAAGTTAGAAGAAAGAAGGTGTTGTAATTCCTCTTTGACAAGGAGGGAAATACGAGGATGCATGCAAAAAGATTTTGTTTAACCGACTTAGCATTAGGGATGGTGATGATGTTGTGGAAAATGCTAGAAGGATTGGGGCCTAACATGTCGGCATATAACTATGCAAAGGCTTGAATTTATTGAGAGAGGAAGGTGGTGAAATACTCAAGCTCTTGAGGATTAAGGGATTGTGGATTTACCAACTTTGAGGATGCAGGGCTCTCTTGTGGAGTCCCAATGTTGATGTCGATGGTGGATTCATTAAGAAGAGTATATGTGTTCGGAGGTAAGGACTTATGAAGATAGGAATCCTTTTCCCCCATATAGGAAAGAATGGAATCATCATCGGTGTATTGAAGAATTTCAATGGTAGGGAATCTTCCTCTATGATATTGGGAAGTTGAAGAGGAAGGGAACTAATTTTACCTTCACACTGATGAGTGAGTGGTCTATAAGTAATCATGGAGATTTTTAAAAATATAGAAGAAATAGACATGGTATCATTTGCATCCATAGGATTGTTAGATGGGGAATATTTGGATGAGGGATCGATGTTCATAGGAGATGAAGATGGAAGGTGTGAGAGAGTAGGTGTATCAATCCTTAAACCCTAACCAAAAATTTTTATGGGGCTTACGAGATTGATTGATGATAAGATCGTGCATTCCTTATTCATAACGCCCCATACCAAATCCTTTCCATGCACAACAATGGAGGTAGGTGTAGGCAAAGGATTTATTATAGAGGAAATCAAAGCCATTAGTGTATGGCTTGGTGTGAGGTTGAGCATCAATGTGAGAAGAAGGGTGATCGATACCACCATAGATGAGATTGGTTTGAAGATGAGGTGGTCCAAAAGAAATGATATCCCCGACATTAGGTTGGTACATTAGTGCTTTATCGGGTCTACCAAGTCAATTAGGTGTGGGAAGAGAATTAGAGCGAGGAGTCGATACTCCCTAGTGAAATGTGTTACATCTCATTGTCAATAGAATCATCATTAGGTAGCTTAGATGCATGGAAATATGAGCTTATGGATGCTTAAGATGGATCTTTATTGGGAAGAAGCACGATATTTAGTCGATAAGTCATGTGACATGATTTAAATGGAGGAAGGTCAACATGGAGCATTAGGATTTTCCTTCATGCTCATATTTGATGCAGCGATGATGGAGAGTGGAAGGGACACAACACATGGCATGGATCCATGGTCGTCCAAGTAAGATATTATACTAGAACTCTCCTCAACAATGTAAAATATCTCATGAAGGAGTTTTTCACTAATGCGGATGGGAAGGATAACTATTCCCAAAATAGAAGACACAACATCATTGAAATCATGAAGGACTACGGGTGATTGAGCAACAATGAAGTTGGGAAGCTTGAGTTGATCAAAGGTATGGGATGATATGATGTTGATTCTAGCTCCATTGTCTATGATGTTGATGTGAATAATTATTAATAAAGGGAGGTTGTGGTCTTCAAGTGCGATATCGGGCATTTTAGAGTAATCAAAAGAAATGGCATCCAAAGTTTTGAGTGCTGCAACAAGGGACATAAAGGGTTGAGGCTCATCGGATAATATGGTAATGTGTTATAAAGCTTTGATAAGAGTTTGTTTGTGATTAGGAGATATTTGGATGAGATCATAATGTGACATATTAATAGGATCTTGATGGAGTTTCTTCACAATGTTATGTTCGATGAAAACATGTTATTAAGTATGTGGGGAAGCTAAGATGGATACTTTATCTTTTGAAGAAGATGATGGAGTGGGGTCACTAGATGGGGTGGTGATGATGAATTTGGTCTTAGATTGAGTAGGTGGTTGAGAATCATGAGGACAAGAGTGTGTGGTGATACAAAATCCATCAATAAATAGAGGGGGAGCTTCTTTGAGAGAATTATTTCTTGAGGGGGAATGCGTAAAAATATTTAGATGAGGAAGATGATGAAGCATTTCTTGGATGGGGGAATGCGAAAAATATTTAGATAGGAATATGAATTAGAATAATTAGATGATGAATATTTTATTGAAGGATTGTGATTGGATGTGGATGCACTAGTAGATGGGAGGGGATGATCTTCTTCAATGAGAAGGTCATCCTCTTCTATAATATTGTGAATGAGGGTTTGAAGAGCCCTACAATTTTAGTATCATGTCTAGGGGTACGATGATAAGTGAAAATGACATTAGAATCAAACCATGTGGGTTTATACCCATGTGAATTGAAATATTTTATGGGAGGAAGAGTGATGGAAGATGCTCGAATAAGGCGTTGAAGAATTTATGAATAGGATCTGATGGGAGTTTTTTATGAGGGTTGTAGATGAATTGGGTTTTGAAGTGGTAGATGAAGGTAAGAGAGGTGTTTTACTTTTGTGAGATTTTTTGGGTGTCTTTGATTCTGATTTGGTCTTGGAAGAAGATGATATGGATGGTCATGATTCTAATTTAGATTTTGGAGGAAGAATAGGTGGCTTCAATTTGGATTTATTAATGATAGGGGATTAAGATGAAGGGGATGACCCCAAAATATATGGAGGCACTCCTAGGATTCATGATGAGATATTAGATGACTTTGAGTTCTAGAGCTTGAGAGATAAATCCATTTTTTTGTGGGATGAGTGAGAGACTTATGAGGAAGAATGTCGAGGATTTTAGGTTTTGTTGTGAAGGTTTTCCCTTAGCGGGAATAAAAATGATTTTCTATAGGGGAATGATTTTGAGAAATAGGGTTGGATGTTTTGGACACTAATTTTGTGGGTATGAGATTTGAAGGTGAAGGATATTATTGGATAAGAGGTTGTTGAGATGGGGAGAAGTCATGATTATGTATATTTTGTAGGTGTTGATGTAGTAATTGTCCAATTTTTTGGATATATGTATGAGATGAGGATACCACTTACAATTATCTCAAGTGGGTATGCCTATTTATTAGGTTCAAATGTTGATGTAGAGAGTGATTATAGTTATAGGTGTGGTGGTGGGTAAAGTAATGAAAGTGATTTATGAGGAGGAAATTGTAATAGATGTGGGGATAGATATGAGTAAAGAGCTAGATGTGTTGGGATTTGGTCTAGTAGGTGAGGAAATAGATGTGATTGGCATAGATGTGGGTGGAAGGGTCATGGGGAAAGTTGATGTAGATATGATGGATCTTTGGATGGGTATGGATGTAGGTAATATTGTAGAAGATTCTGAAATATACACTTGTATGTAGAGATGAAGGAATGATAGGTGTAGATGATGTCAACTCTTGAATTATAGTGTTGATTATGTAGTCATTAGGTGCTTGAGATGTGGGGTGATTAGTTTGATTATTTAGCAGATGGTTGTGGAAAGGTTTCTTTAAAAATCGAGAGGCCGATAAGGAGGTGCGTTGGGGTTATCTAATTGAAGGTCAACATGATCTATGAGCCTATGTATAGGATATTTAAAGGTGTGTAACTTTTCAAATGTCATGCCCACGGACTTGGTGATTAATGCAATAGTTATCCTCACAATACCATGCGGGCTTGGGTCACGAGTTGTCAAGAGGTTAGATAATGGAAAGTTAGATGAGAGGCATAACCATTAACTTGTCGAAAATAGAACTATAGGATTCCCCGAGAGGGGTATAGTTGGGAGTTGGTCTAGAAGCCCTTTGTAGAAGCTCAGTGTGGATATAGATGCGGAAGAATATTTTAATATGATGATGTTAGCCATGTTTTTAGATTTTTCATGGTGATTATATGGCTTAGTGAATTCATTTTTTGGTTTGTTGGATCAAAGTTTGACATGGCCTTGCTCAAGGGCATGAAGTTAAAGTTTATGAGCCATGGTGTATGCCTCATCAAAATTTTAGAATGATTTGTTACGAAGAGTAGAGAAATATGCTTCACATAAGATCGTGAAAAGAGTTCGATTAGTTTGGTTTATGGAAGGGAGAAAGATAATTGATTGATTATGATATGCCATCTAATGACGTAGTCTCCAATATATTAGTCATCAAATTGTCTAATGGTGTAGAGATTTGTAATGGTGATTTTATGTGTAATGATAATAGAAAATTACTATAGAAAGAGTTACGCGCATTAGGTGAAGGAGAATAGATAATGTTGGGGGATGCCATTGTACTAAACCAAGGCAGGATGACCAGAAACATGGGGAATGTATGGAGTATAATATCTTGGTTGTGAACAATGTAGTCATTTTTATACCCTTAGAATAATAGTCTAATCCCATGCATTCTAGCCTATCACCTAGCAAGGGCACTGGGTGCTCACTTGAGACATACGCGGATGTCGAGCCCCTCCTTTATATGATTTATGTATGAATACATCATCCATGAAATATAATTAAGTGAAAGAGAATGGAAAAGAACCATGCGTTCATTCTAAGAGCTTAGGATGAGTTATCATATCAATACATCCATAAAAGAGAAGTATCTAACATAATACAAACTAATTCATAACACAAAGGAATGACACTATGATTTATGCTCATGAACACATATATTCTTCATAGCAGACAGAACCTTATATTCATATTAATGAGTTCAGTAACCATATTGTGATCATTGAGGTCATAATAGACCAATATAACAATGCAAAGCAAGGTCATGAATCAGAAAGTAAACTACATCCTTCATATTACAAGGATAAACACAGACCCATCCCTCTAAATATGCCATCACTCCTATATTTCCTCTAATCCCAACCAATAGAATCCTCCATAATATTTTTATAGAGCTTCATCTCTCTTCCACCACCACTGCCACTACCTTCTACTACCCAAGCATCTCTATATATAGCTTTTTTCCTTCACTACCATGCCTTCTGAGGTAACAAATTGGTTGCCAAGTGTCCAAGTGGTCCTCCCATGGAGCATGCCTCCTTTGATCTAAGCTCTCCACTCTTTTCAATGATGTATTTATGGATCCTTCCATCGCATACATGGAATATTCCATTCTTGATCCTACAGCTGAGGCTGGAACCTTATCCACTCCACATGCTAGATAGGTCACGCTTTCCTCGTGTGTTGTCTGGAACTATGAATATGGCTAAGTCCCAAAACCCATATTCTTTTACACGCATGCGCCATGTGTTCCACTAAACCCTATTATAACCTTACCCTACTCACCTTTATCTTGCATTCCCTTCTTCATATAGGTCTCGCGCACCCATGCAACTTATTATACTTAGCCAATATTCTGAGGCCCAACATCACCCCACACTACACCTATTCTCCATCCTCGAAACACTTCTCTTCAATGAATAAAGAATGGCGGGCTCTGAATAGGGTAAAAGAATGAAGGAATGAAGAATTTGGAAAAGAATGAATGGGGAGAATGAAGGAGAAAATGTTTATTTTTGAAGGAGGAGAGGGAAATCCTTCCCTATTTCTACCTCTAGATTTTCCCAAGTGTCAACCTTGCTCTGCGCTTGTAGAGGTCTTTGACTAAGGCGCTCACCTCCTCAAAACTTAATTCCTCCCCTTTGGTACTCATTGTCTCAACAATACTTTCCAATTGTTTTCCCAAGTCATCAAGTACATCCATCCTGCGAGTGATCTGGGGTATAATTATTTTAGCCAGCTCTTGATTGAGCCTCACAAGGTCTCGATAGATTTTGACTTCTTTTCTACCTCGGCTAGGATTTTATCTCTTTCTGCCATGTCCCCTTATTCTTTTCTTGAAACTCCTTAAGTTCCATTTCATGTGTGGTAACCAGGATGGTTTCCACTCTATCTCTATCAACGTAGTTGTCATATGTAGCTTTTGTGACTTGTGTGATAGCCTTTACCTCTACAAGGAGTTTAGTATATCGAGAAACAATATCGAAAACCTTCATCTTCTCTTATTTCTCTTGGTGCACCAGTGCTTCTTCTGTAGACTCTAAGGCAAGTGGCCACCTTTCCATCATGAGGATGTGGGTCAAATCTCTAGACACTATAAGGTTGATTCATATTTTTTCTCAAGCGGCGCTAAGTCAGGATGCTTTAAGACAATAACACCCATTATCATTTCAATTTTCTTGTGTAGCTTGCACACCCTTACCTTCTCCTCTTTCAGTTCATGCCTTAATTATGTGCTGATAATATTCTTCTGCTTCAATTCCTTTCTCTTCTCAATGAGCTCCTTATTTTCCTTCTCCAATTCCTCCTCCAGGAATCTCACTCTATCATTCCTTCCAAACATTCTAGCCTCAATATCAACTGAAACTTTGTTGAGCACGCATTATAGACCTACTCATCTGATAATTGTTGAGCATTCACCAAGGGATTAACTCCTTTTGTTTCTGGAACCTTCATTAGTGCTCCCTGACTTACTTTAAACTCAAGTTCATCCACGTGGGACTCAAATGCCCAAGATAACATCTTTTTGGTTCAAGGATATGCACCTTCTTCATCAAACAAAGACATAGCCAGGAGTTGTTCCATTGGTACAATGCTTTGGAAGCGCATGCATAGCACCTTTCTTGGATCATTAATGTATCCCATTCCTTTCCCTTATGCTACCACTACACCCTTCCCACCTATTTGCATAACCTTTGGGAAGCTTACCACCAAATTGGGATTCCCACCCATGTTGCCATATTCTTTCCTAACACTCTCTTCTTTTATTTCCTTCAAAATTTCATCCGCGCTCTGCTCCAACTCCTTTTCCACCAAGTCCTTAATGATTCCTACCACTTATCTTTCCACATATTTCTCCACTTGTTCCTTAGTGAGGCTTGGGGTTCCCTTGATTTTTGGTGCTTACCTCTTCGCTCACCCCTTTACCTTGATCCTCTTGTTTCCTCCTCATCATTCTTCTCCTCTTTATCTTCCTCTTCATTCTTCTCTTCATCTTCCTCCTCCTTAGAGTCATGTATATCATATACCGATAGTATTGACCTCCTTTAGGCTTTTCATCATCCATTTTTCCAATGTAGGACTCTAGGCTCTCTTTTCTCTCCTAGAGTATGCCTCTTCACCTTATGCTTCTTCCTATGCCTCTTTTGCCACCTTATGCTTCTTCCTAACTGGTGATTCCAATATAGGAGATTCTTATTTCTCCTTCTCCTTAATAGGTGACATCTTCCTTGGTGATTATTCATGTGTGAGGGATCTTCATGCTTTGGTGCCTCTTTTTCTAGGGTCTTCACCTTAACTAGGGACTTCTTTATGCACGCGTAAGTGCTAGGCTTCACGACTGCTTCCGATGTTCCCACCGATTGTGTGGTTTACACACTTGGTGCCTTCTTCTCCTGAACCTCTTATCTTTCTCTCTTCTTCAAAGGTGGCCTTTTTTTTTTTTGACCTATGTGGGGTCTTCTAGAATGGATAAATCACTCTCCAGATAGGCACCTTTCTCAAACTTAGGCCTTATGCGTAGATATACCCTTTTGCAGCCCTTTCTATGATCGATAGCGTTATTGGCTTCATCATTTATACTTTGTGGGAGACATACTTCTCCACGTATGCACACTTCTTAGAGTGTATGAGATTTTGCGCATCTCATGGTGGTCTTGGTTGACTTCACCGAGATCAAACCTTAGCATTTTGGCCTCCTTGTGTAGACACTAAAATTAGGTCACACTCCCCTTTGGTCCCTCGATGAATAAGCACCCTTCATCACATTCACCTAGCCATGACCCCTTTCACCCCACTAATATTAATTTAATTAAATTAATTATCCTCACTATATATATTATTTAAATATCTTATTTTAAATAATATCCACACATATAGTTCACTTAGACACCTCACCAAGCCAACTCAACCTAAGACATGTTCTTAGTAAGTTGCCATAACTAACTAAGACTTACCCAAACCCTAAAAATCAATGCCTACATTCCCTCTAACCACATTCCCACATGCTCACAAGAAGCTCCTAGTATAATCTGTGGGTTAACGACATGAGATCCAAGGAAATCAAGAGGATCTCCCTAGTTTAGTAAACCTAGGAAATCCCACCTTGACCGACACCTTACCCCTAACCATCGCCGGTTAAGCCGAACCACCATCATGGTTACCCTTTTAACCCAAAACAACCTTATTCTCAAGGTTGGAAGTTGGAAGTTGGAAGAAAGAAGCAAAAGGTTGGCGAGCATTAACACATCTCAGAGAGATAACACATCTTCAGAGAGTGAATTCCAATGAGACCACACATGCAAGGAAGGAGATCAAGCATCTTTTCTTGTACAACCATCCCAACCAAGATCTGATCTAACCAAGCAAAGAGGAGTGCACATGCAGCCCATGCAGAAGCTTTCCTTCAATTGGTGATCACTTGCAGCCTTCAAGCCTCTCATCAACACCTCCATCCTTCACACACAGGCATCCAGGACCAGAATCCAAGTAAGTATAACGTCATACTTCTCTGGTTTATTTCATTTCATCATTATTTTATCATCTATTGCTTACCTAGCCACCTATTGACCTTCTCCAATGCTTCCACCTCCATATTCCCATTAAAAACCTTGCCAAAGCCTACCCCAGTCACCCAATACCTCATCCCGACCAACCAAAGTCCTTTGTGTAATCACAAAGGAGACCTAAAGCTTGTTCTATGACATTTCTAGATTTCACAAACCACTTTTATTTCATCACTATTTCAATTTCCACATTGACATCGTCGTCGGTTCGTCCTTTTCCCACCTACCAAAAGGACATTTTTATTCATACCCACTTTTTCATCTCACCCTCATCCACCTACGTGATCTACCCAAGACCTCTGTCAAACATCATAAAACCCAAAACCAATCATTTGACCTTTAGATTCTATTTTAGCTTGGCTTGTTAGATTAGATCTATTTTCTTATGATTATGTTTTAAGTGAGATACCTAAATCATTTCAAATTACAATAGGATTTACTTTGTTTCACATTAAATTGTTTAAACCATCCTGATACCATTTAGGAAGTATCACACTTCCTTCTAGCATACGCTAGTAGTTCACTCGCCCATATTATTTAATTCCTTTTGTGGTCTTGCTTTACATTACGGTAGTTCCTCCTGATCAAAAGGAAGTTCTCACAATCAGACATGGATTCGAAGTCATACGCACTCATACATGCCCATCAACCAACATTTGAACAGTATTCCTCCTACCTTCCTATTTGTTTCTTGCAATCACTTCAAAGAAACTATCTAAGAATCGTGTGAAACATTTGCACAACTCCTGGGACCCATCCTTTTCGCTTGCATTTCATTCATTCCTCGAAAAGTTGTGTTTGTTTCCTTAAAATCGTACACACTAATTTTCTTCCTAACTCCACCTCTTCTTTCTATTTTCCCCTAAAGGAAACTTTTCTTTTGGTGTAATTAAAAGAATCATTTCTTCATGTTTTCGCATCCTATAAAGAGCATCCTCTTCCTCTTCATCTTATTATGTCATCCAACATCACATTTCAATTTGGGCTTAAAAATAAGTGCATTCCATTCTACATTTATTGCTCTACACATTACCCGAGGGCTACATACCACCTCCAACTGTTAATGACCCCTACCCCCTGGTTGAAAATGGTCCTTTCCAAACACTTCTTTAGCTTTTTTCTTTCTCACTAGTCTTACCAAACCTCACAAAAATTCAAAATACATACATCTTAAACAACATCCTACCTAAAGAAGTTGTCCAGGTGATCACACCGATCACGGCACATATTTCACTACCTTCTTCTCCACCAACCTCATAATTCATACATTGGAGTGCCACCCTTGTTATATGCCATAACATACCTTTTCAAACCTCACCTTTAGATCTCCTTATCATCAGGAAGCCATCCTCACCAAAAAATCTATTTCACAGATTCATGTGAGGCATCGATCCCTTCAGCTCAGCAAAAGCTAACAAACATAATAGAAAAGGCACTCCTAGGATCACATTTTCTTAGTGTTTTTACTTGGCTTGCGCATTTTGAGGTGAGAGATCACTTCTTCAATTTTTGTTTTGCATCACAATTAAAGCAAAGCGACCTCACAACAACATTTGTGGTCATTTAAACATGGGTGTTATCTCGATCGCTTCATGATGATGCCTTGCTCTTGAGGACCATTCATTCTCCCTCACTAGACCTACATTAGATTTTATATGGGTCACAACCACTTTTCTTTCATCATTATTTCAATCACAAGGCCCAAGCCTTCTTGGATCATTTCTCTGATCATATCATCGGTTATACCATGGCGACATCGGTTCTATTCCTTTTCTCACCTACTTAAAAGGACATTTTTATTCATTTTCTTCCATTTTCATAGTCCCCGTCATCCCATCAACCCATTGACCTTGTAAACATCCTTAGATTTGGCATACCTATCTTTTACCTTCATCTTGTTGTTCACTCATTTCCATTTTCCTTATAGGTCCAAACCTTACCCCCGAACATTCGATGGGCATTCATAATCGGAATTAGAGAGCTTCGGGCCACATTCCAACCACCATCCAACCTAATCCACTTTTTTCCTCCATTCACCTATTGAATGATATTCTTCTTCATTTATAAAGAACAACCACTTATTCAAAAGCTAAAGGCACCACTAACAAAGACAAGAAAGCTGGCACTCAACACATTTGTCAAATTAACCACTCCCTTCACCTAGTCCTTCACCACCTTCCACTTTATCACCAGCCATGGATCCCATCAACCTATTACTATACTCTAATCGAGATGAGGAGTTCACACTTCTATCTTGACCAAAACCCTCAAATCCTTGAGCCATCACTCTTTCCCACTCATCCACTAAAATGCCTCACACTTGATATACCATGATGCCCATATCTATCCCCATGACTCTCAACTATCACTCGACATCAGCCCCATCTTGCTCCGTTGCCCACATCACCTACCCCAGTCCAAGAAATGCTAGTTAGGTCCTATACCATGGATAATCCTAATGCACTCGTTGATGTCGACCCATCATCCACTGTACCCTCAAAAACTATCCCAAACACAATCTCATCTTCCCCTAATGTCTCACACATACTTTAGCTACATTACCACCTCCAGTGTCATTGACCCCTACCCCTTTCAAAACGTGGTCCTTTCCATTCCACAATCATTAGCCCCTGCACACGTTCCACTAGGGTTTACTCAAAAACCTTCCAACCCCATATACATACTATAGAACAACCTCCCATTTCATCCATTATACACTTAGGATATGCACCCTGTTTCACTACCTTCTTCTCAACCAACCTACATGGCAGATCCCATACAAGTTGGAGTGCCACCCCTATTATATGCCCAAAACCAACCTCTCATGCGATAGAGGCACCCAATCATCAGTAACCCACCAACGACCTAATTAAATTGATGTTGGAAAAGATGCAGACATTGAGGCATGGGAGGCTTCCGAACACTCTCACCTACAACGAGATTCACAATAAGCCCATCCACCCATCCATTCAAATCCATTCATACCAACCTTTGGGAAATGCCTAAATTCAATTTTTAGGAAGAATGAGAGAGGGAAGAGAGAGGAAATCCAATCTGACCCCAACCACATTTGTGGTCATTCAATTTATCTCGGTGTTATCCCTATCTTAATGATGATGCCTTTTGAATTTTAAGAACCTTTCCCATGTCCCTCACTAGATATATCTTAGATTGGTATAGTGGGTTACCTCGTACACTTTCCATATTCTCATTCAATCATGAAGCCTTCTTGATCATTTATCTATCAATATCATCAAGAAGGTTACCATGAATGATCTATATTCCACACGTCAAGATGAGGAAGAATCTATCAGATTTTGTCATATTCATGTCAACATCAACCAACTTACCTTCTAACTCAAGGAACAAACTTAACTCATCGATCTCTTCACATGGGCTTGTGTTAAACATATTTCACCAACTTTACAGTCCAAACCTTCCAAACATTCGATGAGGTATTCACTATGGCATGAAAGTTAGAGATTCGGGCCATCAAGAGAAGCGCTTTCGGGCAGAATCCAATTACACAATAAGAATTTGACATTCAAGTCAAATGATACATCTTCTTCTTCCAAACCATTTACCACCTATTCAAAAGCTAAAGGCACCACTAACATAGTAGGTACTTAAGGCTGGCCTCTTACCATCCATCCAATCAAACTGCTACCCTTCATCTAATCTCTCACCTATGTCCAGACTTTTCAATTGGGACATTTGAGTAGCAAAAAATATACCCCAATCAAGAAGCCTTACTCTTCTATCTTAGAAAAGATTATCAAAGCCGAGCCATCACTCTTCCACCCATAAAACCACACCTTTGGTTTTGACTCGCTGCATGCCCATTTTGCCCACATGGTATAAAGAACATGATTTTTGTAACTATCATCGAGTAAAGGGTCATAGTGATTTGGTGGTAACTTCATCACTTTCAAAAATATTGTCCAAGAAATGCTCGAGAAAGGCAAGTTAACCATGGATAATCCTAATGCACCTACTAACCAAAACCTACATATCTTCAAGAAACCATTTCCCAACCATGCCCCTTCATCTAATCAAACCGGTGAGACCTCAACTCACGATACCCATACCCGCGAGGTTCACGCTATCTTTAATGACGTACCTGTCACCTCCCAATTACCCCATATTCCTTCCATAAAGGAGATCCTAGCCCAAATCCTCCTTCCACGTTCGGAACCAACCTCCCATGTTCCTTCACCAATAGAGGAACACCTTTCATCTCCTTCATCACCTACGGAGGAATCTTTCGCTAACATTGAGACCATCTCACCCCTTGGCTTCACCACTTAGAGAGCCTTTACCTACAGTACCTCCTCCACCCATAGAGGAGCACCCATCATCTCCACCACCTATCATAGACCCAGTTGAGATACCTTTGCCTCTTGGTGAGCATTCTCCATCAGCCACCCCAAAAGATCCTACAGCACCTTCTTTCAGCCACCCAAAATCTATAGACCTACTTTTGGCCTCTTACCCACGAAAGTTAAAGCTAGCCAATTCCCCATCTCTAAGACACATTTTATGGGAATTTCCATTAGGTCCTCATCAACTCCACCTATAGACATGTCATTCTCACGTTTGGCCGATCACTTAGATTATGTGGATAGAGCCTTACTATGGGGGCACCTTTTACTCCCCATCTCAACATAGATGCAGAGATCCCTTGTTGATACCTCCACTATCTACCCAAAAATTTCAACCAATTGAACCAAACACAATCACCTCTATCACAACCCCTTCCATGACACTTGTTATAGCTCACACCACACCCTTACCCATAACTCAACCTACACCTAAACCCAAACCCATACCTACAACATTTTTCTCGACTAAACCCATTACCACTTTAGGGGTCACCCCCGACCACCACCCTTTACTCATCCACCTATCAAACTAGATTTAGCTACATCCTCCAAAGTCAACACCATACCTACTCCAAACCCAAACAAGCACCAAACCCATAGAACTCATACCCCATTGTACCTAATCACACCTACACTGTCCCATCCATCTTAGGATCTTAGCTTCCCACATGGTCAAGAAATATCCACCCATCAATAAACCAAAAACACAACAGCCCATTCCTTCCTCACAAACCTCTAACCTACCCAGATGCCCAACTCCGACTTACACCTACACTTGCACCTCTTTACCACCCATACCTCCAATACCCTCGGCCTATTGCTTCACTACCCACTACACTTTAGTTGTTGTCTCACACACCTCAAGCATGACCCGTGTCATCTACCTTCACAACACCCCATTATCCCCATGGGTAACTCACCCCTCTTCCTCCATTTTTTTTCCTTCTAGACCTCATACACCCACATCACCTTTACCCAAGAAGGTGCAACCTAAAAACAAAACTCCACTACCCCACAATAAGGTAGTCAAAACACCACACACCCTCCTACCCATCCATCTACTATACCCATACCTAAACAAACATGACCACACCTAAAACCATGCCAAAGACCTAAACCCATAGCTCGACCCTCCTCTTCTAAAGACCATTCCTCAACAATCACCTACACCTACACCCAAACCCATGCTTCACTTCCCATTGTGATCCACTAAAGTAGGGTCCTATGCCAAAATTTTAACCAACCTCCTTGAGACCTCTGTCATCACATTACCGCCACTCAGACCTTACGACCCCCTCAAACCCAAGCCAAAAGGGTTTGATACGATACTAAAATTTATGCATACCATCGTGTGTCAGGGCACGATGTGGAGAACTGTAAGGCCTTGAAAACCATCCTTATCTAATTGTGTCCACCAGAAACCAACTTTGATGATGACAACCTTCTCGATGAGGATCCTGCTTCACCAACACCCATTCCCACACTGCCCACTCAATAACCACAACCTCCACCCTCACATCTCCTAGAGCCACCCCAAGATTTGAAATTAACATGGTTCACATCAAAGAACTTGCCATGCCACCACCCAAATGTCGTTGCGCACCCAACTCACCTCATAAGGTTTTTCTCCTCCGATAGGGCTTTTTTCCCATCATGTCGATTATACCACTCACCTACACTTCTCTCATTTTCCAACTCCCTCAAATCAACATGATACACATCACTACACATGTGTATAAAGGGTAAAGAAAAGGCAACTGACCCACCAACCAATCCTATACCCAACATACCATCTACACCCATACCTAAAATAACTATCTCACAACCCCATACGTACCCATTTCTAATGGCATCACACATCACACCATGCTCAAACAATTACACCAATCACCCCTCAAAATGTCCTTATATGACCTCATCCAAACCTCAATCCCATCATCAAGCTCTCATGGAGGTTCTTCAATCTATTGAGGTTTTACCTAATGACCCTACACCCATAGCCTCCATTATCACACCCCATCATGTAGCCTCTCTCACCAAATTACCACCTTCATCTTCACCCCACCTTGTTCACCAAGTGGCCTCCCTTAGCTTCTCAGAGGAAGAGATCACCACACCAAAATGATGACCCAGACCCAGCCCTCTTCATCTCTATCCACATCGATGACATACGGGTACATTGTGTGATGATTGATGGGGGTGCTAGCATTAACATCATTTCATCCCATGCATTCACTCAAATGCATACCTGATAATTACATGCATAAACACCTGGTCATGTTGCGTTCATTCAATGATGCTATCACCTCTACACTAGGCACCATCATCCTCCACATTTGCATGGGCCCCGTACTGTTCTAGAATTGTTTTACGTTTTGGAGGGGGAATTCCAATATAACTTGTTGCTTGGTAGACCTTGATCCATGTCATGGGTTGCATTCCTTCCACTTTGCATTGTTGTGTAAAGTTTGAACATGAAGGACACACCTATACCATTCCAACTGACCCATCACCTTTTAAAACATGCAACATGCTTTACCGACCCAATGATGTGCTCATACCTATCAAGCCATCTACCTCTACAACCACTACCACTTCACCTACACCTCCACCTACCAAACATGCATTGCTTTCTACCACACATACCTCCTCCATTCCTACCATTGTCATAACCTCCATGGCTGACCCATCAGCTTCCCAATCCATTAACTCCACCTCCGCATCGACCTCGACACATCATCCATTCCAACTACCTACATACCAACCACCGATCCCTTGGAAGGTGTTTTTCAATGCCTCACTCTAGGGGAGTACCGCCTATATAGTGTCAACACATTCCTTACTCCACAAGAGTATGGAAGCCTTCACCAACACCCTCACTATGATCACCACATAGGAGAATGCCTCCTTTATGGTCCTCCTCATCTTCATACTAGTCTCACCTATGGGGGACTTGATACTACCACTTACACACCCGAACCACCATCACAAACCCACCCATTTTCTCGCTGACTTCCAATCACTTACCAATCACCATTTCACCCACACCTTCCTACACCAATGTGTGGAAGGGTTTTGGTTTTAGATTTTATGAGCAAGGCCGCCATACCATTATTCCATGTACCACCCACAAACATAATGACCATAGTGGTATCGGCTTCCCCGAACCACCTACCAAATAGGCCTACATTGAACTCATTAAGGACACTAGCCCTTCTCCACCTTCTTCACCCGCTCCACCTTCATCACCACCTTCACCGATGGAGTCGATGGATCTTGAATCTATCCCTCCTAAATTTTTTTTTCATAAACACCATTTCCTTGGGGCCTTTGACTTATCAATGCGAGGGCGAGGCCCCTTCCACTCTTCCCTTCCTATATCCTGAGATGATCGATGATGACACACCTTCAATCAACATCATTCAATGTCAAGATGATGAATCCATACTCACCTACCTTGGTGTAGAAGACTCATATATTCATCGGTCATTACCTTCTGAGATGTAAACCATGTTGAATGAATCGACTATCGAGATCAACATTCATACTCAGGATGACCCACACATCCTAAAGATCAGACAATCTTTAGATGCTGCTAGAATAGAAGCCATCACTTCTTTTCTCAAAGATCATAACCATGCTTTCACTTGGTCTTATGTAGACATGCCCGGTATTGACCCCACCATAGTGGTCCACAATATCATAACCATTCCCGATGCCAAACCCATCAAACAAAAGCTGAGGAAAATGCACCCTCGCATTGCTCTTCTCATCAAAGAAGAAATTCAACACCTTCTTTCCATTTCCTTCATCTTACCCATTGATTATCCTCATTGGATTTCTAACATTGTCCCTATCACTAAAGTGATAGGGGGACTCCACATTTACACATGGACTTCGTGACCTCAACCTAGCCTACCCAAAAGATGACTTTCCCTTACCTAGTATTGATCAATCATGTTGACCTCACCACTGGTCATGAGATGCTATCACTCATGGATGGCTTCTCGGTTATAACCAAATTTTTCTTGCCCCAAAAGATCAACACAAAACCTCATTCATCACCCTGGGGGACCTTCTCTACTATCGAGTCATGCCTTTTGGCCTTAAAAATGTTGGTGCCACATATCAATGGGCTATGACTTACATCTTCCATGACATCATGCATCACATATTGGAAGATTACATGGATGATCTCTTGGCCAAATCTAAATGTCACTCCAGCACCTTGCCATCCTCAAAACCATCTTTGACCACCTCATTAAATATTATGTCCACCTTCAGCCTAAGAAGTGCGTCTTTCCAGTTTCTTTTGAGAAACTCCTCGGATTTATCTTCTCATGGTATAGAAGTTGACCCTATAAATCAAGGCCATTCTCAAAATGCCTCCACCTACTAATCTTAAACAACTCCATAGCCTATAAGGTAAGTTACAGTCCATTCACCATTTCATTTCACAATTATCTGATCGGTGTCAACCATTTCATCATCTGCTCAAGAAGGATGTCTCCTTTAAATGGGATGATGACTGTCATCAAAATTTTTGAGGCCTTAAAACAATACCTTCTCCAACCACCCGTACTCATCCCACCTAAAGACGATCAACCTTTTTACCTATATATATCCACTACCGATCATTCCTTGGGAGCCATGCTTGCTCATCGCGATGAACAACACAGGGAGTAGGTGGTTTATTACATAATCCGTACTCTTTTGGACTACGAAACCCGATACACCCATCCTGAAAAATTTTTTTCTTAGCCTTAGTTTTCATTTCCACCAAACTCCATCATTACCTACTCAACCACAAAACCTATGTTGTGACCAACACTCGACCCCTTACACTTCATGTATGCCAAACCTTATCAAAATCAGTGTGCCACACGATGGCTTATGCTTTTAGCTAATCTTGACCTCAAATTCATTCATCAAAAGTCCATCAAGGGCCAAGCTATCGCTGACCAATTGGTCGATGCACCTATTTCTCGGGGATCAACCCTCTAATTTTGACTTTCCAGATGAGTCGATTACTACCCTTTCCCTAGAAAACCTCCTTATCAAATGACACTCTTTTTTGATGGTTCCAAGTGTCAGCGTGGGGGTGGGGCTGGTATTATCCTCATTCCTCTTGATGGAGAACCCATGCCTTTGTCTTTCAAACTAGATTTTGAATGCACAAAAATATTGCCGAATACAAAGCACTCGTACTAGGTCTCCAAGCCACCTATTCCCTAGATGTCAAATCAATCAACATCTTTGGTGATTCTCAATTGGTCATAAACCAAGTCAATGGTATGTACCAATGTCGTAACGAGATACTTCAAAAGTATAAACATCATGTAGACATACTTTTGACCACCTTTGATCGTTACACCCTTCAAACATCCCATGTTCCACTAACAAATTTGTAGATACATGGCCTACTTAGCTTCCCAAATACCTTTCACTTCACCACTGCTTTCTTCATCTTTATCATTACATTTTGACAACACATCCATTCACCTTCTTATTTACCTCATGATGTTTACTCGATCGGAACCAATACCCCGACTTGAGTGACCTTTTGGTATAAAAATACTCCAAATTTTATTCTCCATCTTACCTCTCCTTGATCTCACCCGTAAACCTCTAGAAACATGCCTTCCTTAAAAAGGTCTCTCATTACATCAATCTTGGGAGGACTCCTCTATAAGCACGACTTTATGGTATTATTTTACGATGCCTCAAAAGTTCTCAAATTCCTTATACCATTAAGTAGGTTCATGATGGCATATGTGGAGGTCACTTTAGTGGCCTTACTTTTTGCTAAGCGTATTCTTTGCATCTAGGCTATTACTAGCTAACCCTTAACCATGATTGTCAGTAATCTAACGTCAAATGTTGTGTCGAAATTCCAACAACATTCTAATATTCATCATACACCTACTCATGCCTTACAGGTCGCTTTCGTGACCTTTGGCCCTTCTCTCAATAGGGTTTGAATCTTGTCAAAGGTAAATCAATCCTCATTCTTCCCAACATCAATGGATCATCACTACCATCTCAATACTCTACAAAGGATGGGTGATAACCAAATGAAATCAATGATCCCACAAATATTTTGAGGCCTTAAAAATATGATTCATTAAGATGACCACATAATTTTTCACTTTAACTTTTTACTCAAAACCTTTGCAAACAAATGAGGGAAATATCATATATTATTATGGAACTCAATGTAAAACTTTGTGATGAGAATGGGCCTTTAACTTAAATTTCTCATCAATAACAAACTACCCAAAACCAATGGCTAAAGATCAATAAATCAACAAAAACTAGTCAACAAAATTCTCATAACTAGTCAAGACCATAATTTAGGAGAGAACTGGCACATCAATTACCTTCAATACCAAATTAAGGAATCAACTAGTATTTGACCATAGATTTTATGAGACCTATCGATCTTGAATGAGGCATAATCATCTCCTAATATCCAATAAATAAGATAAAAGCTCCCATCAAATAAGTGGGTGAGATGAATTTCAATAGAACCTTCTAAATTTGAAAAATTTCAACATGAGTAAGGTAAATACCTTTAACACCCCCTACTCAAAATGTGAAAAAGCTAGTCTTTGAAATAGAAGTGGCATGTCCACAAGGATGAGTCCCAAATCCTAAGTCCCTTGAACCCAGTCCTGTGCAAATAATTGGGAAAAACACATACAAACCAAGGTACCTAAAACCCAGAGAAACAATGGATAAAGAGAGTAAAGACGCTCCAAGGCATCCTAAGAAGCTCGGTCAAAAATCATTAGATAAGAAGTTTGGTGTGCACTCAACATTGGTTTGATTGCAAAAAAGAAACACTAAACAAGTCCTGATCAATATGAAATAAACACAATACTTCCTAAAGAATAAGAAAATGTGACAACTGTAAGGCCACATCAAACTAAGATTTCCCATGATCCAAAAAAGCCTTAGATAAGAAGGCAAGTTTACGAAACTTCCCAAATAAGAAGGGCTTGCAAATCACACCACTCCCTATCCACCAAATGTTTCTGTCAAGTGATGCTTCAAATCTGTGATGAGATGCCCAATATCAAATACTCGAACATCGATGTGCTTATCCGAAATAACACTTAGATTTCACCGCAATAGAGATAGATCCCCACAAGATACAATGGTCAACATGCCAAAAGTGTCGAAAATCTAGATAAAAAATCTCTCAACAAACAGCTTGAGATACACTACACTAATGTATTCAGAAAAATGCTCAAAATAAGAAACATCACAATGAAAAATGGTATCGAAATTGGAGCAAGAGGCCGAATAATGGAGGAGCCACTCAAAGAGAGAAACTTCTCAATAGATTTATGATGATTCTATCATCACCGCCATGAAATCGATCAACCACCCCAAAAATCAACACGGATGGATGAAGAAGATGCATAGCATATGACTTAGTGTAAAATCCAATTTGCACTTTCAAAAGAGATCAAAATGTGTGTTCACATGAATCTCGATCATGATCCCAAATGAAATCTTAGGTTTCTCAAGCCTGAGTGTCAAAATCATGCTCCCAACCATGAGTTGCTCTACCATCCTCCAAAGAGTCGAAAGTAAACAAAAAGAATCTAAAAAAAGCTATCAATGTGTGATCCCAAAGTATCTTAAAAAACTCAATGTCATTACAAGAATTCCACCATGCCTAATTTTTGAAAACTGGAATAGAGGAAAGCAATTTACCCCATTGAATGTCTAAATTCTAGTGAGAATATAGAATGGAGCATGCCAAAGGAGCCAAGAATTGAATGCAAACCTATGCTTCTTGGAAAATCCATTGAAATTGCATTGGAACACAAAATACATAGTGGTAAGTAATAGGCACATATGTGGAAAGCATGTCATCAACATATTTAGAACATCAAATAGGTTTAGGCTCATCTCACTCATGAATATCAAACTTTCAATGAACAAGAAAGAGCAACAACTCATACCAAGGATAAAAGCATTATGGTTGTCCAAATATGATGGTGATTTTAGGCCAAAAAGACTTGTTTAACTTAAAAGGAGTCGTATTATTGTATTTTTGTACCTGGCGATTGTGAATGGTGATCATATAAAGTTTCTTCTTGAGGATCTATTGTCTTTCAAAACTTTATGTAATAATCCTAGTTGGGAGATATTCCACATACTTAAGAAAATCATAGAGCTTCTCGATGGTCCATTTCCATAGGTTTGACAAATCTAAAAGTCCCAAAATTTAGAGAACACAATAGAAAGAATGTTAAACTAAAATCCATTGCATCCACAATTGATTACAACACTTCACCATATTTGGCACTTTATAATTATAGTGCAAGTCTCCAATCACCTTCTTATTTACTCCATGGAAAGAGTTTACTCAAGCACTTTTACAAAAACAGATCCCACTCGAGTGACCTTTGGTATAAACATTACAAGCTTTTTACCTTTTGTCTCCATCTTACCTCCCATCTCACAAATGGACAATTGTTGTGCCTTCCACTCAAAAAATCTAAACATGGTGAGGGACTCTCTATAAGCACACTTTGATGGTATTCTCTACGATGCCTCACAAGTTTTGAAATTCCTTATACCATTAAGGAAGTTCATGATGGCATATGTGAATGTCACTTTAGTGCCTCCCTACTTGTCATCAAGAATATTCTTCACCATAGATTATTACTAGAGAACTAACCATGGATGAGTGCAATACTATGTCAAAAACCATTAGTAAAATGCCAACAACATTCCAATCACTCATACATCAACATAGACACTCCTAATATGCTCTTGGGATGGGCTGAATAAGATAAAAGACCTTTATCTTATCCTCTCACCATAAGTTTGAGGATCGAAGATGGCAATAAAGGTAATTCTTCCCAAAGTACCATCAATGAAAATCAGCTAAGTAAATACTACTCAATGGGTAAAACCATCCCACTCATTTCCATGAAAGCCGAGAAAATATGTGAGTTCATTAACCACCACATCATTTGTCACTTTGGTGTTCCTCATCTGCTCATCATGCTGACAATGGAAAACAATTCAAAAACAAAACATTACAAAAACTTTCTTGACACCTTCATAAATGATTCAAAAGTTTCTCATCACCCTACTACCCACAAACCAATGGCCAAGCCAATCCACTAACAAACCCTCAACAAAATTCTCATGAAAGTGGTTGATGATACTAGGAAGGATTGGCATACGCACATTCCTTTTTCCCTATGGGCATACCACACTAGTATTCACACTTCCACTATGGCCACACCCTTTTCTCTGGTCTATGGTACAGAGGTTGTTCTACCTCTCGAAGTCTAGATCCCCTCACTCCGTATTTCTCCATGACATGCTCACCGATGATGAATTTTGTCAGACCATTTAGCACAACTAGAGTTATTAGACGAACGTCGTCTTAATGCTCTGATCACCTTCAAGTTTACCAACAACGTATCAAACGTGCCTATGACAAACATGTTCATAAATGAACCTTCCAAGTCGTGACCTTGTCCTGAAAGAAAATCAACACGTAACCAAAGTAGAAAAAAGTAAACGGGAAAATTTTCTCCTAATTGGCTTGGACCATACATCATGACTCATACCTATGGATCAAGTGCTTATCATTTATCTTCTCTCGATGGTAAACCCGAACCTGAGCCCCTAAACACCTTGCATCTTTGACCATTCTATTGTTGACTCGTTGTCCTACCTCACCCTTTGTCTCTCTCCATGCTCGTCCCTTGAGTGCTATTCACTCCATACACCTCCCTAACGATTAAACCAGAATCATGTGAGTACCCATCACTTGTTATCTTCTCTTGAATATGTGTACCACAACATTGCACATAGCATGATTCTCATGGATACTTTTCTTCTACCTTTAGATGAGATCCCATGGTCATTTCACCTTGCCTTTTGAACAAGAGTCCTATCCTCCACCTTGGTCTTGTCCATGACTTCAAAGACCTCACAATGGGACCAAACTCCTTGAGTCAAACTTCTAATAAAAAGATGACTCCCTCAAAAGGACATCTTCCTCTCGAAAATTTCTTTCTATAAATAGACTGCTCCCTCAAAGGACAGCTATGTAAAGCTCTTTAAAAAAACATAAAATAA
Source organism: Taxus wallichiana var. yunnanensis (assembly GCA_018340775.1). Lineage (NCBI taxonomy): Eukaryota > Viridiplantae > Streptophyta > Pinopsida > Cupressales > Taxaceae > Taxus > Taxus wallichiana. Next base: position 886,307,083 of record CM031237.1, read on the forward strand.
GAGCAAATAAAAATTCCCACATCGATCAACTTCACGAAGACCTCAAGGAGTTCCATATTATTTATCTCATATAGACTTCCCGCATCGATCGATTATCTCAACTAAAAAAAAAAACTTTTTAGTCATGGAATTGCCCATTGTGACCTAGGACCTCTTTCCCAAAGGGCCTACTACCATACCATATAAAAATTAACTACCTTTCACCCTTCTTAACCATGCCCACTCTCATTTCCTACTGCCTCAAGGGACTTCTTGGAACTTAGACATTTGGTGATCATGTGACTACTTTTCATCGTAGAACATGTCAATCATGTACAATGTCTTTAGGGTCTTATGTTCATCACCTCCTCCAAGGTATGATCTACTTGTATGATCCTACCCAATCAGGTGGCTTTATTGCCCCCTTTTATCTTTTAACCATCTTTGTTTACATTTTGATTACCTTATACAGGACTTGGTCCTCGACGCTTACCTTTGGGGTAATCCTCCTCTTTCACCACAATCACTTTCACCTACATCATTTTACCTACAATCTACCCACACCTAACAAACCTAAACCCACAACATGCCCAAACACCTACCAACTCATTTTCACACCTTCTCATTTTCTTCCCTAGCTTATGGGAGAACTACATCGGCCTGAGGTCCCTTTTCACCGGGACTATGTAGGCAACACTCCGAGGGCATGGGGCCCTTGGAGGTTAGCTCAGCCATTCTCTACCCTAAACAATTCATCAACCATGCCTAACTCACCATTTACATCACATTTCACTTAGTTCCCCTTTTATATACAAAATTGGAAATTAAGCCACATACATAACAATTTGCTACATATTTTATACATTTACAACATACATTTATTACCAATCATCACTATGCATAGATTATACCACATCTCACATATGACCCATAGTATCATTATACAAAAATAATGAATCAAAACTTCACCTACTTTCAACACAACCATGCCTAACTATCAACCATGCCTACCATGCCAACCCAACCTCATGCCTATTTGACTCAACCATGCCTAAATAAACTCAACTTAACTCAACCATGCCTAAAAACCTAACTCAACCATGCCTATAACCTAACTCTAAATTGACCTAACTCAACCATGCCTAAACCAACCTAGACTCCACCATGCCTAACTCACCTAATTTCCATCCATATCAAAACAATAAATCCATATCTCATCTAACACAAGCCATAAACCAATATCTCATAAACACATCAACAAATCACAAAATACCATGTATCTCATCATATAAATCAATCAATATGTATCTCAATATACATGCCCATCTCATCATGTCCATCATCTCAAAAATGTCAGCACGTAGGCCGATATATAATACAAAATGTCATCGGCATGCAGCCGGTCTCATATATATAAAAAAGAATGAATCAATACAAAATCTCTTCGCACATGCAGGCCGGTATATGCTCAAAATATACAAATCACTCATACATCCTCACTATCTTTGGAAAGACGTATGTGATAAAAATATATCTTTGGCATCAAATATCAAAAAATAACTAATATACATCAAAAATCAGGTGACGCATATCAAGCATCTTATCGGATGTCCTCCATCTCTGTGTCACCTGTACCCTCAGCCTCCTGTGTCCCTACTGGCACCTCACCTAGAGCTGGTCTCCATGCACTGTTGGTGGCCTCTCCCTGATCGGGCCTCGAGCTCACTGACCTCCTATGCTCTCCACACTATGAGTGTGGGATCTCATCCTCTCACTGGACACCTGTTGTGCCCTGTACTTGGCATAGGATATGAAATCTATCCCAACCAGCCATAAGCTGGTCCTGATAATATCTCACCTCACCTAGGGCATCCCGTAACCTAGATACATGCATGATCTGGTGGTCCCATAGGTCTCGGCCCCTATACCTACCCTATACCTTCCCCTATGCCTTCTCTGATGACTGGGACTGCTCTCTGGTGCCTATGGTGGTGCCCCTACCCCGTGTGCTTATATCTTGGGCTCGTAAGGCCCCAATCTGTGCCTGGGCTATGGCCAACTAGCCCTATAAACCTACCACTTGAGCTTGTAAGGCTGCCACCTGACCATCTCCATCTCCATCTCCATCTCTCTCCATCTCGCCATCTAGGCTTGGGCTGCCTAGCCACCTGTATGTGTAGCTCTATCTACCTCTACCTCTGAACCCTCCAGCTGTGTCTATAGTATACCCAACTGGGTAATCAACATAGCTACCTACCCCTATAGGGCATCTCTCTACACTATAATGGTAGCTAGGTCTGGCTTCCCCGGTCTGGGTGGTATGGCTCATAATTGAGCCACCCACCACTGTACATTTGTATCTATACATCCGACGTCATCTATCCACCAATCCATTGGCTGCTCCTCCTCCCCTGTGGGCACTGTAGGTTGTGGTAGAGGTAAGGGCCTCTCCACGTCATCTCTCCGATATTATGGGAAGGGTGGAGGAATGTCCTGTAAGAGCCCAACTGCCATCGACTCTATCTACCGGGATCATCTCATCCTCCCCGACATGACGACCCTATATCCACCTCTCTAGCTGGAGCTCAGCTAGCTCCTCATGCATATGCCTATATGAGGGGAATCCCACATATGGCCTCTAGATAATGTCCACTCTAAAAACCCCTCCAATAACTGCTAAAAATGGGCCACATCATGTGTCGGCCTATCCGATCTCCACTCTCCTATCACCGACACCCATCTCCTATATCCCACTGCACAAATCTAGGTGGGAATGCATCTACTCGGGCATCCCTATAGGTCACACACACACTATGTGCTCATATGCCCAACAATGTAGTATAAATGTATAACACAAGCTAAACCTGCGTAACTGCCCATATGCCCACATACTCTTTGTATAGCTACACTAAGAATGTTGGTGCCTAGGAAAAGCGTGTCTCATGCACCATCATATCATGGAGTACCCCCATTAGTGATCGGGAAAGCATCCACCCTCTGCATCTGGTAGTGCATAGCAACACACTACCTCCATCAACAAAACCACTAGCCTCGTCTCATCCGGATGGGCTAGGTACATCTCTCCATAGCTCAAACTGGCACTATGGAATCTCAAATCAGCCGCCCCTCACCAAAAACTATCCCAATCAACTCCTCTGAGGCCTCGAGGAGATAGAATACACTTGGGCACCCAATATGGGTAGCCATAAAATCCGAACACGTCCTCCAGGGTGATAGTCATCTCACCCGTCGGAAGGTGGAACATGTTGGTCGATCCCATCTATCGATGAGCGTGACCATCAAGTTGGGCTACCAAAACATGTCGAGTAGCGATGAATCCCACTCAAGCCCACTACCTCCACATGTTGCAGCTCCAAAGGGGTCGCTATGCCATGTAATGTCACCAGTAGAGGTGGAACCCTGTCCCGCATATGTAACTGCGCTCTCCCCTGCATCCAATCCAAGCATGACATTAATCCACATTTACCATGACCATATTCACCAATTATCATTACCCTCCACCCTATTTTCACTCTACCCATCTCAACTACCTAGCCCACATCACTTTTGGACCCTTATGCCTCAAATCCTCGACCGGTGCCGGTTCATCCTAACCGACTTGGTCACCCTTAAACCGACATTAGTCACCTATTTGGTGACCGATACCGGTTCACCTTTACCAACCATGGTTACCATGTAATCACATCGGTCACCTGTTTGGTGACCGATACTTTCTACCCAACCAACGCTGGCCAAACTTGACCGATGCCAATCTATCATGGAAAATCCCGTGACTTCCCAAAACCCCATTTTCTAAAAATCACCCCCTTCCCCTTTTACCCCACCTACAATGACCTAAACTACCCCTGGACCTCTACCCACCCCACCTATACCATTTACTACCCTTCCCTCCCTCTTTTTTCCTGTTATTCCCCCCATACCCAAATTTTATTTTTACCCACCCACAAAAAAAAAAAACCACAAAAACCTAAAATAACAATTATCCAAACCTCTAATCTATCTAATTAACAATGTAGAGTTGGGCACTTACCTCGTCACACTACCGCCATCTCGGTGGCACATCTAGCACTATGCCGATGGTGGCCCGCTCCGATCCCTCTCCTCGCCTCGCCATCACCGAATAGCTACTCACAACCTCCAACCAATCAAATCTCTCGCCCTGATCCCGTGGACCCGCTACTCACCAACCCAACCCTCGTCCAATCACACTACCAACTCACTGTCCCATTTCCTCTAAACACTTTTCTCTCTCTTTTTTTGTCATTTTCTCACTTTGCAAATAACAAATGAATAATAAAAACGTGGATTTTTTTTTTTTATAACCAACCCGACCTAACCGACGTCGGTTACCCTTGACCGCATTAGTTGCATGCCCTACCTCACCATCGTCATTTTTCCTATACCGACATTGGTTATCCATGACCGCCATCAGTCATCCTCACCTACACATTGCCCTCAATTTTTTCCTTTTACCCCACCCTTTACCTTGATCCTTTACCCCACCCTTCACCCTAATCCTTTCCCCAACCACACCTTTACCCAACCCATTTACCTTACCTTTCCTGACCTCCTCATTTACTACCTCCATTTTCCTCCTTTGGGGACTCATTATTTTACCCCTACCTTGGCCTTACCCATGCGCCGTGACCTAGATATTTGGACTGGACCATCGCTAGTGACCTTTGACCTCATGTGTTCACTATACCTTGTGCATCAAAGTTTACTTGTGTTGATTGACCTGATGACCTTACCTAGCCTATTGTCGTGACCGTTTATCCTGAACCCTACCTTTGGTGTACCGAAACATACCTAAACATTCCTACACCTAACCTACATTGTGTTTCCTAACCATATCCTATACCTTGGATACCGGATTCACTTCAACCTTGTTTGGATAAACCTATCGACCTTAGATGATGTAGAGTTTTCCTACTCTTCAACCCGGTAGCGTGCTACATTTTATTCGTGTGCGTGCATTTGAATATTGCTACCTTTGACCCTGACCCATTACCTAGATTTCCCAAGTAGACCTTTAACCCTTTTCCCCGCCCACCTTCTTCCTCCCATTTACCTTTTATCAAACCACTCACCGATTCTGCCTTCGCCTCATCAGTTCCTAGTTTGAGGGGGATCACCTTCACCCACATGGGGCAACCACATCTTATTTTTGTTAGCATCACTTACCAATACAAGCTACGCAACAAAAAGGGGAAAATGTAGACACTAAAATTAGGTCACACTCCCCTTTGGTCCCTCGACAAATAAACACCCTTCATCACATTCACCTAGCCATGACCCCTTTCACCCCACTAATATTAATTTAATTTAATTAATTATTATCCTCACTATATTTATTATTTAAATATCTTATTTTAAATAATATCCACACATACAGTTCACTTAGACACCTCACCAAGCCAACTCAACCTAAGACCTTCTTAAGTAAGTTGCATAACTAACTAAGACTTACCCAAACCCTAAAAATCAATGCCTACATTCCCTCTAACCACATTCCCGCATGCTCACAAGAATATCCCATTCTAAATCCATGGGTTAACGACACGATTCAAGGAAATCAAGAGGATCTCCCTAGTTTAGTAAACCTAGGAAATCCCACTTTGACCGAATGCCGGTTACCCCTAACCATCACCGGTTAAGCCGAACCGCCGTTGGTTACCCTTTTAACCCCAAAAAAACCTTATTCTCAAGGTTGGAAGTTGGAAGCAAGTTGAAGAAAAAAGGTTGTGAGCATTATCACATCTCAGAGAGATAACACATCTTCAGAGAGTGAATTCCAATGAGACCACACATGCAAGGAAGGAGATCAAACATCTTTTCCTATACAGCCATCCTAGCCAAGATCTGATCTAACCAAGCAAAGAGGAGTGCACATGCAGCCCATGCAGAAGCTTTCCTTCAGCTTGGTGATCACTTGTAGCCTTCAAGCCTCTCATCAACACCTCCATCCTTCACACATAGGCATCCAGACCAAATCCAAGTAAGTATAACATCATACTTCTTTGGTTTATTTAATTTCATCATTATTTTATCATCTATTTCTTACCTAGCCACCTATTGACCTTCTCCAACACTTCCACCTCCATATTCCCATTAAAAACCTTGCCAAATCCTACCCCAATCACCCAATACCTCATCCCGACCAACCAAAGTCCTTTGTGCAATCACAAAGGAGACCTAAAGCTTATTCTGTGACATTTCTAGATTTCATAGTAACCGGCACTAGTCACACCTGACCGCCATCAGTTACCCCTAACCGACATCGGTCTATATTTTCCCATACAACCCAAAACAAAGACCTACCCACTTAATTTCATCTCACCCTCATCCACCTATGATCTACCCGAGACCTTCACAAACTCTGCAGAAACCCCGGAACCAATCATTTGACCTTTGGATTCTATTCTAGCTTAGCCTATTAGATTAGATCTATTTCTTATTGTGTTTTAAGTGAGATACCTAAATCATTTCAAATTACAATAGGATTTACTTTTTTTACAACATTAAATTGTTTAAAATAGTGGATGATAGCCATCTAGAAGTATCACACTTCCCGGATCTAGCATACACTAGACAGTTCACTACCCATATTGTTTAATTCCTTCTTGTGGTCTTGCTTTGCATTACAGGTAGTTCCTCCTAGCCAAAAGGAAATTCTCACAATCGAGTTGTGGATTCGGAAGTCATACGCACGCAACAACCCATCAACTAACGCACGTGTTTGAATAGGTGTTCCTCCTATACTTGTTACCCTATTTGTTTCATCAACACTTCAAAAAACTAAATGATCTAAGAATCAAGTGAAACACCTTGAACCGGTTGACCCCTACTTGAAAGTATTGTGTGGTGAAGAAGGGTAGCTTGCACCATGGGCTCTTAGTCCCATTTGTCGATGTAAACCTTCGAATGTAGAAATGTTGATAAACTACAAAGTCTGTTATGCCTCTCCCATCCATGAGCATGGGAAACTACTTTGGGATCCTCCACTCTTCCTTGAATGCATCATGCATTCATTTTTACCACTTTTCTAGGCATGGCTTGTGGCGACCAATCATGGTTTCATAAGTATACTTCTCCAAGAAACCTATTTGTGGGCGAGGGTTTCTTTTCCTAGATACTCTAAAATGAAATTTTCTGGCCCATCTGTACTCCAATCTCCAAGTAGACAATGGTGAGGAGGACATTTCTAAAATAATATATTTTATTATTCCTTTGCAATGATGTTTATGATTTCATCCTCGATAAATGTGAAAAAGTTATAGATGGTCCCTTCGAGATATTTTCTGACATACATTCAACCATGCCTTATTAACCTGCGTCCATATTTCTTGATCATTAAGCTTGGTGACCAAGCACGTAGCCATCCTCATTAACTAGTCTATAATTTCTGCGATGTCAAATTACCACGAACCCTTTTTGTAGTCATAAGCTACTATTATTTCCTTGATGGCCTCCTTATCACTCAAATCGTCATCTATGGATTCTCCTTCACAATTCAGGCCATTAAATTTGGATATCAAATAAGGTGTTATGCACATCTTATGACCATAAATTATAAATGGTCTTCATGTACGTGCAATATCAACCACGATATAGTCGATCGGGCTTTCTAAAATAAGGAAACTCATAAAGTTGTAATAGCCATGCGTTTTTCCAATTTACCTTAACCTACTCGCTATATATTGGCATTTCATCTGGTGTCCTCTTGTTAGTTGGACGAACCAACTCCAATTCCATTTATTTCTCTTTAGTGCTCATGCGATGGTTGTAATCACTCATGGCCATTTATCTCAAGTGCTGAAACACTCATTTCCCTAGTAATACTCCATCTGGGTATTGCATTTCTACATACCATTCCTCATTGGAGCTAGCGATGGTAGTAGTTTGTTTTCCTTACCCTTTCCCTTCTGTTTCTTTAGTGAAATGGTCACCTTATTTGGTGCCATTCTTCTTGTCATGTTTAAAATTTAAAACTCCTTGCTCTTCTCTACTACTCTACTCAATTATAAGGCTTAACTTTGTGAAGAAATTCATGTCTTTTCATGCCCTAGCTGCCAAACCCTAACTAGGAAAACCTTCCACAAGATGAAACACTACAAAATAATTCTCCCCACACCCATGTACTCCTTCCACTCTGGTCTATAGATCTACTCTGGTCATGCACTTAGATTTCTAGGATTCTTCTTCCTTCACACAAATCTCTCTGGATGCCCTAGTTCACAAGAGTTCAACTTCGTAATAGCAAGGTAAAATAATGACTTGCCCGACCTCATATTTATAGTTTTTTCTCCTCTCAACAATAAATGCTATACCACCTACCAATGTACTTAGCATTAAATGCAGATTTTTCCCCTAGGCCGACCTTAAGCACCCTTACCCACTGTCCAATCCTACGTAAAAAACTTCTACAACCTTACCTCGGTGTTTCAAAAATCCATAATCGAATGAAGAATCTTACGTGTGCGTCTACAAATGCCAAAGGTACTTCTTCTATCCTTTACCTAATTTTTTCCCTCGCCTACCTCATTTTGTTCCCGTGCTCTTCATTCTTCATACATGGTCTTTTTTAGCCTTCTTGACACCATAATTCATTATCCACCGTTTCCCCACATGCTTTCTCAATCTTACGTGCTTTCTTCTACTGGACCACTCAACTTTTATTATTGATTATACTTTACTTTTCACTTCTCCACCCCACATGAAAATAGATGCACGGTCCTCTGCGCATACACAACCTTAGAAAATAATGTGGTTATCGGCAAAAGGCACAAAATGAAACAAAAATAAAGGAACAAACAATGAGAAAGGGAAACACAAGAAAATAAAAAGCATAAAGGAAATTCTAAGATAACTGGAAATACTACCTTATTTACAAACACCAAGAAGACTTATTTATAGTAGGGCTTCAACCTACTCCCATTGAAATGACTTGGTAATCTCATCCCATCTAGCACTTGTAACTAGAAAGTACTTGAATCAAGGATGTACGAGATGATGTAAGGTCCCAACCAATGGAATTTCAACTTCCCAGATAGCGTAGATACTTGGAATCATATAACAAAACCATCTACCCAACCTCAAACTACTTGTTTTTTATATGATGATCATGCCATGCCTTTTTGTCTTGATTTTTCTATCTTCTGACTCCATCTAGCAAGTGATCGCCTTTCATCTAATTGCATCAACTTATCAATCCTTCTTCTAATGCTTTTTCATCATCCAACCCTCCTGCACGTGCTATATGTAATGATGGTAACATGAATTCAACTAGAAAAATAGCCTCCGTACCAAACACCAATTGAAACAGTGTGGCCTTGTTCAACCTTTTATAGGTTTTCATGTATGCCCATAAAATGGATGATACTTTGTCATCCCAATCTTGTCTTCCAACATCACAAATCTTGGTCAATGTGTGACTTAGTATTTTGTTAAATGCCTCAGTAGTTCCATTTTGCTTGAGGGTGATAAGGTGTAGTCTTGTGATGGGCCACCATAAATTCTACTAACATAATCTTGACCGTTTCATTCAGGAAATGTGTACCTCTATCACTTGTTAAGCTTAAAGGAAAACCATACCTATTGATTATGTTCTCCCATAAAATCTAGCTATCATTATAGTGAAATCCTTCGTAGGCCTTTACCTTTACCCATCATGTCAAGTAATTAGTGCAAGTAATGATATATCATGAACCAATCCTTCACGTGCACTGGTAAAAATTGGCCCTAAAAAGTTGATTTTCTCATTTTTCAAATGGTTTAATGTTGGATATTGGTCAAGGGCATTTCATCCTCTTCCTAGGTTTTCAAGACACTAAAATGGTCACAAGCCTTACAAAACTCAATACAATCCTAGTAGATGGTTTCCCACCAAATCCTTGCTAGTAAAATCTTCTATGTGGTTGCATTTCCTGCATAGTGTCCTCCTACAATCCCACCATGCACTTCCTCCATAATTTCCATGTGCTCATGTTCCAATACGCATCGCAAAACCTCATCATGTCCTAACTTATATAAATCTCCACTAATCAACATGTAGGGTGCGGCGTGTATTGCTAACTACTTCCTCTCTCCAGAGCCTTCATCTCATCCAAATGCCACACCATTTTTCAAGAATATTGTGATATCTTCCAAGTCTGAGGGTTCGCCACAACCTAAAAAGTTACATGTCCAACATGGTATCCTCAATGCTTTGGGTCCTCCCCGAGTTAATCTTTGATAAGTGGTCGGTTCCGAATTACTTTTTCCTAGTTTTACAACCACTGTGAACTCAAACTCTTGAAATAATAGGACCCAATGGCATATGCGCCCTTACAAAATGGGCTTGTTCACCAAGTACTTCAATTCCATGTGGTCCATGTATAGAATATAAATGGTGTTGCAACATGTATTATCCGAACTTATGCAAAGTGAGTAGATCATTGATAAATGCCTCACTCTTAGTAGTTGTGTAATTATGTTTTGCTAGTGTCAACTTCCTACTTTTAAAACACAAGGGATGATCAACAATACCCTCACCAGGTTGTGCTAGTACTACTCCCATGGCTGTTCCTGAGGCATCAACATGCACATGAAAGGCTTATCCCAAGAAGGAAAGCATAGTATGGGTCGCATGAGAAGCCTATCCTTCAAAGTCTCAAATGCCTTACATTGTGCCTTTCTCCCCAATGAAAGGCACTCTTGTGTCTTAGAAATTCCTCCAAGGGCAAGTGATCTTGGCATACCTTGATGAATTTCCTATTGTAGTACCCTATATGTCTAAATAATCCATGCATTGTGCTTTGACTAGTAGGCTCCCCTAATCCCACAATAACAAAACTTTGTGGGATCCACTAGTAATCCTTCTTTACATATAATATGTCCTAACAATGTTCCAAATGGAGTATCAAAGACACATTTCTTAATGTTGAGGGATATCCTCAATTTCTGACATCTCTCAAACATCAACCTCAAATTTTCACAATGGTATTTTACTAACCCATATATAGTCCAGTCATCTAGGTAAACTTGAAGAAATTTATGGATGAAGTCCTGAAATGCTTGTACCACGATGCGCGAGAACACAATATGCACATTATTCAATCCAAAAGGCATAACCATGTAGGAAAAAATTCCCCATTCAGTGGTGAAATTTTTCTTTCTTTGGTCTTCCTTTGCAATCTTGACTTGGTGATACCCTAGAACCATCCATGAAAGAGTAGACCTCATGCCCGGCCACTCCCTCCAAAATTTCTTTAGAAAATGGGGTTGAGAAAGGATCGATGACACATACTACATTAGGTCCCTATAGTCCACACAAGATCCTTATTCTTCCATCCTTCTTGATATTGATGACCATTGGGCTTATCCATTTTGATTCCTCCACAACCTCAATGATACTAGATGTTATCATCTTGTCTATTTCCTCCTTGACCCATATGCATAAATTTAGATTCATCTATAAGGTCTCTTCCAGATCAAAGTGCACCTTCCTTCAACTTGATCTTCATCTCCCCCAAGGAATGGTGGATGCCTTTGAGTTCATGGTACCTACGAGGGAACAAATCCTAGAACTCGTGCAAATAGATCAATGACCTTTGAAACTTCTTTTTCCACTAATAGTCCCCAATGATAGCTTCCTTAGGTTTTGTCTTTGTCCCAATGTTAACCTTATTTTGTTTTCAATGGCTCATGGTAGGTGTGTGCTCACTCATCAATGTTATCTATGACTTTGTGCATACCTTTAGAATGGTTAACATCCAAACTTTCCATTTCTTCACCATCTACTACATAGACCATTTTTCCTTTTTCTTTTTCCATGCACGCACGTGCTCAAGATACTTTCTCTATTCTTCTTCATTGAGGTGCGTCTCCAAATAAGGCTCACCTAACAACTCCAGTAGCCTATCTTCTTCCATAGCACTATCTCCCATCGTAAGGTGCTTGATTACTTATAACACCTTATCCACCGATGGCTTTGTACTCCTATACTTGAAATATTGAATGAGATCAGCTGCCAACTCTTGCCAATTACTTGTTTGATGATGCATCTCTGAATGAATATACCATGCACACACATAGCCTTGTAAGGTGGAATATAAATTATGCACCCATAAAAAAGGTGGTAACGCTTCCACACCTTTTATCTAGGCCTTTTCACATGCTTGGATATGAAATGAGGTGGTTTCTTTACCATGGTAATGTTGTATGACAGTGGGTTCATTTCTCCTGGAGAACCTAATAGAAATGTGACCCTTACCTCATGCCATTCTAGGAGGTTCTCCCGATGAGTAGCCCACTAACATGTGCAGCAGTTTTGAGTAAGGTTATAACTAAGCATTCCCCTTCTCTCGTCCTCATTCTTCCACTGAGCCTCCATTTCTTGCAAGAAAATTTTAGGGTATGCTCCTCTAGAGTAACTTGGAAACTTCTTCCTCCTAGGCTTTGACCGAAAGCATGCACCTTCATTACCCTTATTACAGATCCTCTCAACTATTACCTAATCAACTCATAAGTCCCATGCACCCAATTGTCACATGCCACACTAGTGGTATCACTCAAGGACTAAGCATCTTCAAATTGGATAACTCCCTCCATGGGATGAATTATCTCAGGATCTCTGATGGAGCACACATAGATTTTGTTGAGGACTTCCTCTCTTAAGGGCTCAATATAGGGCATTGATGTCCCATCTCATTAAAGGGATAATCACCTATCTTCCTTGTTCTCAAAGTTGATATACCCCTTGTTAAACCACAGGTCGTCGACATTATTCTTATAACACCAAGGATGCCCAAGTAATGCTAGGAAATTATCTACCTCGATGAGCACCAAGAACTTCAAAATCCCCAAGTGAACTTAGCCCCTTGATGGTGATAACTGCATCTTCAAGACTCCAATGGGCATTGCCTTTATCTTTTTTGCCATATACAACACATTCAAAGATGGTTGTAATGCGGGCCTTCCCATTTGATGTCAAGCATCTAAGGTGAGAATATTGACCTCCACTCATGTGTCGATGAGGATATTTCTTAGAAGCCACCCATCAACAACTACATTCAATGTAATCTCCTTATCATAGTCAAGGTTATGAGGAGGAAGGTTTACATGCAAAACCTACCTTTCACGCTCAGCTCACAGTGCATGGTACCTTCTCCCTCAGCCATTCTCCTAGCAAGGGAATAATATTCTCTTGCCTTAACATCCTACATACTTCCTCAACTTCATGTAAGTCCTCCTTTGGAGACTTGATTTATTTGTTTTCCAACTAATTCTTTGATTTTCCTTTAGACATTGGATCTCCCCGCAAACTCCGAATCCATCCATTGTCTCTTGATAAACCTCCTTCTGATGAGTAGTATTTGGATACTTCCCATTTACTACTTCTTCCTAAAACTAGTTTCTATCTTGGCATCTCCCTTGTGTGCAACCTCTACTCACATTATTACACAAAGACAGGTTCTCGATCTCGACTCACGTGCCACTCTTGGCATCCACTGGGTTAGCTTTCTTTATACTCACCATCCTAAAACATTTTCTTTCTAGGTGTTGTTGGCTCATGTGTTCAAATAACTCAAGACACTCCTCGTACTTATGTTTTTTTCCACACCATGAGCATTGCAATAGGTCAAGACACTCACACTTATAATGCTCAGAGATCCATAGTTATAACAGGTTCCTCATGGGAACTCACTTCTTCCTTCACCATGGTTACTGTGACCAAGAAATCCTCTACAAAAACCTATTCCACACACTCCTCCATCTACGTGCCCTTCATAACAATGATCATCATCCTTGGAACTACTTGCAAGACTAGTCTGGTGCACACCAAGATCAATAACATCATGAATCTAGTCAATCAGCCTACAATCCTTGGTATCATGGGTCGTAGAGGTACAAGATATTGCAATAACAAGAAACATTTTTGTGGATTATGTGTGCTATAATAGAGGACACACTTATTTACATCATGATCCCCATGGAAAATCTCACAATCTACCACCATGATGCATACCAAATTCCGAGGGAAAACTATCCTTTGCATGCCCTTCCACTTCACAGTCTATACACCAAATCCCACTACAAACCTCATGCATGTTGAATTGTAGACAACCTTCTCCAACTATTTGGCCATTACAGGAATTTGAGCCTCTATAAAAGGGCTAACATCCATATCATGCTCTCAATAACCTCAACATGTAGGAAGCTTCCCAAAGGCCTCGTGTGGTCTGTGAAATTCTTGTGTGATAGTGCCCTTCTAAATGATGTTATCAATCCTCCAAAAAACCATTGAGAATGTTGAGAAAGGTGAGTGTTATAGGATACTTTTGACAAGAGAGTCTTGAACAATGTGTTGTAATCTCACACACTCTCTGTCATTCCTTTCTAGATCTCCTTCAGAGCGTTGATGCTCTTCTGACTCAAATTAAAGGATATGGAACTCTACTAGGAAGGTGTTCTTTAATGCAATGTAGTCTACCACCATTTGATGGGGTCATACTTCTATACCAACTATGTCACACCATTGCACAACGTCATTACAAAACTAACTTTCCTTCCTTCTAACTTTGGGGTAGTGATCCCTTTCACGCACCATAGTAATTCACACTTGTAGAAATGCTCTACAATATCTATAATACCTCTCAGTTGGAAAATGTAAATACATCTCAAAGAATACTTTTGGAGGTGGTTGCGGCCCTTGTCCTCCTGATCTAGAGCCTTGGTTCCCTTTGGTGTTTCCTCCTCCACCGAGATCCACTTCAGATCCACCAGTCTATTCCTCTCCGATCCACCAGATCCTCTAGATCCGCTAGGTCCACTAGGTCCTCTAGATCTATACCACCAGATCCACCTCTTGTAGTTGGAAAATGACTTGAAGTGGTCACACCTAGTGTTCCCAACATCCCACCGAAAACTACGTGATGATTGTTTGTGATATTGTCCCATGACCATTCATGTGTCCCGCGCCACTTCTAGATGTGATACCCAAACCTTGTGTACTTTACACCTTGTCCAAAAATTCCTCCAAATACCGAATGGTTTGCACAACCATGGATGTTCCAAATGAGAAATTATATCTCTTGGGCACAAATCGGTTACTCCCATTGATACCAACTGGGTTAACAATACTTCTCCCTTGATCTAGAAAACCAAGCACCATGGGTTGGTTGCTAGGTGGGTTTAGATGCACATCGATGACTCTCCTTTCTCCATGTGATGAACTCTCATCAAAATCTGAAGGGGCTTCTCTCCCGCACTTGCCAAGATGGGTAGCACAGAATTGCTCAGGTTCCACGTCCTCCATGTGAACCTCAACTCCTTCCCATAATGTCTTCCTCATAGATCCATCACACTTGTAACCTCACATTTTCTAGTCATCTCCCTTTCATGAGCTTTGCTATACTTGAGTCATCTCTCCTCCCTTTCCTTTTCAACCGCAATGTCCACCATCTTCCTCCACCCTAGCTTCCTCACCCAACACTTAGAGAAGCTTAGCCAGCCATGGGAAATGCCTCTAAACTTAAGGTAATGATCAAGATCTTCATAGCCAAAGGGATATCACATAAAAATGATCCTCTGGCTCCCTCAAAACTCAAACTCAAACTTACTGGGAAAGAATACGTAGAAATGGTGTATTCCAAAGTATAACTAGTTAGGACTCCTTTCCACCAGTGATCAACAACATGTCGTCAAGTCATATCTGCATCCTACATCCTCTGGTAATCATCTTGGGTCCATACACATGATCTATAGTACTAGCATCAATCTGGATGCATATGCTGAAAGTGATTCATATAGTTCTAATGGAAAACAACAAAAGAATGTCTCATACAAATCATGGTATAGGTTCTCTTCTACCCATCTACGTGCATCGAACTCAGTCCAATGTTAAATATTTGAGCCAAACTCATCCTCCATGATCTTGAACCATGCTTCAACACTTTCCAAGGTCATTTTTTTGTCATCACCATCACGGGACCAAGATGTATGTCATTTCTCAAAAAATTTGAAAAAGAGGTCCCAACAACGGAACCAAGATGTAGTCATTTTTATACCCATAGAATAATAGTCTAATCCAATGCGCATCGACATATCACTCGGCGGGTGTTGGGCACTCACCCCGAGGCACGTGCGGGTGTCAAGCCCCTCCTTTATGTGAGTTGTGTAAGAATACATCATCCATGATAAATACTTAAGTGTAAGAGAATGGAAAAGAACCATGCATTCATTCTAAGAGCCTAGGATGAGTTATCATATCAATGCATCCATAAAAGAGAAGTATCTAATAGAATATAGAAACTAATTCATAACATAAAGGAAATGCACTAGGATTTATGCTCATGAACACATATATTCTTCAAAACATAACCTTATATTCATATTAATGAGTTCAATAACCACATTACATTCATTGAGGTCATAACAGACCAATATAATAATGCAGAGCAAGGTCATGCATCAAAAACTAAACTACATCCTTCATATTACAAGGATAAACATAGAACCATCCCTCTAAATATGCCATCACTCCTATATTTCCTCTAATCCTAACCCATAGAATCCTCCATAATATTTCTATAGAGCTTTGCCTCTCTTCCACCACCACTACCACTACCTTCTACTACCCGAGCATCTCTATATATAGATTTTTTCCTTCACCACCATGCCTTCTGAGGTAACAAATTGGTTGCCAAGTGTCCAAGTGGTCCTCCCATGGATCATGCCTCCTTTGATCCAAGCTCTCCACTCTTTACAATATTTCTTTCTGGATCCTTCCATCGCATGCATGGAATATTCCATCCTTGATCCTACATATTTGTCAAGTATCCACTGCTGACTTATCATTTCCAATTTATGAGAAAACTGAAATGTATTCTTTAGTGTTTTTTTTTGAATTTTTATTATAACTGATATGTTATTAATGATTATAATTAAATCATCAGGGACGATTACTTTTTTAGAGGAGAAGTGTGTAACATCCTGGAGATTTAATTAAATTCATATATGTGATTATTAAAATATTTGTGATGAGTGTTTAATCTGATTTGTGTTATTATTGTTTAATAAAGGATTGTCTAGTGATGATTTATTAAATTAATAGTAAATGTGTGTGTGTGTACATATATATAGTTATGTATATATAAATACGTGTGTGTGTGTGTGTGTGTGTGTGTGTGTGTGTGTGTGTGTGTGTGTGTGTGTGTGTATATACATATACATATATATGTATGTGTTTAGGAATTGGTCACTAGACCACTTACCATATATACAAACCACTTGGCATATAATATGATTGGGTGACAAGTTGGTAGATTGCGTGGCATTGTTAATTGGTTGATGCGAGTTATGTGGCTTTGGAAAGTTATAATAAACTTAAGTTTAAACTTAAGTAGCATATTTATGTAACTTTGTTATTGAGGTTTATGGTTTCAAAATATTTTTTATAAACCATGAAGTGGAATGACATTTAAGAGGTTTATTAGGAATTAAATGCAGGAAGACACCTTGGTTAGCTTCCTTGAGGAGGTAGTTCATGCAAAGGAAACACATTGTTTCATTTTTATTTTGGTTATTTGAAGCTATATTGTGGGATGTGCATAGAGTTTTGGGGACTATGTATGGAGATTTCAGCATAGTTATTATTGATTATCATGGCATTTTTACTATTTAAATATTTTTTGGAAGATTTGATAGTGTTTTTGAATCTTTCATCTTGGAAAAGATTGCAAAGTAGTTGGAGGCAAAGTACAAGCATGGGTTTTTCTACTCTTACTCTTTGCTATTATTTTGATGATATGACTGATTTCATTTTTGGTATTGGTTTATTATTTGAAATTTGAATACATTTTTTCTGGTTTTGGACTAGAAAATCTAGAAAATGAATGAGGAATGTTGGAAATTAGGACACTGAGAGGGGGTGAATCAATGTTTGTTCAAACTTTTGAAACAATTTATGATTCTTCAACCATCCAAAGTAAAACAATCTTAACCATGATAAAGAAAGAACATTCAAACATGAAAGAGGAAAAAACACACATGAACACACTATGTAAAGTGGGAAACCCTTGAAGGAAAAAAATCCACTTAAAACCAAAAAAACTAACTTGACAAGAATGTTACTCAAGATGTTATAAATGTTTTCATAGTATAACATCAATTCAACATGGAGCTGTAACTCCAAAAATTAACCAAGCTACAACCTGATATTTAGCAATCTTCAACTTGCATGGAAGCTTCAACTCCAAAATTTAGTCACACTGACCTTCTACGTAAGCTTCAACTTACAAGGAAGCTTCAACTCCCTTAATTTGCCAGCACATATTCGAGTCTTCTTTGCAAGTTTTGATCACTTCGATGTGTTGTCTTCCACGACTGATGATGACCAATAAATTAGCTCAAATCCTTCTATTTTCACTCTACTTAATTTTCTAAAAGTCCACAATCAAATCTTCTTCTTCATTCCCTCTCAAACATTTTCTTTCATGTCTATTACTTTTGTAAAAATTCAGTCCTTAACATACTAGATGCATACTCACATTCACGATTTCTCTACACCTTAAAATGCACATTCATCAACAACAACATTCATAAACTCAATCATCTCTTAAAAACACAAAAACATACTTCTTAAAGGTACCTTTATCTTCACATTCTACAAGCAACTCTTTGACTTCATCCTTTAACTTTCAAATTGCAAGAGGAAAATAACATCATAAAAACCAATTTCTAGCAATGATTACACTTGTCATGGATGCTTGATCATATGGTGACCTTAAAACAACTGAAATAGAAGTTTTATATCATCTCTTTGTATCACCTAAACACCTCTAGAAATTTTTCCATCCTGGACATGACTAATTATATTCCATTATTTGCATCTTCCATATTGTTTTGTAATTGACATTTCAAAGTGCTTTTGTCTTCTTCCCAAACGTACCATTCTTGTTTTTTATCCAAAGAACCTTCATGAAAAGTGTATTATTCATTTTTTCATGTTATAAAACATATCATTTGAATTTATAACTCCTTGATATGCTTGAAATGTCGCCACTTTACCTCCATGTCTTTATTTTAGCTTCATACTAGGTGTAAGAGCTATGAGAAAACACGGTCTTTAACTTTGGTGTATAAATGGCATAAAAAACTCATATTAAGAAACACACATCAGATGGAGGATCTTAAATATTTATACAACACCACCTTGCACTTGTAGCAGCACTATAAACCTCATATTATTTATGCCATGCAGATTTGAATAAGGACTCTCAAGGGTTTGCATACCTAGAAAACTAGTCTTCACTAAAATAGGTATAACTTTGTCTAAACACCTGATCATGGTTCATGCCATACCATTTTGGAAAAATATTTACCCTGTGAAAATTTTAACCTTACCATAAATTTTTAATTCAAATATCTTAGCATGGAAAAATGTGCATCTCAGAGGTAGACCAAACCGAAGTTTCGAGTTTTGAGCTCAAAACTAGTTTTGTGTTTGAGACATATAACACTTAAAAATATGTTTTAAACCCAAATAACCTCATAAAATAATTTTCATGGGACCTCTAATTCACTCTATAACATTCTCTTTCAAATATTTTATGGAGAGAGACACATTTACCTTTTAAGAACAAATCTTGGTTTTTACATGCTTAACCTTCTTATTTGTAGGACTAAATAAGTACGTGTATCTTAATATTTTTACAAATAAATAACTCATATAGCTTCATGCACATTGAGAAAATATCCCCATAATTCTTCACCAAAAAATTTAGCACGGGTTCCTTTACAAATTTTGTCTATACACCTTTAATTTTGCACAAAATAATTGATTTCTTACTGGGGTCCACCATGATTCAAGAGCTCAAAACTTCATGAAAATATTATATGATGAGTTATATACATCAGATTCACAAAAAAAAAAAAAAAAAATCATTTGGAGGCTCAACCAAGCAAATTTCTCTATACTGAATTAAACTAGGGTTTGAGGAAGGCTTAGATAGCTTCACAAGAATTGATAAAACTTTCTTATTTCTCATCCAATTAACCTCAAAACTTTTGTAGGATATTTTTTATCCATGTGATATTAAAATTTATCTATTATGATTTATCTAAAGAAGGATCCACAATTTTTTTTTGCTGCTAAGAAGTTAGGGTGTTATTTTAGCATACCTTGTTTGACCCTAGCTTGGTAAAAATATAATATCTTACAAAAACTCCCCCTCAGTCGTGAAATTTTTTCCACACCTTCATGACTACCTTCTACATGATATAAAATGGTTTATTTTCCATAAATGTACCAGTACCTTCTTTTCCAATCTCATTTGTGCATGATAAACTTGCTTATCCTAAAGAGAAATCCCACCACTAACCCTAAAAGTGCCTTTAAATGCTGAATTATGACTTGTGAATTCATAGTTGGACAATAAAAAATGTTCCTACACACTTCTAATGCATGTATTTTATTTATTCAACTTTTTTTTGCTTCATAGCCTCATGTTGGGTTCCTGAAATAGGTCGATTTGGCTAGTTTACACTGCAACTCACCATGACTGTCTTGTTCTTCACCTTATATCCCCATAGAAATGTCCTATCATGTGTTTTATGCCTTTAACATGCTTCACCATCATCCTCATGCCTTCACTTCACCTTTCCAAGTCACTTTGCTACCTAGGCCTTGGGATTTGACATCTGAACTGAGCTTGTTTGACCAATTCCACTCTTATGCCCTTGTACTCATCCTTATGACCATATTCAACTTCATATGTATGTTGTAAAATATCTACATCATCTGATAGACTCACACATCGTCACTTTTCATGTAACTATCTCTAATTTCTCAAGAAGTCAATGCTTACTCAAGTGTTCTTAAGCAATGACTTGTTTTTCCTTGTCTCGAGTCACTTCAAGCTCTCTCTATCTCTCCTACATACTAATTTTTCATTAATATACCTTTTAAATAAATGAAAACTTATAATACACCTTCCGAAAAGGAAATAGTCGAATACATTTTGGGTTTTTATTATTATTTGAGATCTTGTAACTGCATACGCCCTTCCTTTTATATGAGAATTATGGAAAAATAATTAGAGTTAGTGACAAATACTTTTGGATCATTCCTGTTATCATTCCTTCTTAGAGAATGTTTTTAGATTTGGTTTATTTTGTGAATCTAGAAAATGAAATAAAAGTTAGATACAACTCCTTAGAGCATTGTTGTTATTATTTTACTAGATACGTTTTTTGTCTTGGGTTTTGGATTATTATGCATGATATGTAAAATAAATAAGGAGTTAGTATCATCTCCTTCTTAGATACTTGTTGATATTATTATGAATACATTTTGGTTTTTGGGTTGATTTGTGAAATATGGAAATGAATAGCTTTTTGGATTTGGAAAATAAAATGAAGTTTGTCTAAACTCTTTCTAGAGCATTTTGTATCAATATTTATTTTTAAAACCTTATTGAGTGCATGGATTAAATAGATTTTTGGGTTTTTGTTTAAAAAAAGCTTCGGTTTTGGGAAATGTGGTTTTATAAATATATGAAGTGTTGTTTTTCCTCTCCCTCCCGAATGTGTAGAGAAAAATGATTCTATTTTGTGTGGGTTTTAAAACTTGGAAAACAACTATTGGGAGTGATAGGTTTATTGTTGTACATTATTTTCTATTGGGAGCAGTTAAATGTCGATTCAGATCCTAAAATGGGATTATTTTGTTGATTGAAACTTGAAAGGATGAAGGTTATAGAAAACATAAATTGTCTTCTTTTAGTTGATTGATGCTTCAATTTTTGGAATATGGAAATAAAGGAACATCGTTCAAATCCATTATTTGTTACATTAGTAATGAAAATGAACTTTTCATACAGTATGTATATGTTTTAGTTTGGGACAATATTTGGTTTACCATTGTTGATATAAATGAATAATGGCTTGATTTTTGATAGCTAAGCATGATTGTTTTGAGTTAGTTGGGAAATCTTAAGAAGCGGGTAAAACTTCACGTCTCTTTATATTACTTATTTGTGAGATATGTAATATATTTAATTTTTGTTGTTTATTATCGATGGACTCACTCGCTCTTCATGGGACTAGATATTTTGGTTATCTTATGTTACAATTAAATGAGTCCTTACATGGGATTCTTTGTGTTCTTGTAAACATACATACATACATATGTGTGTATGTATGTATGTATGTATGTATATATGTATATATTTATAAATGTATGCATAGTCAACTCTCTTGAAATATGAGTTGTTAAACATATTGTGGTCATTATTGACCACTTGTATTAGGAAAATGAACTTTTTAATTATTATTAATAACGAGAAAGTTGGGAAATATTGTGAGTTATTACATTTGTAATTGATGTTTTGTGATGCAGTATATGATCCATTATTGTCTAAATGTCTAAGTTATATTAGGCTAGTTGTATATAGTAATAGTGGACATAATGTTTTTATTTAATTATGAATTTTCATTAAGCCGTTTGAGGTAGATTTCATAATACAAATTATGGAATTTACGATTATAACTTATTGATTAAGAATAATCTTAGCCATCTCTTATTTTGTTATTTCATTATAATTACAACATAGAATAAGAGTATGTGAACTCATGCCAATTCATATGAATTGACCCATATCCATCTCTCTCTCTCTCTCTCTCTCCTACAATTTTACAAGAAATGTCAGCATACTTGAAGTAATGCTTTATATTAGATTTTGTGACTATTTTTACGTCATGAGTTTATTTGGAAGTAAATCTGAAATGATTATTTTTAATCAATTATTTTATGCAATTAAAATATCATTGCATCTTAAAAAGGGCATTATGGCCCAATGTATTATTCTTTTTGATTATTGTAAATCATTATTAATGAAGATTGGGATATGTGTCCCTTATTTAGAATGTGATCATATGACTTGTTTTACTTGAATTGAAAAATGTAGATATTTAATTTGTAAAGTTGGTTTATGAATTAAGCTGATAATTTTTAAGTTATATGTGATTATTTCTAATTTCATTAATTCAGATAGAATAATCAAAGAAAACTTAATATCGACAGATAAAATGAAAGCTTAACATAGGAAATGAAATAAAGATGTTTATGTACTTTATAGTATTAATGAACTAATCATGATGAGTAAATGTATTCAAATGACTTGGGATGAATAACATATATTTAACCTACACCTAATGAAAATTATTAAGTTGTTAAAAAGTACGATAAGAGGAACTAATAATAGTTAGTAACTCGTTGAGTTATGTTTCACTCGAAATGTTTCTCCTTTTAAAAGAGATAGGGTTAGGGGCTAGGAGGAAATACCCGTAGAATGTCGAGATGGTGTGCGCGTACTTCAGAGAAAGATCAGTGATTATGAAGAACTCCTTTTTGTCTTGGAAGGACTACCTGCAAATAAGACCACAAGATTTTGATTAGACAATAAATGAGGAAAGCGCCTTGGGCCTGTGAAATATAAAACTTCCTTTCGAAGGTGGTGGGGAAATATGAATTAACACAAAAGACTGTAAAATATCAATTAAGTTGCTTCGTTGAACCGGGTAGGGGAAAGGCTGGTTTTCTCAAGTTTTGATCGGAGGAACCGATGCGGTTGCGATAACCGATGCCGGTTACTGATAACCGATACCGGTGGGTTCTAGGATCTGTAGGTTGGTCGCTTTATGGGGTAGTTGTGTTGTTTGTAAGGTCTGTATATAGGTGGTATTAGGAAATGAGATGATGAGAGGTAAAAGAATGACAGTTTAGATGCAATGATAGCACGTTGGGTAGTGGATTCAGAAACAGATTTAGGAGGATTGTGATTCAAAGAGCATAAGAAATGTTATAACAGAGGACATGCAAGATGTGACTTACTGGTTTTGACAAAGATGCAAGTTGATCTCCTTTGCTGCAAACGCTTCTGGTTTCTTTACTCGTCTCTGCTCGGTCAAGTGAAGATCTGGACTCTGTTTTTCTTCTCCCAATGATCTCTGTTGATTCAAAAATCATTCGACCTTGATCCAAAATGAAATTTCGATCCTTTGTTTTTGGTTTGGGGAGGCCATTTACAGGGAACCGATGGCGGTTACGTAACCGACGGCGGTCGAGTAGAACCGGCATCGGTCAGGAAAAAGTAGGCTATTTTTAGTAAAATAGCCCACCTTCCCCGCTTTTCTCCCAGAGATCAGTTGCCATGGCTTGGTCAAGTGGCTAGAAGGTCGGTTTTGGGTGCGAGTAAGGAGGCATTAGTTATGGATGTGAGTCTAGACCAAGTCATAGGTCTTAATTAGGTTAGTTTAGGGTTAGGGCTAGGTCATGATGAGGTGGCAAAATGAGGTGGCGGCAGTAAGGTGATGTGGATTTATCAATTACAAGGTAATTAATAAATAATTGTGTAAGGTTTAGGTGATGAGGTTAAGTTGCGAGATGAGATGCGGGTCACAAGGGGTTGTAAGACACAAATTTGGTGTCTACATTAGCCCTTATTGTCGTGTAGCTTGTTTTGTAAAGTCATAGACGGACAATAATATGAAGTGGTTTCCCCTATTAAGGGTATACGTAATCCCCCTCAAATCTATCACAGATTGAGTGAACGGGAAATCAGGGATAGGGTTGATAAAGGGTAAATGGGGTAGAGGGGATGGTAAGATGGTGGGGTAGGTCCAAGGAAGCAGACGCATGGTAAAATGCAATAGTACGACTAGGGTACATGATTTGACGAGCAAACCAGTAGTGCATAGGCAAAGGTCGATAGTTTATCCAAACAAGGGTGATATAATCCTAGTATCGAAGGCATAGGAAGTAGCTCCGGGTATATAACGTAAGGTACAGAACGCGTTTAGGCATGTCCTATCGGCGATAGCCAAATGGTTGGTTTGGTTGAGATAAACGTCATAGTCTAAGTCTCTAGGCAAAGTTGGTCGACGATCAAGTCAAGGACCCTAATCATGCTAAAACACGAACATGTGAGCTTGATTGAACAAAAGGTACGGGATGGATGGATAAAATAAAACATTGATTGTGGGTATGGTGTTGAAGTGATACGGCCGTGGGTCGGGCCAAGTTGTTAGGTTCTGACCTTGGGTCGGGCCAAGTTGTTGGGTGGTGGCTTTGGGTCAAATTTGGATAGAGAAGATGTATTTGTTTAACATCTAAATAAAATTGAATATGTATGTTGATTTGAGTTACGATAATAATAAGAATGTTTGTGTTTTGACTTTCGGTGTTTTTAAAAAGGATAAAGAGGAATGTGATTAAATAGAAATACACAAAAATATTTATATTTATCTACACATGATAGGTTATGGTAGGGGATGGTCGAGCTAACCTTGGGAGACCCTATGTCTCCGAAGTGCTGCCTCACATAGCCCCTTTGCACAAAGCAAGGAGGGGCCTCAGACCGATGTAGTTCTCCCTTAGGATCAGGGAGAGGCGAATTCAGACAATTTGGTACGGTTTAGGCAATTGGTTGATTGGTAAGAATATTGATATTAATATTGGTAAGGTAAAGTTGTTGGTGTCGGAAATGAATTGGTGATGTTGTAAAGGTATAAGGGAAGTGAAAGTTATCCTACCCAAGTGGTAGGGAACCATGTCCTGATTAAGATCAACACACAATCCTAGATGCGAGGCAAAGCGGAAAGAGTGCTCCGTAGGTGAAAAGAGCTAAACAAACCACCAAACGTAGAACGAGCTTGAAGCCCTAGTGTACCGTGCATGACGAGAAGTCCATAGGTGAAAAGAGTTGTATGATCACAATATATCGGGTGAACGTTACGTCCCTTGAGTTGAAACAAATGGTGAGGTGAGGTGGATGATATAGCTGAGGCACGAGAGAATGTATTACAAAGTGAGTGTTACTCGACGAAAGAGAACCTACCCTAAATAGACAAGTCCATGACCCAAAAAGTTCTTTTGAATGAGGCCTTTATTTTACCGAATATAGACCTGATCGATGCGGAAGTCTACAAGGGATATTGATTGTGCTATTCTTGAGGTCTTCACGAAGCTGATCAATGTGAGAAGCTTCTGATAAAGGCTGACTGTGTATAGCTGTCCTTCGAGGGAGCAGTCTATTTATAGTAGCAGATATGATTTTAGTGCATAGCTAAATTCCTTGGGGAGCAACTGATATATAAAATAGCAACAATAATTTGGCATATAGCTGTCCTTCGAGGGAACAGTCTATATATAATTTAGATAGCTAGATGTTCTTTTGGCGTGAAGCATCTAGTTTGGTAGGAAGTTTGACTCAAGAAAATCCCATAAGAATACGGCTTATTTTAATACTTTGAAGTCATGGACTAGACTAAAAAGGAGAAGGCATCATTTAGGTGAGGTGAGAATCAAACTATGTGAGCTTGATTGTTATTATGAGGTGTAGGAAACGAAGTGCATGTGGTGGTATGTGAGCTCAAGGGACGAGTGGCAGGTAGATAAGAAGTGATATAACACTAAATTCAATAGTAGAATGGTCAAAGATGCAAGGCATTAAGGGGTTCAGGCTCAGGCTTACCATTAAGCGAAGCTAAACGATAAGTGCCTGATCCATAGGTGTGAGTGATTATGTAAGGCCCAATCCAATTGGGAGCAAATTTTCCACGTTTGCTCTTTTCTAGTTTGGTTACATGTTGATTCTCTTTGAGGACAAGATCACCAACCTTAAAGGTACGCCATGAAGTCGCTTATCATAAGCACGTTTGATGCGTTTTGATAGATTTGAAGGTTATCAAGAGCCGTAAGATGACGTTCATCAAGGAGCTCCAATTGGGCTAACCGCTCTTGGCGGAAATCATCATTGGTGAGAATATCCTCAGGGATATTCGAGGAGGGTATTTGTGTTTCGAGAGGTAAGACAGCCTCGGTACCATATACCAAAGAAAAGGTGTGGCATTAGTAGAGGTACGGATGCTAGTACGATAAGCCCAAAGGGTAAAGGGGATGTGATCGTGCCAATTTCGTCTGGACTCATTGACAACTTTCATGAGGATTTTGGTTAGGGTTTTATTAGAGGATTCGGCTTGACCATTGGCTTGTGGATAGTAGGGTGATGAGACGCTGAGTTTGATACCAAAGTTGTCACAAAGGTCTTGCAAACAACCTATTTTTGAAAGATTTTCCATTATCTGGTAATCGGCGATGAGGAACACCAAAACGACAGATAATGTGGTGGTTAATGAACTCTACAATTTTTTTCTTTTTAGTTGAAATGAGTGGAATAGCCTCCACCCATTTTGTGTAATATTCGGTTCTTTTGTGATAATCCATCGGTGACGCGTTGTGAAGAGGACAGGTGAATCTCACCAATAAGGTCTAAACCCCATTGTGAGAAGGGCCAAAGATCTCGAGCGACTGGAGCGGGGTGGCTAGGAGTATGTTGAAGGTTGGCATGTTGTTGACACATAACACAATGCTTAACGATTCGTAGTAGCCTCGTTATTGAGTAGGCCAATAATAACCAAGGCGAAGGATTCGCTTGGCCACGGCACAAGGCCACTAAAATGTCCACCACAAATACCGTGTGGACTTGTTGGATGGTATGGGTGATCTCCGCACCGGTGAGACATCGAAGG
The DNA here is from genome assembly GCA_018340775.1 of Taxus wallichiana var. yunnanensis. NCBI lineage: Eukaryota > Viridiplantae > Streptophyta > Pinopsida > Cupressales > Taxaceae > Taxus > Taxus wallichiana. The sequence continues at coordinate 886,334,656 of CM031237.1, forward strand.
AGGATGCCGTCAAAGCCACGTTTATAAAGGAGTCCCCCATAACTACATAACGATAAACGTGTTTAAGAAAAGCACGCTTTACCAAGACTAGTAAGGTCGGAAGGGAGAACCGAGGTTGTAAGGTAGTCATGGAATTGGTGATACCAAGTATCCTGCGAAAGTTAGCGGAACATGATGATTTATCGTGATAAACAACCGGGGCTGAATAAGATGGGGCAAAGAGTTGTTGGACCAAGACAAAAATGTCGAGTCGGGCTTGATGAGGCTGGAATTTGCGAGGCTAAGCAAGCCATAGTATCCGCAAATTTGTTAGTAGAGTGTGGAATGGTTTGGATAGAATAGTGAGTAAATAAGGCTAGAAGCGAATCCATGTAGTGTTTGTATTTTTGAAGTTCCTCATTTTTGCATTGGTAGATGCCCCTAACTTGATTGACTACCAATTGAGAGTCGCCAAAAATATTGATAGATTTGATACCTAAGTGCAGCGTAACCTGGAGACCTAGAACAAGGGCCTCGTATTCCGCTGTATTATTAGTGCAAGGGAAATCGAGTCGGAATGAAAGAGGCATAGGCTCGGCGTCAAGAGGAACGAGAACAACACCAGCTCCTCCACCGCGTTGGCATTTAGATCCATCGAAGAAGAGGGTCATTTGATACGACTCTTCCCCGAGTGAAAGAGTGGCGATGAGTTCGTCGGGAATATAAAATTGGTAAATTGTTCCCGTGTAAAGGGGCTTCACGAAGTTGGTCTCGTGATGGTTTGTCCTTTGATTGATTTCTGGTGGACGAACTCAAGGTCGAGGTCAGCGAGGAGCATGAGCCATCGGGCGATGCGTTGGTTTAGATGAGGTTTGGCATACATGTAATGGATGGGGTCCGTGTTGGTGATGACGAAAGTTTTGTGATTCAGAAGGTAGTGTCGAGTTTGGTAGCCACGAATGATAGGGCTAGGCACAACTTTTCTACATGTGTATACCTAGTCTCATAGTCCACCAAAGTACGACTTATATAATAAACGGCTTGTTCTCGATTTTCAGAGTCACGATGTGCAAGCATGGCCCCTACAGCGTGGTCAGTGGCGGAAAGGTAAAGGTAGAAAGGGCGGTCGTCTTGAGGTGGGATAAGCACGGGTGGCTGCAAGAGATAAGTTTTGAGAGCTTCAAAGGCTTGGTGGCACTCTTCACTCCATTGAAACTCAATGTCCTTTTTAAGGAGGTGATGGAAAGATTGACATCGATCCGAGAGTTGGGAGATGAAACGCCGATAGATTGAACTTACCTTGTAAACTACACAATTGTTTGAGATTGGTAGGTGGGGGCATTTCGAGAATAGCTTTGACTTTAGATGGGTCGACCTCAATGCCACGAAAAGAGACGATAAAGCCAAGAAGTTTTCTTGAAAGGACACCAAAGACACATTTCTTTGGTTGAAGACGACGAGAATATTGTAACAAAGCGATCAAAAATAATGGTTAAAACATCGAGATGTTCACTCGCGATGTTTAGACTTGCCAAAGATCGTCGACGTAATCTTCAAGGATAGTGTGCATAATGTCATGAAAAATATAGGTCATAGCCCCGATAGGTCGCACCAGCATTCTTAAGGCCAAATGGCATTACACGGTAACAGAAGGTTCCCCAAGGAGTTATGAAGGCAGTTTTGTGTTGATCGGCAGGGGCAACCAAAATTTGGTTGTATCCTGAAAAGCCATCCATGAGAGAAAGCATTTCATGACTCAATGAGTGAGATCAACAAGTTGATCAATACTTGGGAGGGGGAAGTCATCCTTAGGGCAAGCAAGGTTAAGATCCCATAAATCCGTGCATATCCGAAGTCCCCCCATCGCTTTAGTGACAGGTACGATGTTAGAAATCCATTGAGGATAGTCAATAGGCAAGATGAAGGAAACAGAAAGAAGTCGTTGAAGCTCTTCTTTGACCAAGAGGGCAATGCATGGATGCATTTTTCTTAGTTTTTGTTTGAATGGTTTGGAATCGGGGTTTAGAGTGATGTTATGGATGGCAATGGTAGGATCAATTCCTGGCATGTCAGCGTAGGACCAAGCGAAAGCTTGGTTGCGAGCACGGAGGAAAGTAGTAAAGGCGACTTGTTCTGATGTGTTAAGGGATTGTCCAATCTTCACAATGTGAGGATCCTCCTCCGTGTGGATGTTGATTTCTATTGTAGATTGTTCAAAGATGGTTTGGGTTTCGAGGGTAAGGCTCGTTGAATATAAGAGTCATCCGCGCCAAGGTAAGTGAGGATGGAGTCATCATCCTGACACTCAACAACATTAATCAAAGGCGAATCCTCTTCGATCATGTCTGGATACAGAAGGGGAAGAGAAGATGGGTCCTCATTATCGCGTTGATAAGTGAGAGGACCTATGAAGATAGCATTTATGAAAAAAAAAAGTTAGGAGGGATAGATTCAGGGTCTATAGATTCTGTGGGTGATGATGGCAAAGTGGGTGATGATGGTTTGGTAGGGGTGACGTCATCTTCTTCTAGAAGACAACTGTCACGAGGTTCTTTCGATGTAAGTGTTTCCAGAAATCCGAGACCACTACGATCATTGTGTTTGCGTGTGGTGATGGGGATGAGCGTATGTCGGCCTGTTCATAAAGACCAAAACCATAGCCTTTCCAAGCACAAATGAGTCAAGAAGGTGAGGGATGGCGACGATTTGTCAGTGCACCAAAATCGGATTGAAAGGAACCACACCAAGAGGAGGCTCGGGGCAACAAAGATGCGCGACACCCCCCCATACGTTAGGTTAGTGCGACAGGTGAGGTGGTGCGTAAGAGATTACTTCCCCCACACGACGGTCATAGTTAGGATGGGCATGTACATGCTCTGTATTCCCGTGGGGTATGGAAAGAACTAACGTTATATAGGCGATACTCCCCAAATAAGGCAATCGAAAAACATCTACTAAGGGGTCCGCGGTTTGGGATGTTAGGCTGCAAGGGAAGGGAAGTGGTTTTGCGACGGTGGTTTCATCACCAAGGCGTAGGCGCGGTTGAAGTGGATGGTTGAGGTACATTTGAAGAGGATGGTTGGGTTGAATGTATAGGTGTCTTGATTGGTATAAGCACATCGTTAGGGCGGTATAACATATCACAGGTTTTAAAGGGGGAGGATCAGCTTTTACGGTGTAGGACTTCCCCTCGTACTCAAATTTTATGCATCTATGTAATGTTGAGGGAACACATCCCATGGCCCGGATCCAAGGACGACCTAGCAATATATTATATTGGAACTCTCCCTCAAGGACATAGAAGAGTTCGGGTAAAGTACGTGGTCCTACCCGAATGTTGAGGATCACGGTGCCTAAGGTAGAGGTAATAGCATCATTAAATGACCGCAACATGATGGGGTTGGCACACATGTAGCTAGAAGGGATATTCATTTGTTGGAAGGCTTTTGAAGAGATGATGTTTAGCTAAGCACCCCGTCAATCATAACACGACGCATACACAAATGTCCCGGACGTAAGGCCGAGATGAACAGGTAGGGTCAGGGATCTTCTCACCAAAATCGACAATTTCATCTTCAGAGAAACCGATGCAGCAGCTTGTGGTACGAGGCGAGCGTAAGTGGTTGGGGTGGTGGGCTGTTTGGTGAGAGAGGCAACGTGATTGGGTGTTAGAATGGAGGCAATAGGCGTGGTTTCATTAGGTAAGACCTCGATCCTCAAGAATTTCAACGAGAGCTTGTCGATGAGATTCAAGTCCGAATGAGATCATATAGTGTCATTTTTACGGTGATTGGTGAAAGCCGTTTAATCATGGCTTGATGGGCGGCTCCATTAGAGACGGGTAAGCGAGTCCACGAATAACCACTTTAGGTGGTGGTGCAATCGGGATGCTTTGGACGGAGAAGGAGAGGACGCAGGTGTGCTTACTTTCGCTTTCTCATTGTTTTTCTCATGCTCGAGTAGCAACACTAATCATATTAATCTCGTAGACTGGAGATGAAGAAGATGATTGGGATAAATCATGGTCTTCAAGAGGTGGGGTTGTAATAATGACGGATCTTGGTGAGGCGGGGACAGATGGTATAGGAGAGGGAATGGAAACTAAAGGTCTCCCCCTTCGTAAGTTGTCTTTCTTAACCTTTCTATCTGAGAGAGGTGACTGACGAAGGATGGTTTTTAAAGCTTTGCATCCCTCCACATCATGTCCTGGTGTGCGGTGATAAGCGCAGATCTTAGACTCATCATAACCTATATAGGTCGAGGTTTAGATCGGGTCATAAGGTCTAAGTGGGGGTAGGGAAATGGTTGCATTCTCTACTAACATAGCAAGGATTTTGCGTAAGATCCTTTGAGTGGGTCAATCGAAGAGGATGAGGGTATTGATTGCGCGGGTTTTGGTAATGTTTGGGCGTGGTTAGTTCGTATGGGTGGTGGTTTAACCGAGGGGTGTTGATACGTGTTTTTCAATAAACGTGGTTTCTTTGGCGCGCAGGTATATTGATGATGAGGCTACGAGATGGTGTGGTATCAGAAAACAACCACGGGGAAATAGGAGTGACCGAAAACAAATCTTTTGATGATGGAATTTGTTTAGGGTTGATAGGTGGACAGGATACGCGGAGTGATAATGTTGATATACCCTTTGATCCCTGTATGGGTGTAGAAGGCGTAGATCGTTTTGAAGAAAATGCAGGAGGTATGATATATTGGTGCAAGGTGGAAGGATGAGGTCCCAATATGGAAGGTAGGTATGACGATGATGGTTTTGATTGTGATAGAGGCACGGATTGAGCTTGTCTTCTAGGTGGCGGGGCGGCTTTATTCTTGGACAAATCTAGTCGCTTAGGCGGGTGTGTTAGACTGGGTATGGGCAAGGTCCCGAGCGTAGGGGAAGATTTGGCTAAGTTAATAGAAGTGGACGGGGCATTTGGTAGAGGTGAGGGGGGTGAAGGTGAGAACATGGGCATTTTAAGCTTCTGTAAGCACTTCGGGTATATGGTGGAGGCCTCAGGATCGGTCATTTGCATTTGAGTAGAATAAGGGGTACTCAAACGTTCCCATAGGATTCGTCTATCTTCTGTGGAATGACAGTCCTCACGTGTGAATGTGAACTTTTGTACGGAAGAAAGGTGGGTTGTGATTCCAGTCCACTGTGGGTGTGATACAGTGAGTAGATGAGGCACTGTATCAATAGATGTTAAGAGGTCAACCGGTCGTTGAAAAGATTTAGGCGATGAAGAACTAATAGGTAAGAGGGCGTGTTCGAGAGGATCCGTCATGGTTAAAGAATTTGGTGATGTCGGTGCAAGAGATTTCTCGTCTAAGGATGTCAAAAGGAGTGGCATACCTTCTTCAGTGCAACAAGAGTGGTAGAAGGGGAAGTCCGGGAAATAGATAGATTAGATAACATCCGTCGCAGCCTTGTAGGGATGTGGTATAAGTAGACTCATCGATGGGAAGAGGAGTCTGGGCAGTTAACTCCTTTATGGGTAAAGGAATGATTTCGCTTTGGCTTGATGGTGGTAAAGGAGGTTCGAGCTCCTGTGTTAGTGAAGAGGCTTGATTCAAAATTTTCTCGATAGAGGCTTTTGGCTGGGTATCGAAGACTGCATGGATCTCATGAACACTCTCTTCGGCTAAGATATCCTGGTTTGTGTTACTGTTGGAAGAGTGATTCAGGAATGGTTTGTTGAAGATTTTCAAATTTCGGTTGGCAGGGGCATTAGGATTATCGAGGGTTATATCCCCTGCGTCCACCATTTCCTGCACTATGTTTTTCAACATCTTGCAGTTCTCATGACTGTGTCCCTTCACGCGGTGGAAGTTACGTGTCATTTTCTTTGTACTCAGAAGGTATGGCACGAGTGGAATCAAACCCGGAATGAGGTTTAACAGGAGGTAATGTAATGGCTCCTGCTTTGAGCAATTTTTCCAATATCACACCATATGTTTCTCCCAAGGGAGTGTAGTTGATGGGCTCTGCTTTATACTTATAGGTGGTTTTTGGTGGGGCATTAGACGGTGTTTGAGATTTAACCATCACCGCGTGGACAGCTCCTTTTGATTTAGAAGAAGTGGACGCGTGAGGAGTGGTGGTATTTGGTTTATTGGTAGAATCAGGAGTTCGGAAATTGGGGTTTTTGTTACGCAACCGCAATTTCTCTTCCTCTAAGGCTCGAATCTCTAGTTTTCGAGCCATAGTAAAGGCTTCATCAAATGTACAGAAAGTTTGAATTTGGAGAGTAGGAGAAATGTGCTTAGCACATGCCCGCGTGAAAAGTTCGATAAGTTCAGTCTGAGGCAAGGCATATGTAAGTTGGTTGATAAGGCCGTGCCATCGTCCGACGAAATCTGCGATAGATTCGTCTTCGAATTGTCGAATGGCATAAAGGTCGGTGATGGATACTTTCTTAGCAATGTTAATGGAGAAGTGATCCAAGAAAGATTGGGCTAGTTGGTTAAAAGAGAAGATTGAGTGCTGGGTTAAAGCACTGTACCACTCCAAGGCGGGTCCTGATAAGGACATGGGAAATGTGCGGAGTAGCAAGGCATCATCATGGGCAATCAAATAACAAGCATGTCTAAATGATCGCAAGTGCTGTTGAGGATCCTCTTTACTATTAAAACGAGTAAATTTCGGCAACTCCCATTGAGGAGGATATGAATGAAGGGGGACAGAAGGGTGAATGGGCTCCCGACAAACTTGCTTGTATGTCAAGGCACTACGACTTCCCGACACAGAAGCCTCCAGATTTTGCATTTTGTCCATCATTTGTTTGATGAAATCTGTGGTTGGATGAGATGATGATGCGGTTGTGGCAAACGGAGGCAAATTGGGCCAAGGGCCTCCACTGGACAATGGTGGAGTTAAGTGTTGATAAGGTATGGAGGATGAATATGTTGAGGCGATGCATAGGGATGTCCCATATAAGGTGTTGAGGTTACTGGATACGTGTATGGGAATGAAAAGGTAGGCGGAGCTTGAGAAGGAAAGCTCGTGTGGATAGGTGGCAGAGAGCAAGTCATGAATGGAATAGTCTGCAAGAGAGATGAGGTAGGGGCAGTCGGCGGTAATGATATGTGGGGTCCAAGATTAGCCAAAGAAAATCCAATCTGAGTCGTATGAACCTCTGAAGCTGTCGGATTGGGAGATGGGGCTAAAGGTTCCGGAAGCAAGGCGGTGTTATCAGGTGGAGTGGGGGCTAAATGAGCAGCTATACTAATAGGCATGCCAACAAAGAGCTGACCATCAGGCGTACGGTCAGGGGCATGAGACAAATAGTATTGTACAGCACTAGGATTAGCATCCAGAAATTTGGCAAAGTCCTTGTCTCCTACAGGAATTTGGGGGATCTCACTGGTGTCTGTAGGATTCCCCACAGAATGTGAAGGGGGTGATTCAGGTAAAGAAACAGAGCAAGCATGTGAAACCATGGCGGTGGCTTGCTTTCGAGTGATAACAACCATGGACAGGTGTTCACAGTAGGGTTTCAATCTATCTGGAACAGAAACAACCTTAGAATGGTGAAATTGGCGGGTTCTTTGGTTTATCGTGGTCAGAAGACAGAATCGATATCGGTCTAGTATCCGATGTCGGTTACACTATAGACGACGCGTGGTCGTAACCGGCTCGGTAAGAAGTCCGGCTAACAAGATATAAAAAGGCTGCTAATTTGATTTTTAACAACGCGTTTAGTATACGTGTCCAATTATCGATCACGTAAGAAAGAGTATGAGAAAGAAAACAACTAAAAACAAGCAAGATGCACACACAAATCCGTAGATTAACCCTAGGGTTAATTTTAATTATCGTGGGCTTATGCCTTTAGACGTAGAATGATGTCGAATCCTAAACAAGAGACTTAGGGGAAATGTCAAGTTGTTTTGGCTTATAAGGTTACCTCAATCGCAAGGAGGAATACATGGAAAAAAAAGGGGGATGTTTGAGTGTTGTGTTAATTGTGAAGTGATTCGGTATGTGTTGTGCAAAGAATGAATGTAAGATTAATTTCCCGTCAATACCATGGATATCACCCCCATGTGTACGACTGCTTACTTAATCTACGTTCACTAGAATTGAAAAACAACAAGCAGAATGCAATGCACGTGTTTTAAACCCAAATCGAAAATTATGTTCGATGAAGCAAGAGAGATGATTTCACTAATGCGAAACTAGGAAAGCCGAGACAAATTCTTTACTTAAATATATAACAAAAACAAAGAATGACAAGAAGTATGCTTCCTAAAATGAAAATAAGCAAGAGAAACAGAAACCCAAAATGGGTCCCACCCTAAGTGCAAAAATGTTTCACTCGGAATGTTTCGTTCCTTTTAGAAATAGATAGGGTTAGGGGCTAGGAGGAAATACCCGTAGAATGTCGAGATGGTGTGCGCGTGACCGTAGAGAAAGATCAGGCGATTAAGAACTCCTTTTGTCTTGGAAGGCCTACCCGCAATAAGAACACAAGACCACAAGATTTTGATTAGACAATAAATGAGGAAACTGCCTTGGGCCCAGGAAATATAAAACTTCCTTTCGAAGGTGGTCAGTTTCCCTGCTAATATGAATTAACACAAAAGACTGTAAAATATCAATTAAGTTGCTTCGTTGAACTGGGTAGGGGAAAGGCTGGTTTTCTGGTTTTGATCAGAGGAACCGATGCCGGTTACTGATAACCGATGCCGGTTACTGATAACCGATACCGGTGGGTTCTAGGATCTGTAGGTTGGTCACTTTATGGGGTAGTTGTGTTGTTTGTAAGGCTGTATATAGGTGGTATTAGGAAATGAGATGATGAGAGGTAAAAGAATGATAGTTAGATGCAATGGCACGTTGGGTAGTGGATTCAGAAACGGATTTAGGAGGACTGTGATTCAAAGAGCATAAGAAATGTTATAACAGAGGACATGCAAGATGTGACTTACTGGTTTTGACAAAGATGCAAGTTGATCTCCTTTGCTGCAAACGCTTCTGGTTTCTTCACTCGTCTCTGCTCGGTCAAGTGAAGATCCGACTCGCTTTTCTTCTCCCAATGATCTCTCGTTTATTCAAAATCATTCGACCTTGATCCAAAATGAAATTTCGATCCTTTGTTTTTGGTTTGGGGAGGCCATTTACATAGGGAACCGATGGCGGTTACGTGTAACCGACGGCGGTCGAGTAGAACCGACATCGGTCAGAAAAAAGTAGGCTATTTTTAGTAAAATAGCCCACCTTCCCCGCTTCTCCCGAGAGATCGATTGCAGGGCTTGGTCAAGTGGCTAAAGGTCGGGTGCTTTGGGTGCAGTAAGGAGGCATTAGTTATGGATGTGAGTCTAGACCAAGTCATAGGTCTTAATTAGGTTAGTTTAGGGTTAGGGCTAGGTCATGATGAGGTGGCAAAATGAGGTGGCAGTAAGGTGATGTGGATTTATCAATTACAAGGTAATTAATAAATAATTGTGTAAGGTTTAGGTGATGAGGTTAAGTTGCGAGATGAGATGCGGGTCACAAGGGGTCGTAAGACACAAATTTGGTGTCTAGAAGTTATTAAGACCCTCTTATGGAATCCTACTAAGAAATGTGAAAGAATACTTTTAAAATGACTCATTAAGGAAGAATTATTTATATTAATCAACTAAGGTAACCTAATTATATGGATCGTGAAGCATAATTTTCCTATGCCATCTCATAAGAATCTTAGCTTCATGCCAACTTAGGATGGATATAGGAAGGGTAGTGAGGACGTAATGATGGGTAATCATTATGTGGTCACTATGTTTCCCATAGGAATCCTAAGATGGTATGATGGGATTCTTTTTGTTTAGGGAAATGAGCTAGTAGTGGACTCTCCCTCTTCTTAACTAATTCACCTTCTTAAATAACAAAGAATCCAGATAATTATATTGATATGGTTGTGTGGTGATGGAGGACGAGTTTTGTAGACTTGTGTGTGGTCTCGAAACTAAGCTTGCAAATAAATGCTTGAAACTTTGGCCAAAGTAATGTAATAGCTGACTACATTGTTTGTTCACCAATCCCCTAAATTAATAGTGTCATATACTAGATGGAAGTTGTATGATTGTCTTCCAGGTAGGCACTTAGGAGATGCACATAGTTCTCATAACCTGTAAAAGGTTTAACCAAGTATACAAAGTATACACACTCGGTTAGAGTGATTTAAGGGAGATCGTGGAGATCTGGATATACCCTTACAATTGTACATGGTTATTATATGTTATTAGATGGATTATGAATAATTTAATTATGTTGGATTATTTAGCAGTAAGATAAATAATAATGTTATACATTTGTGGCATTTATTATATATTAAGGGTATGTTTAAAAAAATCCCTTAATTTTGATGATTATAACATGGGTGTTACTACTATTTGTGTTGAAACATTTTAGAGTTAAGTGTGTTTGAGCTGGTTTATAGAAATAATTACTTCCTCCTCGAAAAGATATCTAAAATATATTGCATTGTTGAAACTCTAATTATATTGTGGTTTTTATTAGAGGTTATAAATACTTTATGTTATTATTTTTTCTAACTATTGGTTATTGTTGTATTTATTTGAAAAAAAATGGTTTCTTGTGATTTATATATGTTGGTACTAGATCCTACAATTTTCATTAAGTAGATTGTTATTATGTTGATTGGATAGCTCTGCGTAATTTTAATGGTTTTAGCTAGACCTTGGTTTCATTTTAATACATAAATGTCTCTTCCATATCTCCCCTTCTCTTTTCCATCCATATCTCATAAATTTTTAGCTTCCACCCATACATGAAAGCATTGTTGACATCTTTGGATTTTCTAATTTCCATACATTGCTTCTCTTTTTACATCTCAAATTTTAATTTCTTATACAAATATTTCCAAACGAATAAATGTTTCACAAAAAAATTGATATTATTTTTGTGGATTTACCTTGTCTCACACCTCCTCTTCCACCCTTTCCTTTATTTTCAAGTGCATTTCCTCTTCGTTCTTGTGGTCTAGGTTTTGTCCTTCATCATTTGATACACTTATATCTGATATATTAAATTTACATTCAGATAAAAAAATTTATATTGAAATACATATTATAAACACATCAATAAATATTGAATTTGATAAAAAAATTGTAAATCAAATAACACAACTCAATATTGTAATTTATCATTAAGGGTATCAAGCTCAAAATAAATATTTTTGAGGGACATTCAAGATGGCAACCCAAATCTCAAAATGGAAGAAATAGGCAACGTCACACCTTGTATGCAATAAGAAATATATACCATGAACACATGTACATACAATTGAAAACTCTATCTAGGGTCATCTACAATGTATTTTGTAAATGTTGTCCAAAATAAACCCCGACTATTTTGATAATTTATCATTTTATTTTAGAATTTTTCAAACTTAAAAACTAATCTTTGGAGATACGATGAAGACTTCCATGACCTCCCTTGTGAACCCTAGATCCCAAATCATTTGTGGTGTCATCTCCTTTAACAATGGTGATGGTATTGAAAAACGGTGATGAAGGCTATGGCCCCTTTAGAACGGTGTGTTGGCTAGTACGACAATGAAGACTATGGATTTTCTCTACAAAGTGGCCCTTATCTATAAACCAGCCTACTTTGTAGAACAAACACAATACGGGAAATCATTAGATTCTATGCTGCAACAACTGAGTATCCTTGTGCCCATTCATAACTTCTCATTGACCACTCGACCTACTTCATGTATTTGTTTTCTCCTAGGAGGTAATACTTTATGTATTGCAATCCATCAAAAGGATAAGGGTATTGATTTGAAATTTATACTTTCCCATAAACTACACATTAGGGTAGGAATTTTTGGGATTTTTTTTAGTAAATCCCATGCGGATGACTCTATGTTCTTTCCTACGGGATTTTCCACGACCCCGTGATTAATATGGTGACATTCTCTTGGGTGGAGACAAGGATCAACCTCTACTTCTTTTAGGAAGCCATTCTTTAAAAATACTTCTTCTTAAATCCTCCCTCACCCCCCCCTTCTTACATTGTTGAGAAAGTCATTGATGTCCCGACCTTAGAAATACAAGATGAAGAATACCGAGATATGTTGCAGAAAATTAAATTACAAACCTTGATATGTAGATTTAATGGGGTCTAGCCATCATTCAATGCATTCATACAGATGGATTCATACCTCTTGGACAGAAAATTGTAAAATTTTCCTTTATGCACAAGGCTTCTTCATGGTTCTTTTCCATGACCTTAAGGATTATCAGAGAGCCCTTGAAGAGGGCCCTTGGTTTTGGGGTTCGGTGGGACTTTTCACAACCCCATGGTTTCTATATTTTGATCTAAATACCTTCTCCATCACGAGGGTTCCAGTTTGGGTATGTTTACCCAATCTTCCCCTTCACTTTGCCTATGCAATGGAGGAAATTGGTAACCTTCTTGGGCGTTTCATCAAAGCAGATAAAAAGGCTACAAAGTGGTCTACTAACTTATGTTAGGATCTGCGTTGAAGTTGATCTCAACAAGGGTTTTCCGGATCAGATGACCCTCAAGATGGGAGATACAACCTCTTCTCATATTATTGACTATGAAAATACTTCCTTTAGATGTTGAAATTGTAGGGAAAAAGGTCACCTCCATGCAGCTTTCCCTCATAAGAAAACTGAGGCTCCTTGCAAAAATGATCCATTCCCAAGCATTGGAGCCCACCAAACCTAGAAGAAGAGGAAGATGCTGACACTGAAAATAAAATAGCTGTTGTAGATCCTTCAGTTTCAGCCTCTACCACAACTGCTGCATCTACTATCCCTACAACTTATGCTCCTCATATTTCAGCTCCTCTCCTAGAGAGTGGGCATTCTTTGGCTATTACTCCCTCTTCGAATGGACCTTCTCTAGCAATTAAGTGACCCCATGAATCTGATCACTCTGACTCGGACAAGGAGAGTGTCCATCCTCTTGTGGGATATTCATCCTTGGATCTTACGGAGTACAATCCTCTTATCGTTGATATGCTTCCGCAGGATAAATGGCAAACTGTTCAATCAAAAAAGGGAAAGAAAGGTATACACTGACCAATATTTCTTTCCTTTCTTCTTGTTATCCTGCTTCTCCTCTTTCCATCTGGGGTTGTAGCCTTTTCAGGATGCATCCCCCTCTTATTATTTTTTTCCACTACTACTTCTAGTCATAGCTATTATGTTGGTGATGCTTCTTCTTTGTAACTGTTGTTTGTTGTTGTTAAAGGATAACAACTGCTCTTCTTGTTTTCTTCTGGTTTTATTTGCTTTTTTTCCTCTTGTTTCAGGTCTTCTTGGTCCTTTTCTCACTTTTCCTACGGGATTATTCACTTCTATTCTTAATTTCTATATCTAGCCTTTGGGGCCCTTGTAAAAGGATGTGGGTCTTCCCAAAAACCCCAATTTACCCTTTTTCCAAAAAAACTTATCATTTTATTTTTAGACTTAGGAAATATAAAATGACTAATCAAGGGAAAATCATGCTTTGATATATTACATTGGTTCAGGGATCTATTATTTACCTTTCCATGTTTCCCTTTTTCCATACTTAGGCAATTTCTTGTTTTGGGGGGTCAAATTAAGTAAAAATAGGCTCTAGTTGGCTAAATCGGTCAATTTGGGAACAAAGGGAAATGTTCATGTGTTCACCAAAAAAGTGACTCAGTTGATGGAATGAGTCGGGGTAGACATGGCCAGAGGATTATTTGATTCTATTGAGCTTGCAAAGTAATAGTTTCATAATGTTGGAAGTTTTCTAATCGAACGACATGTCCGATATGACAGAGAAAGGTTGGTGAAATCAAGTAATTCGGTCCCCACAAGCACACCAAGAATATTTTTTCCCTTCCTTCAATTCCCTGCAATGAAATTTATCTTCCCGATGAACAAAATAGTTAAACCAATCTATCAAGACCTACAGGGAACTTTGTTGTGTTCCTCCCATGCCCTGTAAATCTACATGGCCATATCTCTATCCCTATAACTCCAAATTTGAAAAAATCTATCTCTTGTTGGAAACCTACCATGAACTTCATTTTAGCATCATGAAATTCATAGGTTGGTTGACTTAGGTGGGTAAAAAGGAAAAGAATAGTCCCAACATTTAAAGATGTAGTTTGAGGTAGTTTAACTACTAGATTTGATGAGTTTTGGTGCCCATTCCTTCTCCTACAAACAAAGTGACGTGGGGGAATGGTCTTGAAGGTTACCATGATGGTTTTCAGATAATTAATGTATGTTCTTGGTGGTTAAAGGTAGAAATTTTAATTTCCCCCTCTTTTCCTTTCTTTCTCTTCTCTCTCTCTCTCTCTCAATTTTTCTATATATTGTAAAATGATGCTCATTTGTAAAGTTTGGACCCTCTCATAATACAAGGGCTTCATGTCAAAGTGATTACAAGAGTATTTTTGATTTACTGGCCTTATATTTGAATTCTTGAAAATGTGTTTATTCCTTCTTCCTTGAATGTAATCGATAGTGTATCTTTATAAGGTAGTAAAATTCTGTTTTGTGGTTATTCTCCAACCTAACTTGTGTTTTGTTGTTTTCCCTCACCTCTTCATTATTTACAATATGTTTTGTATGTTTACCCACTTTACAAGGTTTATTTCTATTGTTTTTTGCATGGAAAGTGGAAGGTAAGGTGTTGTTTTGATTTGTGGCACTCATGTCTTCCCTCTTCATCATCATTTCCTCCCATCTTCCCTCATTGAGAGTTTATTTCCCCATTTTCTTGGTGTTATCACCTCCGTTGTTGGCCATTGTGTCATAGTGTTGTCATTGATTTCAATTCCATTGATGGAAAAGGGTGTCATGGTGTCATATGAGTCTCCATGAGGTGTTTTTCAAGTGTCAAACATGAAGTTTGATTGGTAGTGACTAAGTTTGGTGAATTCTATGAGGTCCTGGAGCATGGTTGAGCTTGCATAGTTAGTGTATGAGTCCTAATAAGTGATTTGAAGGTTCTCATGAGGTCAATCATGGTCCTATAGGTGTGTTACAAGTGTTAATGAGTCTGTAATGAGTCATCATGGTCATTTCATGAGGTACATGGCTTGAGTCAGGTCATTCTAGGCCTATTCCTTGTCTTAGAGCATGTGGTATGGTATGAAATCTTAAGATTTGGAGATGATAAGTCCTATCCAAGAATGGTATAAGCAAGGTAGTAGTGTATATAAGATTATGATGTGAAGCAAATAGGTGGAGAACACACAAGATAACATAGGTAAGTATTAATGGCCAAATATTTCCACACATATTTGATATTTATGGTGAGAATGTATAGTTATAATATTTTGTCATGATGCTTCATGACAAGTTTCAATTCATTCGAAGAACAATTTGCAATATACATCAAGTTTTGTAAAACTGGTTTTCCACATTATGTTTTTGAGGTAAAAGTTGACCTTTTGATGCTCGTTGTGAATTATATACTTTACATGGGACCTAGATATTTTGGGGATGTTTTTCCATGAAAATAATAAGGTTTATAAAAAATAATGAGGTGGTTTTATCATCACATTTTTATGAACGATTGTTAAGAAGAAAAGTTTCTTTGAAACCCTAGCTAAACCCTAGCTCAAATGACTTGGAGAAAATTGATCATAAAGATTAATTGTGATTCCTTTTTCCAAAGTGGTGATTCAAGGTTATAGAGAACTCCTCTAAATTTCTAGAAAGGTAAGATAATTCTTGTAAAATATGTAGGCCCAAATTAAAAATTAAAGTTTAAGAATAAATTTAGTTTCTAGAAAAGTTATCCAAAGAAGGTATGAAATAAATTGACATTTGTTTATCCTAGGAATTGTTCTATATGTCCATGATATTTTCAAGTCATGTTTGAGGATCTAAATGGAAAAGTGTGCCCTATTTATGAGGACTGGTTTTTGGGGTAGTTTAGAGAAGTCTTGTTGGTGAGAAAATTTTTTGGGTGGAAAAACTTGTGGATTTCTTGCCAACGCTCCGGGAATCTAAGTCCCTCTACTTATACGGTGTGCTACCATATGTGCATGCATGAAAAAATGTGGATTTTTGTGGTGGAATTTTGACCAAGGGATCCAACTAGGGTACTCCATTGATCCTGCAACAAAGCTTGAGATACCTATAAGAGAGAACTTTTTAAAAGTGGGAAATGGAGTGAGAAAAGAGTTAGGAGAAATAATTTTGTAGGTAAGAAATCAGATTCCTACACATGCTAGTTATAAATTTTATCACATGCATTCACGAGAAGAAAAACAACTCATGTAAATTACAACAAGACCAAATAGAATTTATTGATCACAAAGTATCAAGAAACTCCTTAGTCAAAGAAAGCTAGAAAATCCTTCTTCTTGTATTGATTGCTTAAACCAAAATTATACATAGTGTGGGAATGGAAGAATTTTGAGAGTGGAGGAAAGTAGAAGAAAATGGCTATCTCCTTTTCCTTCTCTAAGTACAATGCACTCTTGAGTTTACAAGATCAATCGCCAACCCTTTGAAATGGGAATGACTTCACAATTTATAGAATGAGAGGTGACTTATCATCTTCCTCATGACCTTTTGAATACCTTAATATGACTTAAGACTATTCATTCATATTCCACTTTAAATATTAAAGTCCCTTTTATAATAGTAAGGTGACTTAAAGTTACATTATATTTCTAAAGTCACTTAAGTCATATTAAAAGTGCAAACCCCAATGCAAAATTATAATATTGGAAAGTGAGAGAAAGTTGGGAGAAGAGGAGAGAGAAAAAGAGGAGAAGAAAAAGAGGAGATGTTGTTCTGATGAAGTTTGTTGATCCTTGTTGATGGAAAGATCTCGATGCGATGAATTTTTGAATGTCTCATTATGCTAAAATTGCTCTTTGAAAGTGACTTATATTTTTAGTGAATGCCCGGATGGGAGATTTACTATTTTTAGTAAGTGGTCATTTCCACTATTTTCTTCTCCGAACACACATTCGGGCTCTCTCGTAATATTAAATGAATTTTACCTTTGTCTCAGCTGCTTTTGATGATGACTTTCCAAACATAGCAAGTCTATATAGGAAAAATTACTATTTTTAGAAAGGTTGTTTCAGTTCCTGATTTGCGATGGAACATAATTTTTGAACTCTTCTTTTCATTATGATCATACCTCTGAATTTCACATAGTTTTGCCAACTAGAATTCCTAGAAATAAATTTTGAAATTTTGACACAGCGGTGGCTTCGGGCATGGAGTTGCCATGGTGGCCATTAATGAAGCTCAAAATTTTCAGGTCTAGTTTTTTTCTTCATTTGTGATGAAAAAAAATCCATTGTGATAGGTTTTTCATTTGGAACTCATGTGAAAATTTTTAGCTCATTTCCATTGCTTAGGGATAATGGGAAATTCGACGAATGTGAGTCGGTGCATGAAGTGAGGATTTTGTTGGAAAATGATTTTGGGCACCATTTGACCTCTTGTTTGTTGCATCTTGATCACCTTGTAAAATGAGGAATTATGAAAAATATGGCATCTCTCTCTGACTTGTATCTTGTGAGATATGAAGATTTTTTGATCGGGTGACTTCATGGTTATTTGGCAAAAAACCTTCATTTTCTTCCCGTTCTATGTCATTTCACACCATTTTCTCTACGAGACCTATATATTTATTTGTATTCATGGTTGGAGATTTTATTTTCCATGGAGGAGCTGGTTTGGAGCAACAATGGTGGATCGGGTGTTTGGAAAAACATGCATGGAGCCATGGCAAGGTATGAAGCTGTGAAGGAGAAATGAGGAGGAAGAAATGGCTAAGTGCGGATTTAAATTTTCAAAACATGAACATGGAGGGGTTGGGTGAATTTTGTGTCCATTATTTATCTGACCTTAGGGACATGAGGGACATCAATTTCCACGGTGGTCAAGGTGATGCCATGTGTCCTCGATCCGACAACATGGAATTTTCTTGAAAAATGCACCTGGGGGTTGAAAGTCGGTCATGTGGGTGTCCAAAACACTCCCCATAGGGGTTGGGTGAAATTTTCCATGTCTGATGTCCCTCACCTTAGGGACATAAGGGACATCAGTTTTCACGGTGGTCTGGAGCTGACACGTGGTGCCTAATCCAACGATAGGGAACAAATGCTCCACAAATTCTTGGGGACATGAACTGTCAAGTCTAGAGGTGATATGAGGGTCCCAAAGGTCACATGGGGGCTGGGAAAATTTTTTAAGGGTTGGTGTACCTGACCTCAGGGATGTTAGGGACATGAAATCCCACCAAGATCTGGTGTTGACATATGTCCTCTCTAAAAATGACTAAGTCTGAAGCGCCTTTGAGAGGGCAACTTAGAAAGAAGATAACTTGAGCTCCTGGTGGAATTTAGTGGTGAAATGTTATATGATCCTAAATGGAAATGGAATTTTTAATCCAATGGTTGGGTTATAATGTCTTGATTCATTCATATGATCCCTGAAAAATGTGATTTGTGATTTGAGACTCCATTTATGCTTGATAAAAACTACCTGAAAATCCTATGCACCAAGGTGTTGTTTATTTTACTGAATGGTGAATCACAAGACACCCCAAGTGTCTACTGACTCGATGGGTTGAGACTCTCGGTGTGATTGCATAACATGGAGCTTTTCCAAGTGTGGACCTTGTGAATTGGGAAAGCTCTCTGGATGAAAGCCAAGGTTCCTCTGTTTAGATGCACACCTAAAAATGTAGAGGGTTTACTAAAAAACCTAAAATAACTTTCCAAGGAGATAGGGTAATAAAATTTATAAAATAAAACTTAAACTAACAAAGGTGATGCACAGGAATGAAGAACACTGTCTTGCCAATAAACACAAACCATTAAAATGCAATGCAAGATCATGCACATGTAACAAAATTTGTAGTGAAAGATCGGGAGGATGCAAATGAACACAAAGAGGGTTGAGAATCATCCACGAGACATGCATTATTTGCTCCATGATTGATACTGATACACTTGAAAAATTCCAAGAGGCAAAGTTACGTTACGATTTTTAGATGGGAGGTTTGAACTCCACAAATTCACTCCAAGAGAATAAGGGAGGGGCGAGAACAAGAATGTCCATCTTTAGAAAGAAGCCCCTCCTTACAATTTATAGGAAGAATGAGAGAAAAGAGAGAGGAATCCAAATCTACCCCAACCACCTCCAAGTTGCATTTAATTCATCTCATTATGGCGGTAGGTGAGAACCCTAGCAAACCCAAAAATGGCAAATTGTATTTTGCATTTTGAAGAATTTTTTCTCACCCAATTAAAGATATCCATGTTGAGTTTGAGAGAACCTCGTAAGATTTCCAAAAATTCTAACCTTGCGTAAATCTAAGCTCCTATGAAAAGTTATGGCCATTCGAATATCTGCGTCAAGGTTTGCTTTACATTTAAGGGTGTCAACGCTCAAAATGTTGTGCCTCCTGAAGATGCGCCTTGGTGCAATCATCCTTATGTTGACATATTCTTACGTGCGCCAAGGCACATCCATTTTCATTTCAACATCCTTTTATTTTCACCCTTAACTGCGCTTAAGGTGCATCCATTTTCATGTTGACATCCTTTTACTCGCCTTGAGTGCATCCATTTTCATGTCGACATCCTTTTACCTGCGCCCTTAACCTGCACCAGGGCGCATCCATTTTCATGTCGACATCCTTTTACATGTGCCAGGGTGCATCCATTTTCATGTTGACATCCTTTTACTGTGCCCTTAACCTGCGCCAGGGCACATCCATTTTCATGTCGACATCCTTTTACTGCACTTTAACTGCGCTTGAGCATGATGAAAATAAATGTTAAGTCTGAGTTTCTTTTATTCCATATTCTTCCATTTTTCTATATCTACCTAAGGGGAATATATATACAACATTTACCATCGTGTATTTCTTAGAATTATCTTTACGAAGATGTTTTGTTTTACTTCTAAATTCATCCTGAGCTCCGGAATCTTCGTTTGAAGTCCACCATTGTTTATACACCCAATGTACTGCTAGGCTTGTGAACCCTAATTTTTCTCAAACTGCTCCAAGTTTCTCAAAACTTCCCAAAATATTCCAAAATCATTTCCATGATGTTTTAAGGTATTCAATTCACCTCCATGTTGAATTTTACCCTTTCATTCCTTTAGCTCTAAGGGTTGATCAAGTCTGGAAGGCTAGTGATAGCCCTCCCAATCTTGCTATAGATAGCATCTTTTGAACTCCCTAAAATCACCTAGGGGAATGA
Source organism: Taxus wallichiana var. yunnanensis (assembly GCA_018340775.1). Classification (NCBI taxonomy): domain Eukaryota; kingdom Viridiplantae; phylum Streptophyta; class Pinopsida; order Cupressales; family Taxaceae; genus Taxus; species Taxus wallichiana. Next base: position 886,354,842 of record CM031237.1, read on the forward strand.
ATATACTTCTCTAAATCACCTAGGGGGATGAGATAACATTATTTAGGAGGTCATTTAGACTAATTGGATAGACCCGGGTGTCTTGGAATGATGGGACTTGAAAAAATTAACACTAGGGTATCGTTATCGTGCTTGGAAATTGTCGATTTCCCTATTGCACATTTGCATGACAACAAATGGATCTAGCTTGGGGACATGACATGGACTGAGCGTAGAAAATACATGACATGGGAATTGATAAGCTAAATTTTAGACCATATAATTCGTTGAACAGTGCCTTATCCATTGGGCCCTGCGGAGTCATGTACAACCCATAACAAGAGAAAAAGAAGAAGGAAACACACACATACACAAAAAGGATGAAAAGGAAATACACGATAGATATAAGGAAGGTAAATACACACAACAGAAAGGGAAACACACCTAACAATCACCTATGGTACAAGGTGGGGGATAACCCATTTTCACTGAAGCACTTTTCATTTCTCAAAAGTTACCCTTAAAGAGGCAACACCGAATGATGATGTTCTGCGAAGCCATTGATGGGTTCCAAAAAGTAGCCTCCCTCCTCAACTACTTATGAAAGCTAGGTGATTTCACAATTGTCTATGTACTTGGTAGGAGTGAGTCCATGTGAGATTCTTGATGCTCAAGTCCTTTCTTTGAAATTCCATAATCTTCATGTTCTTTGAAATCAGTTTCATAGTGCTAGTTTCCTTCCATATTTATCCATATAGCTGATTCTCCATCGAGCATCTCATCACTTCCCAGGGCTTATTTTCATTCAAATTCCTTGTATATTTTGAGTTACTTTTATTTCTGGGTCTATGCTCATTGACATCTTCTCCATGAGAAACATTTGATTCATCCTTTATCTCTACTTCACTGTGAGGCATTTGAGTATTGATGGGAGGATCAAGGAAAACTCATACTTGTCTTGTATGTCCATGGCACTAGTGAAGAGATCAAGAATCAGCTCAGGATCTTCCACAACTTCTATTGCATCCAATATTTTTGCATGGAGTTATGCTTCATTGTTTCCTACAGCTCCTCTTTGTACGCCTTTGAAGGATCTTTATTTTGCAGCTCAAGGAAACTATCTGGAGGGATTACCTCATCATCTTGGGAATTTTTGCACTCCACCGATCCTTCATCAAGAGGAGTCTTAACTTCAAAGGCCTCATAATTCCTTGCTTCAAATTCTTCAACATGGAAAGAGTCTTCTTCTTCAAATGGGAAAGAAAATATCTCCATTTCATCATTACATACATCAATAATTGGCTCAGGGGTGGCATCATATGTTTCATCTTTCCTTATCTCAATATGGCCAACCTTCACATTGGTTAAGGCTTCCAAATCAGCTTCACACTTGTCTTATAGATTCATGGCTTGCATTAAAAGTTCAAGACTGATCTCAGGGTCTTCTATTTCTTCTGCGGCTCTTAGTAGTCCTTGTATGGATATTTCTTTCAAGCCTTTCACAGGCTCATCACAAGATGATTTTGTCTCTCCATAGATGGCCTAGCTTAGGTCATCTTCATCCCTAAATGGGAATGAGAATAAATATTCATCTTGGATAAACATATAAGTTGATTTTTCTTCTTGAAAATCATCAAGCACCATTTCCTCTTCTTCATGGTTTGCATCATATGGAAATTGGAGCTTCCCTCTTGTAACTTAAATCTCCTCAATGCTTCTTCAAATTATAAATATCTCCGAGAAGGCATGTCTAGGCCTATCAAAATGGGGATATCCTCTTCCTCCTCAATCACCACAAAGTGATTCATCCTCCTACTACCCTAGTACAAAATGTTATCTTCCATGCTTTTGTAATTCATATAGTGTACCTCATCTTCTTCTCGGGAAGTAATTTCTCCATGTCTCCCTTTATTGGTATGGTTGCAAAAGACCAATTCATCTGAATTTTCCTCCCCAAGTCTCGGTAGAAATTTCTACTCAACAACATTTCGAACAAGGCTGGGACATCTACTACCAAAATCATCGTTGAAACTTTCTTTTCTGGAAATCTGGTGAGAGCCACCTATGCATCTTTGACCTTCCCTACAAGTGAGACTTTTTTATTCCAAAGAGTAACAAGAGCCACTAGGTGGAGTCATGGTAAGTTTGAGAGCCTTGGCAACCTTCAAAGGCATCACATTGTCTAAGGCACCAAAATCTATTATGCAATTGTTTAGTACATATTCTCCAACAAGAAGGGAGACGTAGAAAGGTTCAACTTTATCAATCTTTGATGCACTCAGAGAAATCATGTTCTATGAGGGAGGTGTAGGTGGGTTTGGTAGTACTCCTTTAGGGTGATGAGCTACATCATTGGGTGTTAGACTACCATTTTTGATGTATTAGACAAACCTCTCAAATTGTTCAGGATGAGTCCTCAAATATTTAGTTTCAGTAATTTGGACTTTGGCTTTGTTCACATATTCTATGAAATCAAAAGGAGTAGATGTAGACAAGGGGGTGAAGGGACTGATTTTGGAGTCTGGATAGGCTTAGGAGTAGGATTTGATGTTTGAGGAATGGAAGATATTTTGAATGGAACACTAAGAGCTTTCAAGGAATTAGATTTTACAGGATCATATTTAGATTTAGACTTGGAAGAGGTATCGAAGACTTACTTGGGATTACGGGCATCTTCTTACTTGCTACTGGTGGTCGGGCTGCAATAATGTAGACTTCATGGAAGATGGAAGTGGGGATCCTCAACTGATTATTTTGTTTTGATTCACCACAGGAGGATCTTTAGTCTTCTTTTCTTTACAATAGTGGAAGGAGATTTTCCTTTCTCAGACTGAGAATGAGTGAATACCACACATGAGAAACTGGGTGCATCTTCTTCGTCTTCTTCATCACATACAAAATACTCACAGAATCTGATTTGTGTATCATTCTCAAACTCTTCATTTTCTAGGAAATCACCACATTCACTTTCTTTTTTAAGCTCTTCTTCACCTTCTTGAAATCTGCAATTTATGTTCATAGGTGGGGCCTCCAAGGTGAGCCTTTGGGGTGCTCCTATAATCTGATTTCTGTTGCTTCTTTGAGAAGATACTCATTCAAATAATTCCCTCTTCAAAGAGGCCATCTCATTCACCAACTTTTGTAGTGATGATTGGTTCTCTCATCTCTAGGATGTTGGGTCTTACCCTTTGAGGGATTCTTGATCTTTCTAGATAGGATGAGATCATCATCAAGTTCAATGGCCAATATTTGTGCTTTTGCAATATCCCTCGGTTGAACTCTTCATAGGAGAAATCCTACCTCTAGTGATTGAGCATTGATGAAGAATATCTTGACATTTTTTTAGATGGCGAATCCTCTTCAGGTATCCTATGAAGAAACCATTCAAAATGATCCAAAAGTCTCTCATGGTTTCATTTTCTCCTTTATTTATTTGAGCCAAGTGAACCAAGAGGTCTTGAAAGTCTTTAGTTGATTTGAATCTTTCCTCAAATCTAGTCTTGATATCATCCCAACTAGTGATAGATCGGGCGGAAGGAAGTAGAACCCATTATGTTTCTTTTTTTTCTTAGAGAGACTCCACAAACAATCTTACAGTGACATCTTCATGTTAGACACCAAGAATCCCACATGATGTGGTGAAGGCTGATATGTGCTCTTTAGGGAGTTGTGTGCCATCACCTTTGAACTTGGGAAATTTCTTGCAGGAATTTGTTGGTAGAATGTGAAGAGTAGGTTCAAGAGAAAGTGGGCATGTATTCCTTCCGCATGGAATAATGGGTTGAGGTATTTGTTCTTCATCTTCCATTTCGTTTCTGTTTCTCCTTGGACCTTACTTCTACAAATTATTCTTCAAATTCTTCTTCTTCTTAGGGGCTCAATTCTTAATGGTGGTTGAAAAATGGGAGAATTTGAAGGGGAAGTATCAATAGGAGTTTGGATAGGATTTCCAAGGTGAACTGTTTGAAGATCTAGATGGAGAGGAGGCTTGAGAGAAAAAGAATGGATTATCTCTAATTCATTCTTGCTGATTTTCTGAACACCTCTCAACTTGTTCAAATTGGTGTATCTCCTTTCGGCCAACTTTTGGAAATTTTTGTAGTGGGAATACAAGAGGATGTCGTGGAATATGAAAGGTCACGTGCAGGAATTTGACACTATATTTTAGCAATGGACTTTCATGAAGTCTTTTTTCTGATTTTTAGTATTTAATTTTTTTTGTTTAATTTTGGGACCTTGCGGTCACATTTTGGTTGTAGATGTTGCTAAATCTACCCCCACGGTGGGCACCAAAACTGTTGGCAAGAAAATTTGTTGGGTGAAAAAACTTTGGATTTCTTGCAACGCTCTAGGAATCTAAGTCCCTCTACTTAACTGCTGTGTAGGCTGTCATCATATGTGCATGCACAAAAAAAATGTGGATTTTGTGGTGGCCTTTTGATCGGGATCCAATAGGGGCACTCCACCGACCTTGCGGAAAATATTGCAGATACCTATAAGAGAGAATTTTGTCTGAAAGTGGGAAATTGGAGTGAGAAAAGAGGTAGGAGAACTAATGTTGTAGGTAGGAAATCAGATTCCTACACATGCTAGATAAAAATTCATCACATGCATTCATGATAAGAAACAACTCAGTAAATGATAACAAGACCCGAGATATAATTTATTAATCACAAAGTATCAAGAAACTCCTTAGTCAAAGAAAGCTAGAAACTTTTTTCTGTATTGATTGCTTGAACTAAAATCGTATAGTGTGGGAATGGAAGAATTTTAGTGGAGGAAAGTAGAATAAAATGGCTATCTCCTTTTCCTTCTCTAAGTATTGACTTTGAGTTTAAAGATCTTGAACTAAAATCGTACATAGTGTGGGAATGGAAGAATTTTGAGAGTGGAGGAAAGTAGAATAAAATGGCTATCTCCTTTTCCTTCTCTAAGTACAATGCACTCTTGAGTTTACAAGATCAATCACCAACCCTTTGAAATGGGAATAACTTCACAATTTATAGAATGAGAGGTGACTTATCATCTTCCTCATGACCTTTCGAATACCTTAATATGACTTAAGACTGTTCATATTCCACTTTAAATATTTAAGTCCCTTTTATAATAGCAAGGTGACTTAAAGTTACATTATATTTCTAAAGTCACTTAAGTCATATTAAAAGTGCAAAACCCCAACGTGAAATTAGAATATTGGAAAGTGAGAGAAAGTTGGGGGGAAGAGGAGAGAGAAAGAGAGGGAGAGAAGAAGAGGAGATGTCATTCCCATGAATTTCGTTGATCCTTGTTGATGGAAAGCTCTAATGCGATGAAGTTTTGAATGTCCCATTGTGCCAAAATTTCTCTTTGAGTGTGACTTACTATTTTTAGTGAATGCCCATATGGGAGATTTACTATTTTTAGTAAGTGGTCATTTCCACTTTTTCTACATTGAACACTCATTTGGGATCTCTCGTAATCTTAAATGCATGTTTCCTTTGTCTTAAGCTGTTTTTGATGATGACTTTCCAAACATAGCAAGTTTGTATAAGAAAAATTATTATTTTTAGAAAGGGTGTTTCAGTGCTATTTGATTTTTGAAGGAACATACTTTTTGGACTCTTCTTATTATTACGATCACACCCTCCTAATTTCACATAGTTTTACTAACTAGAATGTTTGGAAATAAAATTTGAAATTTTGACAGGTAGTGGCTTCGAGCATGGAGCTGCCATGGCATCCATTAATGGAGCTCAAAATTTGTAGGTATTGTTTTTCTCTCCATTTGTGATGAAAACAAATCCATTGTGATATGGTTTTCATGTGGAGCTCATGTGCATGTTTTTAGCTCGTTTCCATTGCCAAAATGATGGGAAATGCGATGAATGTGAGTCGGTGCATGAAGTGAGGGTTTTGTTAGAGCAAATGATTCTGGAACCATTTGACATCTTGTTTTTGCATCTTGATTACCTTAAAAAAATGAGGAATTCTACAAAAATGGCATCTCGATCTGATTTGTATTTGTGAGATATGAAGATTTTTTCGATCGGGTGACTTCATGGTTATCGGCAAAAACCCTTCATTTTCTTCCGTTCTTCATCATTTCACTCCATTTTTCTATGAGGCTTGAATATTTTTGTGTATTAATGGTTGGAAAGTTTATGTGGCCGTAGAGGAGCTGGTTCAGAGCAACAATGGTGGACCGGGTGTCTGGAAAAACATGCACGGAGCCATGGCAAGGTATGAAGCTTTGAAGGAGACATGAGGAGGAAGAAATGACTAAGTGCTAGATTTAAATTTTCAAAAATGCACATGGAGGGATGGGAAAATTTTTGCTTCTCTTATGTCCTGACCTCGGGGATTTGAGAGACATCAATTTCCACATGGTGGTTAAGGTGATGCCATGTGTCCTCGATCCGATGATAGGTGAATTTGCTTGAAAAATGCACCTGGGGGCTGAAAGTCAGTCATGTGGGTGTCTAAAAGACTCCCCATAGGGGCTAGGAGAATTTTTCCATGTCTGATGTCCCTCACCTTAGGTACATAAGGGACATTAGTTTCCACGATGGTCCTAGAGGCGACATGTGGCCCTTGATTCGACGATAGGGAACGGATGCTCCAAAAATTATCCTGGGGCCTAAATTGCCAAGTCGGAGGTGATATGAGGGTCCCGAGAGGTCACAGGGGGCTGGGATAATTTTCATAGCTGGTGTACCTGACCTCGGGATTTGGGACTTGAAATCCCTCAGGCTCCCGAAATGCGACACGTGTCCTCCTAAAAAATGAATAAGTCCTAAACGCGCTTTGGGAGGGTAACTTAGAAAGAAGATAAATTGAGCTCTGATGGAATTTATTGGTGAAATTTTATATGATCCTGAATGTAAATGGAATTTTTAATCCAATGGTTTGGGTATCATGTCTTTATTCATCCATATGATCCCTGAAAAGTGGATTTGTGATTTGAGACTCTATTTATGCCTCATAAAAACTACATGAAAATCCTATGTGCCAAGTAGTTGTGAAAAATATTATTTCACCATAATTTAGTTCTTGGAATTATATTTCTGGTGATGTTTTTTTTACTTCTAACTCCATTCTGGAGCTCCCGGAATCTTCTTCTGAAGTCCAACAGATTTTTAGACCTTTGTACTGCCTAGGCTTGTGAACCCTAATTTTTCTCAAACTGCTCCAAGTTTCTCAAAACTTCCCAAAATCTTCCAAAATAATTTCCATGATGTTTTAAGGTATTCAATTCACCTCCATGTTTAATTTTACTATTTTGTTCTACTCGAGGGTTGATCCGAGTCTGGAAGGCCGGCGATAGCCCTTCCCAATACTACTTGTAGATAGTATCTCTTCAAAACTCCCTAAAATCACCTAGGGGATGAGATAACATTATTTAGGAGGTCATTTGGATTATGATTGGATAGACTTAGGGTGTCTTGGAATGATGGGACTTAAAATAAATTAACAATGGGGTATCGTTGTCGTCTTGAAATTGTTAATTTCCTGTTACACATTTACACAACAAGTCGTAGTAAAAGTGAAATTGCAAAATCTACATGTGGAGTTAAGACTTGATTCAAGTTTTTTTGTGATCCTGGTTTAGATATATTTCCAATGATATATCAAATTTTTGTTTTTATAAGGGATGATAAAGTTATGACTTGATCTTTGAATGTCAAATATGGAGGATGCCTAGTTAAGCATGGTCTTAAGTAGCTCCACGAGCTTGGTGTTTTTTAGCTTATTCATGCATGTTGAATGTTTCTTAAGTTCTTAAAAAACATTTATAATGGTTTTAAATTCTTTTTTAATCTTAGAAGTGATTTTGGAAGTGATGCATCAAGTTGAACTTAAGATTAGTTCTTGAGTCCTAGAATCCCAAAGGAGCAATTTCGAGTTAGAGTTGGTTGAAGGCCTTACACTTATATTTGGAAGGAAATGTAAGATGTTATAGAAATAATATTTAGAGACATTTCCAAAAATTTTTTTTTCATGATGATGAGATTTGATAGGTCATCCGGCTCAGTTTGTGAGGAAGAAGGTTGTTAATTTTCAGCACATGATTTCTCTGATTAGGAGATGGAGGTAGAAGATGAATATTATGAATTGGTTGATTCTTTATATTAGTTGAATAGTAAATAGGGATTAATTTTATTCCTATTTAAGGAATTTTGAGGTTATTAAAAGTCACGAAAAAGGTGTAAACTAGTTGAATTCCTAAAATTACTTTATGGGAAGCTTAGTTTGCTGAAGAGGAAAGTTAGTGTGGTTTACACGTATGGATGTTTCATGAGATATAAAAATTATGATGTGTTATACAGGTTATTTTATTTCTAATGCATAGTTACATTCCATAGTTGATACATTCTTTGGTTATTTAGAGTATAATAGTTGAAGATTGGTTCTTGGAAACAACTATTTTGTGAAGGAAATGAACCTTCTTGGTAGTGTTATGAAGATTCTCGATTAGTGTAATGTAATGTATGAAAATGGATGATGTTTTTATGTCATATGTGACATGTGTGATCTATTTGGTGGCTTTACTAATCATGTGATGAGGTTTTGTCTTTGGTGAACCAGTGATGGGGTTTTGAGCTTTTTTAGCTTGTATGGTGCATTTGAGCATGGATGCCTTACATGAGTCCATTCCAAGTTTTGTAATGAATTTTTGTTATGTTTTAATGTTTGTAATGGTCTATCTAATTGACCTAGATAGACCTACCTTATGTTTTTCAGTTGAGAAGGGTATAAAGTGAGAGCTTGGGTTCAAATTTGAACTAGTTGTGTCGGGAGGAAAAATACAACCTAGGTGAGGAAGACAAAGTGGACTAAGGAAAAAATAATAAGCTGACTATGGGTTCCAAAATCTTAATAATTTTAGAGAGCATGTGTGTAAGGGTTTTACAAAAAAATAAGTCCATGAAATACCAAGATAGAAACGAGTTGAAGAAGAGAGAAATTTATGAGGTTGGAAGGAATTTAGAGTTGAATTTGGCATCAAAATCAGATTTGGTATCAACATATTTTTAGTGGTAATAATTATTCAAAATATTATGTGATGATTCATATTCATGCAAGCCTCTTGTTGTGAGTAATATCAACAAAGGGTTTAGGGGTTGGTTCTCCTTGTGGGGTTGGTGCCTTACTAAATAAATATATTGTGATGTGTTATATTCACTTTATTCCTTGATTTGTGTAATAAATTTTTTGGTGGATTTTCTTCCCGTTAGGGTTTCCACTTACATCTTGTGTCTATGTGTTATCTCTCTTGTGTTAGCTCTCATTGAATGTATATGAGTGAATGGATGTTAATGGATATTGTAAATAATGGTAAATGAAAGAGGAAATTTGTAATATTGATTCACCCTATCCTCTTAGTCCATTGTGCTTCCAAAAATTGGTATCAGAGAAGGTCCTTGTGAAGCAAGTTTGAAAAATTGAAGGATATCCTCTTAGAGCACATACAATGGGTAAACCATATGATGTTGAAGCAAACCTAAGAAATAAGTATGAAGTTGTAAAATAAATTATTCAAAGTTTACAAGATCAAATGAGTTGCATGGAAAATGAGCATGGTCAAGCCATTCAGGTTTTGGAGTCACAAATGGAGAAGGTGTCTAAAACCCTAAAGGTCAAAGAAGAAGATTACAGTAGGTATGAAGATGAGTTGAGATCCTTAAAATCATAATTGGATAAGGTACATAGTAGGTTGAAGACCTATGAGAAGTTGGAGAAAATTTTAGAAGCCTAAATGATATGTTGGATAATCAAATAGAAACAAATGAAAAATATGATTTAGGCTACAATAAAGAACATTTAGAGAAGCATGAATTTGACAAATTTACCTAGTAATGTTGTTAAAGCTATGAAGGATGTTAAATATCTCAAGAAGGTTATCAGGAAACCCAATGTAATGAAGTCTACAAGTAAGTTCAATGGTGTTTGTTACTCTTGCAATACTTTTGGTCATAGAGCTAGGGACTATAGAAGGTTTGTTAAGAATGCATTTCCATGGAGAAATGGTTGGCATGATCATTCATATCAGTCAGGAGATATTACATGCTATAATTTCCATAAGAAGGGGCATATTTCCAAGTTTTGTCATCAAGAGTCTCCTAGTCAGATTTGGAGGAATGAAAATAAGCATGGGGTTGTGTGTTATAGTTGCAATCAGATTGGACATATAGCTAGACATTGTCATCAAAAGGGATCTAGACAAAGAGATGGAGCTTCTAGAGGTAATATTTTTCCATCTTGTTTCAAATGTAATAATTTTGGCCACATTGCAAGATATTGTAGAGTAAATACAAGCACATACAAAAGTAAAGAAGAGGTCAAGTCTAATCATGTTAAGAAAGAAAAGGAAGAACTCAAGTCTACTCTTGTTAAGAAGGAAAAAGATGATCTTGAAGTTTCTTTCTCCAACCATGATGATCCTATTACTTAATAATCTCTCTTTGTAGCTATTGAACCTCAAGAGTTGTTGTTATCTACTCAAGAAGACCTCAAAGAGAGTAACAGAAAAAAAAATGTACAAAAACTAAGAGAGTTGATGAAGGATCTTGGTATCATGTCCCATGTGGACATGGATGTTCTACCTTGCTAGGTGAATGTAGATGTCATGGGTGCCTCCATTAGGCTTCATGGATTCATCTTCATGTGAGAATGAAGCATGGTGTTTGATAAGGTATGTTTCATCAAGGTTGATCTTACTCTATTTATCTATGTTTTGTTTTTTTGTTGTGAAGAGTCCTTCCATTCATAAAATTTGTGTCATGTCCCTAGAGGTTACTTGTCAATTTTTTTCTCATCAAGTCAAGGACTTTTTAGTATAAAGTGTCATAATAAGGTAAATTTTTTTATCGATCACTCAATATAGGAAGATTTTATGTTGCTAAATCTGTCAAAGGAAGTTGAGTCTTATTCTATATCATTTTCATCATAAGTTGTAAGAGAGTGTGATCACTACTACTCAATATTGAATTCATCTCAAGGTCTATATATCTAAGTTTCCAAGAGTTTTTGGTTCCTTTATCAAAGTGTTTTAAGTCATAAGAAATGAAAAAAGCCGTGAATTTTTTCATGTGATAATGTTAGGTGTGATGGTATTTAATATTTGTTACTAATTAGGTTATCAAAGAATGATTCTTAGTTTGAATTTTCATGTGATCTAACTTGTAAATGTTAAGAAGTTGTTTAAGAAATGATACTATAAGGAGTTGGTCCACTCATAAACCATGAAGTCTTGTCTTGGTGAAGATAATTCAGTATGTATAAATGAGATAGGAAGTAAATATGGTCTTGATCTTGAAAGTGACACTCATTTTAGGAGGATAATGATGTCATCTAGTATTACACTCAAGGTTTGAAGGGTTACACTCCCGAGGGGATCCGATATCAAGAAGAGTCTTGATAGTTTTTTCTTCTAGAGTGTGAAATTATGATGACAAAGCAACTGTATAAGAGGTGATCAAAGGCATAGAAGAAAGAGGTACTATAGCAAATGTGTAGCATAAATTGATCCATCAAGGTGTGTTTATAGTTGGTTCAAGTGATGTTATATGCTATATACAACTTGTAATAATAATTTGAGGTTGAAGTCAAGACAAGTGTCAAGTTAGGTGTTTAAGATATTCATAAGACATGTGGGAAGAGTTGAACCATGATGTGTCTCATGATGAAAAGCTTAAAAGAACCAAGAAGTTGGAAAAATCATGCTACATGAAGAGGGAGTTTAGTTTGAGCTTGAATCAAGTGTACAACGTAGTATGGATTCATGATTAATAAATGTCAGGTGTGATCATACTCATGGAGGGTGTATGGAGATAGTTAGAGTTATATCAAAAATATGAAGTTCAAGGTGTTGGAACTTTATCAGTGTCATATGTGTTGTCATTGATGTCAAGATGGATTAGTTGATGTCAAGTTGCATTGATGGAAAAGAAGGAAATTGGTAAAGTGAGAATGTGAAGAAGATGAAGGTTGATTGGTAGTGTCATCTCACAAAGGCTTTAGGATAATTAAGGATAAGTTCTAAGGGACTTAGTCAGCTTTTGTGCAAGCCAAAGACATAAGGAGATAGCCTCCGTAGTCTTGAAGTAGCCTCTAAATTTTGCATGTAGTTGTGAGCTCTAGAAGAAGTCATGAGGCTCTGAAGAAGCTTAGTGAGTGTCGTGGATAAAGGAATGTATTCATCAAAATTAAAGGATCCAAAGGATGAGCCATGAATGAGATTAATGAAGCCATAGATGTAAAGGAAAATCCTCCAGTATAAGGAAGTCAAAAGAAAAGTCACGAATAAAAGGAAATCCACAAATAACTGGAAACCATGGAAGACTATAAAAGCCACAAGTAAAAGGAATAGAGTCGCGTACAAAGAAAAAATCCATGGAAAGGCGTTGGATAAGGAAGATGGCCACGAGATATTAGGAAAGCCATGAGAAGCATAGAAGAGCCATGGATAACTAAAAATCGTCGAGGAAGGAGAAATTTTGATGAAAAAGGCAAGTACCACGATACAAAGAAGAAAGTCAGAGGAGCTAAGGAAATCTATGAAATGATAAAATATGGACTAGACAAGGGTCGAAGGAAATCAATTTGATTCAAACATGAACAAGTGAGATTTGGTTCTCCAAAATTGATGGTGATTCGATTGTCAGGTGATTGTGGCTAAGTATACGACTTGATCTCCACAAGAAAAAAAAAACTATTGTTCCAGCTACCAACATTTAATGCTTATTGACCTTGGGAAATATAGTTGAAATTTTCTATGAGAATCCAGTTTTAAGGAGAAATAAAATATTGAAGAAGAAAATGGCTCGCTCATCGTGTCACGTTACAAATTCTAAAAGATGGGAAAATCTATTTTTAGGCACAACTAATAAATTGCTCTTGCACATGCATGGAAAATGGTGTAATCAAGCCAAATATAGAAGAAACAAAATATGGAGTTAGTTGTATGCATTTAATAGTTTAAATTCTCAGGTGATAGAGTAGGAAGATACACGACACACAAATCGAAGGAAAGGAATGGGTCGATTTAGAATATAGTTTGAACTTGGAGCTATTTTGGGGTTTCTCAAGTAAGAAAAGAAGTATTCAAGATAAGGAAGAGTTGTTCAAGAGAGATAATATGATGCAATCAAGCTAAGAAAAAGAGTGAACAAAAGAAAAGAGAGAGGAAATAGGAGCATATTGATGAAACATTGATTTATCAGATGAGAATGACATCAGGGTGAAAAATTGAATGAGAAAAAGGGATTGATTTAGATGAGCAAAAGAGAGTGAAAATAAGAACACAGACCGATATAGAAAGGTGATCATAATCCATTGTACAAGAAATTTTTGTAACTAGATGATCAAAATTTGCATGTAAATCAAGTCTAAGTTGTAGCTTAGCATTTTCGTGGGTTGTAACCTCTTTGTGGGTAGGTTCCTACAAAAGATCAGTTGTAGCTGATTAAATTAGGGGTTGGTGCTCCTGCAAGTTGGTGTTTGCTAAATTTTCTTGGAGTGGGTGCTCAAAAATCTTTGAATGGGTGCTTGAAGTTGTGAAGTGGGTGCTCAACTGAAAATCTTGTAGGATGTGTAATATTCTTGCAAGTCCTTGCTTTATGTAATATAAGCAATGGTTTTGGTGGGTTTTTCTCCCAAAAGGGTTTCCCACGTTAATCTCTGTGCACTTGTGTTATTCTGCATGACATATGTTTGATTGACTGCTCATAGTTTTAAAGTCACACATCATTAAAGGGTTTAAATTTGGCATTAAGATAAAATTTCTAATATGCACTGATTCACCCCTCTCAGTGCTTGTGATCTCTAACAATTAGTATCAAAGCGAATTCATTATAACATAATATCTTAAAATCTTCAAGAATCCTTCTTATCACAAGCATGCCTGCAAAAATCGAGGTACAAGGTGATTTGTCACTATCAAGATCACCTCTCTTCACTGGTACAAACTATGCATTCTGGAGAATAAGGATGAATACATATTTGATATCACTTGGTTTTGATATATGGGAATGTGTTGAGAAAGGATACAATCCTCTAGCTACACCAATTACTTCTTCATCGAGATAAGGAAAAATATGAATGTAACTCAAGAGAAATGAATTTCATTCTATGTGGCCTAACTGAAACATAATTTGTCAAAGTTATGCATTGCAAAAAAAAAAAATAGATATGGACCAAACTGCAGAGTATCTATGAAGGTGATGAAAAGGTCAAGCTAGAAAATTTACACACTACAGAGCTTAGTTTGAAAATTTGAAGATGAATGATGATGAGAGTATAGCGGCCTACATGCAGAGAATAGATGAAGTTATAAACATGATCAGAGGACTAGGTGAAAAGTTAGAAGAATCATTCATTGTTCAGAAATTTCTGAGATCCCTATCTAGAAAGTATGATTCAAAGGTTTTCAACCATAGAGGAAGCCAAAGACATGAAGAATCTCATGATGGATGAACTATAGAGCACTTTGTTAGCTTACGAAATGAGGATTGTTGGATCCAAAACTACCAAGAAAGAAGTAGCATTCAAGGTCAAGAAATAAAATCAGTCAAATCAAAGAAGAAGAAGAAGAATCAACTTCAGAAGATGAGTTGGATGATGAAAATATTGAAGCAATGTTTATAAGAAGACTGAAAAGAGGCTCAGGTAAGTATAAAGGAAAACTTCCTTTCAAATTCTTTTCATGCGAGACAAATAGGTCATTTTGCTATAAAATTTCCAAATAAAAATAAAGAATCTCATCCTGAACATGAAGAGAACAAAAAAGAAATTGGGTACAAGAAGAAAAATATCAAGAAGAAGTTCTTCAAAAATAAAAGAAACTTCTATTCAAAAGAAGAATCAAGTGATTTTGATTCTAGCGAACCCAGAAGCTCGAGAATGAACATGATGAAGATCATTCTAAATGTCTATTTATGGCCATGGATGCATCTGAAGAGTGCAACTCAAAAGGGAAGAATGCAACTGACTATGCAGACTCTGATGAAGAAGAAGATGAAGTGAATCTTGAGGCTGAACTAGTGTGTGCACTTGAAGAGTTGAGATTGTGTAGGAAAAAGAATCAGAAGCTAAGATGTACATTAAAGGATTATGAAGAAAAAATCCACATATTTGAAGGAAGACAATCTCAAAGAGAAGAAGAAGAGGCTAATGAGCTCAAGGAATTGGAAACACAACTTGAAAATATTTCAAACTCCTACAAATCAAAGGAGGATGAGTGCACAAAGTTGAACTCAAAATGGAGAAACTAAAAGCTGAGATGGAACAAATGAGCAACAAGCTAAAGGTGTATGAAAAACTTGAAAAGGGCTCAAGTGTTTTGACTGATATACTTGAGTAGCCAACGTGATGCAAATGACAAGTCTGGAATTGGTTTCAAAGAAGAAAGTAAAGAAAAGGAGTTTGTAAAGAATGAAGAAAACAAGACTACATCAAGTCTAGCACCTCATCCGCCACAAATAGTGAAGTTATCAATGCCACAAAAGAAGGACTTCATGCTCCTAGAATCACCTATGCTATGAGGTACACACACTTTTTATGGTTACTATTATTCATGTAATCAATTTGGACATAAGGCTGCTAAGTGTAGAAAATTATCTAGAGGCTATAGAAGAAACTTTGGCCCATCTTACACCAGATTGAGCTACAATGATGTCCATCACCATTATCAAAAGAAGATTCATGTGGTTTCAACAAACAAACAAGATCCACCTAAGAAAAAGAAGTGGGTATACATTGCAAAGAAAGATGAGAACAAGAGAAAAGAGTCATGCTCAATAGTACAAACCACATTTCATGTACAAAATGAAGATAAAATCTAGTATCTAGATAGTGGATGCTCAAGCCATATGATAGGTGAAAAAATTAAGTTCATTACTTTTTCTAACAATGCATCAGTGCTATGATATTTGGTGATAATAACTCAGCAAACATAGTTGGGAAAGGAACTCTGAGTTTAGATAATGGAAAAACCATAACTGAAAATGTTTTATATGTTGAAGGTCTTAAACACAATTTTCGCCATCTGAAATCAAATTTGCAAAATCTTGGATACAATTTCATATTCCATGACAAGGGTTGTGATATTATCAATGGAAGGACAGGAAAGAAAGTTCCAAAATCCAAGCGGACAAAACAACATGTATGTTCTCAATGAGATAAACAATGAAAAATGCTTCACATGTTTTTGATTACATCTTTAATAAGCTGTCAGATGACGAAGAGATTAGCGGATGTGAGTTTTGAAAATATGGTAAAATTGAGTGCAAAAGGTTTTGATAGACATATGCCAAAGATTGTGAAACCCGCGGATACTCTATGCAAGGCTTGTTTACATGGAAAACAATTTTGCATTTTGGAGATCATTTAAATCAAAAGAATATTCTAAAACCGATTTTGAGTTGATTCATACAGACTCTTGCCCGTAATAATTAAATGTATAAATGGTGAGGTATATTTTATGCTTCTAATATATGATTACACTAGGATGACATGGGTAACTTTGAGTTTAGATAATGGAAAAAAATCCTGAAAATGTTGTATATGTTTCAAGGTCAGAATGAAAGACACAATCAAATGTCTAAGATGTAATTCAAATGTGCAAAATGGGTTACAAATTCTATGTATGTTGTGAAGGGGAATTAGATATTATCAATGGAAGGACACCTCAAAAGAAAGGCATTGCAAAATCAGAGGAAAAAAACATGTATGTTCTCAATAAGATAATAAATGAAAAATCCTTCACAAGTAAGATTGATTACACTTGGTTATGGCACATGAGATTAGGACATATGAGTTTTGAAAATATGGTAAAATTGAGTGTTTTGAAATATCTGTGTCAAAATATGCCAAATATTGTGAAACCCATGGATAATCTATGCAAGTCTTGTTTACATGGAAAACAAACAAGGAGATAATTCAAATCAAAGGAATATTCTACAAATGAACCTCAAGATTGATTCATACATATCTCTGTGGACCCACCAAAAAGGTATAAATGGTGAGGTATATTTTATGCTTCTAATAGATGATTACACTAGGATGACATGGGTAGCATGTTTAAAACAAAAATTAAAAGCCTTAGATAGATTCAAGAAATTCAAGGCACTTTGGTAGAGAATGAGAAGAACAAAAAGATCAAATGCCTAAGATCGAAATGAAGAGGAGAAATTATGGTCAAATGAGTTTGATGAATTTTGTGAAGAACATGGAATTAGAAGACAATTCTCACCATGCAGAGACAAAACCTCAAAAAAGGTTTGTTGAGAGGAAGAACAGACTGTGCAAGAAATGACAAGGACTATGCTAAATGAATCCAAACTCTCAAACATGTATTAAAAAGTGAAGGTATTTACAACCGTAGTCTATATTTTAAACAGATCTCACTAAGAATAAACAGTGACAAAACCTTCTTATGAGTTATGGAAGTAGAGACCAACCAATGTAAAACACATAAGAGTATTTGGAAGAAAATTCTATATCAAAAGAGATGAAGACAACTTGGGAAAATTTGACTCAAGATGTGATAAAGGGATATTCCTTATTACTCTTGATGTGATGGTCAACACCACGTGCTTATAAGGTGCTATAATAAGTGGTTGTAAAATATTTTTGAAAGCACAAATGTGAAGGTGGATGAAACACAATACACAAAATTTAACACCCATCACAGAGATAATCATGAGGAACAAGAAGATTATGATGAAATGGATCAACATTTGCGTGAATTTAATTTCCAAAATGAAGAGAAAAAGAAAGTCACACACTAAATCACCCTCCAGGAATTCAAGAAGGACCATCCTTACAAATCAGATCATTGGAAACAAAATATGGTGACATTCTCACAAGAAGAAGGCTAAGAGAGTAACAAAACCATGAAGACATAGCTCTCTATCAATGATAGAACCCAAGAATGTTGTAGAAGCAAGCAAGGATCAACATTGGGTAGATGTCATGAATGAAGAACTAGATCAGATTGAAAAGAATGAAACATGGGAACTAGTACCCAGACTATAGAATAAAAATGTGATTAGAACTAAATGGGTATTCAAAAACAAACTAAATGAAAAAGGAGAAGTGACAAGAAACAAGGCAAGGCTAGTATGTAAAGGATACACACAATTGAAGGAATAGATTTTGATGAGACATTTACACCGGTGGTGAGAATGGAAGCAATAATATTTTTCCTAGCTTACGTAACATACAAGAAAATCAGAGTATTCCAAATGATGTGAAATCAACCTTCCTAAATGGTTTTTAATGAAGAGGTATATATTGATTGAACAACCTGATGGATTTTCACTAATTGAAGATAAGGATTATGTGTGTATGTTGAAGAAATATTTTTATGGATTAAAACAAGCTCCCAGAGCTTGGTACAACAGATTAGATTCATACCTCATTGAGAAAGGATTCAAAAAGTGTTTAGAAAATAATCTCTACATCAAGGAAGAAGGAGACCACTTGCTAATTGTCATTGTGTATGTAGATGATATCATATTTGGTGGAGACCATGATAAGATGACATATGAATTTTTTGATATGATGAAAGAAGAATTTGAAATGTCTATGCTTGGAGATATTTCATTCTTTCTAGGTTTACAGATCAGTCAAACAGATCAAGGTATATTCATATCCCAAACTAAGTATATCAAGGAGATGCTGAAAAGATTTAGAATGGAAGAATGCAGACCAATTGGGACACCAATGGAAGTTGGATGCAAGATGAGAAGAGATGATGACACACCAAAAGTAGACAAAACATTGTACAGATCCATGATAGGAAGTCTACTCTACTCCACCGCATCAAGACCAAACATCATGTAGGTGGTAGGCCTTGTTGGAATATTTCAAGAAGATCCAAGGGAAACACACCTCAAGGTGGTCAAAATAATTTTGAGATACCTCATGGGAACAGTTGAATATGGATTATGGTACTCCAAGAGCAATGAATTCAGCATAAAAGCATATACAGATGCAGATTGGGCAGGAAGTGTTGATGACAGGAAGAGTACAAGTGGCAGATCATTCTTTGTTGGAAATTATTTAGTCTCCTGGTTGAGAAAGAAGTAGTCATCAGTGGCACTCTCAACATGTGAAGCAAAGTATATAGCATCTGCAAATGTGTTGTACTCAAGTTCTCTAGATGAAGCAAACATTGGAAGACTACAAGGTAAAATCTTGAAAGTCCAATTCCTTTGTTATGTGATAGCACAAGTGCAATAAGTGTCTCTAAGAACCCCATGTTCCACTCAAAGACCAAGCATATCCCTATTAGATATCACTTCTTGAGGGAACAAGTGAATGAAAAGAAAATCAGTCTAGAATATGTGAGCACAAAAGAAGAGATTGTAGATATTATGACTAAGCCACTACCAAAAGCCACATTTGAACATTTAAGGAATGAATTGGGGGTCATTCCTGATCCCGCCAAAAACTAGAAGGTGTGCGAAAAGGAAAGGGAGCATTCTCATGAATTATCAACTCCTAATTCAGTGCCAAAGTAAGGGGAGTTAGTCTACTAGCTCAAATTCATCAAAGTATGCATCAGCTCAAGGGGAGCATTTCTGCGGACACACCAAGAAATATGAATAAGAAGCATGAGCCTATGGGAGCTTCTTGAGGTAAGAACATTTTTATCTAGCTTACCAGCATATTCAACTTTTTGTGGCCTAGTTGGCCCTTTGTCATTGTTGTCAAAGGGGGAGAGTAGCTATTGTCAGAAACCAATTGTTCATATCATACAAAAAAAGGGAAAGAAATATAGCTAAAGGAGAGGGAAGAAGATACTAGAAGCTTGTACTTCAAAAGGGGAGAATAGGAACCAACCAAGTCATATACACATAGGAGTAAAGCTGAAAATAGAAATCAAGGTATGCAAGCATTTTTCCATCAAAAGAAGGAAATTGGTTTCTATCGTATAGAAGCATTAAGGTGTATTGAGGTGTTTTCATCAATGAAAAAGGGGAGATTGTTGGACCTTTTTCAGTTTCATATGTGTTGTCATTGATGTCAAGATGGATTAGTTGATGTCAAGTTACATTGATGGAAAAATAAGTCAATTGGTAAAGTGAGCATGTGAATAAGATGAAGGTTGATTGGTAGTGTTAGCTCACAAAGGCTTCAGGATAATTAAGGATAAGTTCTAAGGGACTTAGTCATTTTTGCAAGCCAAACATAAGGAGATAGCCATCATAGTCTTGAAGTAGCATTGAAGTCTGCATGAAGCCACGCAGAGCTCTAGAAGAAGCCACAAAAGCTTAGTGAGTGTTGCGGGTAAAGGAATGTAGTCACCAAAGCTAAAGGAGCCAAAGGATGAGCCATGAGTGAGATTAATGAAGCGGATGTAAAGGAAAAATCCACCATAAGGAAGTATAAGCAAAGTAAGTCAAAAGAAAAGACATGAAGAATGTGGAAACTGCAGAAGACTATAAAATCCGTAAGTAAAAGGAATAGAGTCGTAAAAAGAACAAAGTCATGGAAATGCATTGGACAAGGAGGATGGCCGAGACATTGGGAAAGATGTGAGAAGCATAGAAGAGCCACGATAACTAAAAATCCACCGAGGAAGGAGAAATGTTGTTGAACAAAGGCAAAGTGTCACGATACAAAGAAGAAAGTCAAAGGAGCTAAGGAGAGATGCAAAATGATAGAATATGGACTAGACAAGGGTCAAAGAAATCAATTTGATTCAAACATGAACAAGTGAGAGTTGGTTCTCCAAAATCGATGGTGATTTGATTTTCAAGTGATTGTGGCTAAGTATATGACTTGATCTCCATGAAGAATAAAGAAAACTATTGTTCTAGCTGCCAAGCATTTAATGCTTATTGACCTTGGGAATATAGTTGAAATTTTCTATGAGAATCTAAGTTTCAAGGAGAAATAAAATATTGAAGAAGAAAACGACTCACTCATCTGGTCACGTTGCAAATTCTAAAAGATGGGAAAATATTTTTAGGCACAACTAATAAATTGCTCTTGCACATGCATGGAAAATGGTGTAATCAAGCCAAATATAGAAGAAACAAAATATGTAGTTAGTTGTATGCATTTAATAGTCTAAATTCTCAGGTGACAGAGTAGGAAGATACATGACACACAAATCAAAGGAAAGGAATGGGTCAATTTAGAATATAGTTTGAACTTGGAGCCATTTTTGGGGTTGCTCAAGTAAGAAAAGAAATATTCGCTAAGGAAGAGTTGTTCAAGAGAGATAATATGATGCAATCAAGCTGAGAAAGAGAAACAAAAGAAAAGAGAGAGGAAAGAGGAGAGAAGACCGATGAAACATTGATTTATCATATGAGAATGGCATCAAGGTGGCAGATTGAATGAGAAAAAGGATTGATTCAAATGAGTAGAAGAGAGTGAAAAGAAGAACACATGACCAATACAAAAAGGTGATCATAATCCATTATACAAGAAATTTTTGTAACTAGATGATCAAAATTTGCATGTAAATCAAGTCTAAGTTGTAGCTTAGAATTTTCAAGGGGTTGTAGCCTCCTTGTGGGTAGGTTCCTGTAAAAGATCAGTTGTAGATGATTAAATTAGGGGTTGGTGCTCCTTGTAAGTTGGTACTTTCTAAATTTTTTGAGTGGGTGCTCAGAAAATCTTCGAGTGGGTGCTTAACTTAAAATATTGTAGTTGTGTAATATTCTTGCAAGTCCTTACTTTGTGTAATATAAGCAATGGTTTTCATGGTTTTTCTCCCAAAAGGGTTTCCCATGTTAATATTTATGTTCTTTGTTATTCTACATGAAATATGTTTGATTTACTTCTCATAGTTTTAAATCCACACATCATTAAAGGATTTAAGTTTGGCATTAAGATAAAAATTTCTAATCTTCACTGATTCCCCCTCTCAATTCTTGTGATCTCTAACACAAAAGTGATTCTCCCAATTTTTCATGCTTGATATCAAGTCATTTTGTGTGAGCATTAAATTCCTAGTAAGTTCATGGTATGCTATGAGACTGAGATCATCGGGAGAGAGGTAATGGTAAGGACCAAGTGTGGTGGACATTTTTGAAAATAACTAGGTACAAAGGCTATAAAGAAAAATAAAAATGAAACATTTAATCAAAACTATAATTGGGTTTCTTAACTCAGTGATATTGTCTCAACATGAGAATAATGTGTCAAGAGATGTTAGGTCATGTGTGACTATGAAAGTGATTGAAGAATGACAAAACTATGGAGGCCAAAGAGAATGTAAAAGACCCCATTGATAATGATAAGCTACATGTATCTATAGATTGCATGAAATATGAGAATTATCTTCATGAGTCAAAGGGATGATGTATATATTAAATAAAATAATCTTTCAAATCTTGTATGTTTGATACTCCATCTATAAAATTATGTGTAAGTATCTCACTTCTCTTAAAGGCGTATTGTAAGGTACAAAGTTCTATTTTGGCATGGTATGATGGAGTTGAATATGTTGCAAGACCAAGCATAGTAAACATATTGCATGATGATGATGAGTTTTAAAGGATGATAAGAGGTGTAAAAGGTGAGCTCTCATATCTACATGTGTGTATCCTATGAAAGTCAAGTTCGAGTCAAAATATGATGTGTCATGATTGAGTCAAGCTTAAAGGACTGTAAAAAACTATTGTGTCTAGGTCAAGAATTTCTAAAAGTTTTTTTTTGTGAGTATTGTTTTTTTATCTCAAAAGGTTGATGAATGTGACCAAAGTGTCTTGTAGATGATAATTGAAGGATATCTATGTTGAAAAATTTGTGGAGAAGGGTACTATAACAATATGTTTTTTCAAAGTCAAAAGGGTCTCTTCATAACTTTTGATACTCTTCAACATGATTTATAGTTTGAATTCATTATCAAACATTATGCTATAGAGTTACAAGGATCAAGGGCTTTAAGAAAAAGATTACAAAGGATTCATCAAGGTAAGGTTTATAAGATGGTAAAAGGTATTGAAAATCTCCTGCTAGGTTTTATCTGTTGAAGTGACAAAGTTGAAGGTTATAGAGTTTTTCAAAGATTATTCTAGACCATGAGGCTTCATATAATTCTTAATGCATAGTAATATTGTAGTGCATCATAGGCTAGACAAAGGACACCAAACTGGGATAGAGTTATGGAGGTCAAGACTTCATTATATTACAATATCAAAATGATGACAGAGCATGTGAAAATTGAAAGCTAGACATGTGTAGTGATTTGGAGAAATCTCAAAGGACAAAGGACAAGTTTGAGAATCCTAGTTGGTCATGAACGTCTTATGGATTAGGAACATGTGGTTTTAAGACATCAAAATGCATTATAGAATAATAGGTTTGTGTTCTTATGTCTACATTAAAATATGCTCTTAAAACCTTACTAGTAACATTTGTGATAATAAAGAAGAAGTAAATGAAGGTTAAAGATGTATGAAGAGGTGTATAGCCTAAAGGAAAAGAGTATCTACCAAAAATTTTCAATAAGATTGCTACAATACTAATATTGGTCCTTAAAATAGGGGAAGTAGTGTATTGATATCAATCAAATCAAGAAGACAAAGGTCATTATGTCATGAAAGGTGTTTAGGTCTATGAAAAGTCAAAACATGATATGCATGAAGAGTTTTACAGTGCAGTAAAGGTATTTTAGAGGAAGAGTGAGAAAATTTGACTCTAAATTATGTGAGTAAGATGTCAAGAGATTAGAAATGTAGAATTGGATATAGTTGGAGGTGTGTTGACATGTAAACCAAATCATATGATCAAGATAGATGGAATTGCATCCAAATAAGGTAGAGGACATTAAATTTTTCCTTTATGACTAGGTCAATGTGGTGACTCACCTTCATGACTTGAAAACAAGTTAAGAGCCCAAGTTTTTGCATTTTTAGTTAGTGAAGGATGGTATAAACCTAAGAGAATATTTTGAAGGTGTTTCACTTGATTGATTTGGTTCTATGATGTTGATAAGTTAGTCCATTTTTATTGAAATAGTAATTTAGGGACAATTGGCTCTAAAGAAGGTTATGATAGAGGTAAAGGAAGAATTTTAGATTTTAGTCTAAGAAGGAGTATGACATACTTGAAGGAAAAAAATTGGAGATTATCAATGCAATGGGAGCTTTGTTGGGGCTCATATCAGGCCCATATATCATCACTTGTTGTTGAAGAATTCAAAGAAGACAAAGTACATTATAAGGGTGTGTCAAGTCAAGTAAGTAAGTTTGTTTTGAGCATTTTTGACATTGTGTGTTTTCTTTTTCCTTGTTTTTCCATCATTATATCCTTTTTAATACATTTTAAAGGGGATAGAAGCATCGAAACATGGAAATGTGATGCTAGGAGCATCATGTATATATTACAATTTTGGCTTGGGTTATAGTGTTAGTGATGCTAGTAGCATGTATATATTACAACTTAGGGATTTTTGGTCCTATTTAGTCCATATGGAACCCTTTTGTTGTAATAAGAGCTCATTTGGGGTTTCCCTAAAAATGAGTCAATTGAATATTCAAACTAGTCTAATGTCATAGCTTAGGTCTATAGTGTTAGTAAGTAGCCAATTAAGTGTGAGTCTAGGCTTGGTATTAATAAAAATGAGGTGTATATATGATAAGTACCCTTTCTTGACCTCTACCAAGGTGTAAACTCATTCAAGTTTGTTAAACCATGCATGAGTAAAGATGGATGAAAACCTAACTACTCCTTTCTTGCTTAAGAGACTAATGTATTCAAATGAGAAGGTTGTTTATAGAGGTTGGTATAAGGAGTGGAAGGAGAAACCCTCTGTTTCAAAGCCAAGAGGCTCATGAAGCCATGTATTTCAAGGAAGATCAATAAAATGGAGCTTCTTTATTGTATGAATTTGTGTATAATAGCATAATTTTGATATGATCAATGGTGTATTATGAGTTTTGAATGATTTTGGAATGCATGATGTGTGAAAACGTGTTTATAGGATAGGAAGGAGTGGTATATGCCCATGAAAGTCAAGTAAAAGTTAATAATCCATGAAATTGATGCATATGTGAAAGGTAAGTGAGTTGTGAGACTATTCTTCAAAAAAATCAATGTTTAAAAGATTGATATGTGTTTAAATAGATCCTTATGTCATTAAATTTGTGTATAACAAGAGGTAGATAAAAATATTAGGCCTTGAAGGTATTGTAAACTCTAGGACAAAGAGTTATTACTCGAGATATTGATTTGTGCAAATTCGGTTCCTCTAACACAATCTTTCCAAGAATGTCATATAGGTGTAAATGATTAGTTTGATAGGAAGATGCTTGGAAATCAAAGTTTAATGATGAAGGGAATGTAAATAGGGTTTTAAGATAATTTTACATCAAGAAGGACAATACAAAATAGATAAGTAAGAGTTTCCCATTAAAGGTTACTAAATACCTTGGTTGACTATGTTGAACTAGTCATGGGCTTAGGACGATGTAATTATAAGTCTTGGTAATCTATTACAAATAAAAATTGGGTTAAACTAGAGTATTGAGCCATACACTATCTAAAAAATCAAGATCTAAGTCACAATGTGAAGGTACATGCCTAAATTAGGTATACTCACATTTTGGAAAATTTATGAAGAGATTAAATGAAGAAATATTGTACTCAAGGGATAAGGGAGTTAGGTCTAATTTGTAAAGATGAATTCAGGGCTATTAGTGATCATGAAATTACTCAAACAAAGAATAAGCAATGTTATTAACAATATTGTTACAGTCATAACAATATTTGTAGTGGGTCTAGTTTAGTTCACAAAAATTCAAAGGACTAAAATTCAAATAATAAGTTATAGATTGATGGAAATGAAATATTGAAGTGTAGGAGACTATGAGAATAATGAATTTTCTTTTGTAAACCTAAAATTAGTGCACGATCCATACTACACTACCACGGGACGGTGGAGAGTCTTGAAATACTTCACAATGGTTAGGAAAAGGTTAAAACAAGGAGTAAAAACTAAATTCAAGGGTGAAATATGTTAGGGTACATATATAGAGTGAACTAAAGTTCATTTGAAGGTCAATATATTGAGAGATAAACTAAGGAACATCATATAAAAGAGAATAGTCTATAAGGAATGAGCGTGCACAGTCTTACTTAGGAAGCAAATCAAATTAGTCATTTGGTTGACACTATTGGAAGGCAACAAGAATGAACAATAAACATTTATAAAGGGTGATGATAGTGTGATAGAGTGAAAAAGCTCAGTGGAAATTTTCTAAAAACTGATTGTTAGGAGTCAAGAAGTAATGTACAATCCGAGATAAGGACTAAAACAATTGGAATCATGAAAAAGGATCCTTTAACGTGATCAAATCTTGCCACTAGTAATAAATGATTGTAGAGGAGGTATAATTTAATAAATGTGACAAAAATTAGGTCTTAAAACTAATTTTAATGGAAGATATAGCAAAACAACTCGTCTTAGGTTTCTCAAGAAGGTTTATAAATGACTCAACTAGGGATAGAGATTTAAAATAGCAAACCAATTCCTTTTCTCCTGAAATTTGATACTAATAATCCTAAGGAGGTGTAATAAGAGATTATGAAATAAAATTAAATAAATAAGGGTTAAGTTTTCATATTTTTTTGACAATTTGGAAGGGATTTATCAAACACACTTTAAAGGCTAAATACATCAATTTTGGTAAAATCAGGGTTTTACCAAAATTGATAAAACTTGTCATGAAGTAGGTTTGTTTGGTATTGTTGGTTATCATTAATGTTTTTGAAGGTGTTTTCCATCAATGAAAGAGGGAGAGATTTTGGCCATTGTGTCTTAGTGTTTTCATTAATGTATGGTCCATTTATGAAAAAAGGGGTCATGATGTCATATTAGTCTTATGAGGTGTTTGTCAAGTGGCAAAAAGAAGGTTGATTGGTAGTGATTGAGTTTGGTAAAGTCCTATGAGTTCCCGAAGCATGGTTGAGA
Organism: Taxus wallichiana var. yunnanensis; assembly: GCA_018340775.1. Taxonomy (NCBI): domain Eukaryota; kingdom Viridiplantae; phylum Streptophyta; class Pinopsida; order Cupressales; family Taxaceae; genus Taxus; species Taxus wallichiana. Next base: position 886,381,738 of record CM031237.1, read on the forward strand.
TTGCATAGTTAGTGTATGAGTCATCACAAGTGAGTTATTCATGAGGTCAAGAATGGTCCTAGAGGTGTGTTACAGGTGTTAATGAGTTTGTAATGAGTCATCATGTGGTCATTTCTTGAGGCACATGGTTTGAGTCAGTCATTCTAGGCATATTCCTAGTCCTAGAGCATGTGGTATGGTATGGTGACTTGATATTTGGAGTTGATAAGTCCTATCTAAGGATGGTACCAGTATGTTGGTATTTTATATGAGGTGTATGATGATTTTTAGGTCTATTTTCATAGTTTTAGTGGTGTTTCATGGTCCTTGGGAACAAGTAGGTGGGGAACAAATAAGATAACATATGTAAGTCTTAATGTGTAGAGATTTACATGTGTATTGAGATATATGATGAGAATGTATAGTTATAGTATTTTTTCAGATCCTTCATGACAAATTTTAGGTCATTATGAAGAATATTTTGCAAGATACATCAATTTTGGTAAAACTCAGGTTTTCCAGGCAGTGTGTTTTTGAGGTAAAAGTTGACCTTCTGATGCTCATTATGAATTTTATTCTTTACATGGCACCAAAAGTTTTTGGGATGTTTTTTAATGAAACTAGGAATGTTTGTAAAAAATAATGAGGTGGTTTTATCATCACATTTTTATGAACGATCGTTAAGAAGATAAGTTGCTTTGAAACCCTAGCTAAACCCTAGCTCAAAGTGACTTGGAGGAAATTAATAATACACAATATTTTTGATTAATTTTTCCAAATTTATTATTGGAGGTTGTATAGGAATCCTCCAAATTTATAGAAAGGTAAGATAGTTCTTTTGACAATATGTGGGCCCCACCTAAAAGGCAAATTCATGAAGAAGTCCAGTTTGTGGAAAATTTATCTAAAGAAGGTATGAAATAAATTTAAAGTTTTTAAACTAGGAGGTTTTCTATATTCCATGATAATTTAATGTCATTTTTAGGTTCTAAATGGAAAAGTGTTCCCTATTTAAGAGGACTAGTTTTTGGGGCAATTTGGAGCAGTTTGTGGTAAAATTGGAATTACATAAGCTACATATGGAGTTAAGACTTGATTAAACTTTTGTTTTGATCCTAGTTAAAAGGTATTTCCATTGATATATCAAACTTGGTTTTTAAAGAAGGGGTGAGAAATTTATGACCCGATCTTTTAAGGTCAAATCTAGAGGATGTGTAGTTAAGCACGATCTTAAGTAGATCCATGAGGTTGGTGATTTTTGATATTCTTAATGAATTTTGAATATTTATTTGTGCTTTGAAAAAAATTATAAGGGTTTTTAATTATTTGGTTAAGATTGGAAGTGATTTTGGATTTGATGGAGCAAGTTGACCTCAAGACTACCTTTTGAGTCCTAGAAGCCTAAAGGAGCAGTTTCAAAGTTAGACCTAGTTGAAGGCCTTCCACTTAGAGTTGGAAGAAAATGTAAGATTTTTTTTAATAAGATTCATATATATTTCCAATGTTGTATGGATTGTTTCATGATGATGATATTTGATAGATCATCCATCTTAGTTTGTGAGGAAGAAGGTTGTTTATTTTCAAGACTGATTCAATAAAATATGAATGTAGAGATTGCTAAAATGAAATGCAAGTGATAATAAATTTTTATTGATGAACTTATGAAAGAAGTGAGAGAATTAAGGCACTTATCTTAATTTTTCTTATCCTAAAGTTTTTCTAAGAAGGAAGAACTAATGAAACAGAAGTTCAAAGTATCTCAACCACACTCGAAAAATGCGAAGTGTCGAGTTCTGGAATGGGGTTCCCGGGTAGGGGTGAGGGTTCCTAGGGTTCTTGAGACCTCTCCGAGGCATTGGAGTCTATGGAAAATCTCAAGACTTGGTTTCTTCAAAGCATTCTAGGGTTTTACTCTTATTCTTCTATGATCACTCGTATACTACACTTGAATCACCAAGGTACCTGTAAATCTACAATACAAATAATATCCTACAAAACCATCAAACTACATCAAATTATAAAAATAAATGTGAAATATGAGGGTTCATAATATCCTTAGATGTCAAACAAGTGAACTTACGACCGAGCATTGCACTACATCTCAAAACCAATGTAGTTCTATGTGCTTGTGTGTGCAATAGTGATCCTAGGTTTCCCTTGCACAAGTGATGCCAAGATAGTGGGTGATAGATAGATAGAATGCAAATGTGTGGGATGGAATTTAAAAACTTCCCCTCCTATACAATTTGTATGTAGGAATAATGTTCCCAAATGCAACCCCTTCTCGCTATGTAGATAGATTTCCATTGATAAAAATTTCCCGCCCTAATAAAGGTATGTATGTATCTCTTGCTTGAATTTTGACACTAATGACACAACATGCTGACTAGTACCTCAAGATAATAATAGGAAATCCAAAAATAATGAATACAAACATAAACATTGTGACCAAGAATAAAGAGGACATGAGCACCCGGATGGATAGGAGCACCGGGTGCTAGTGTCTAGAGACAAGTGACAATAAGTTTGAAAATACTACATAAAGGGATCCCTATGACCTAACAAAAATGGGCACAGAGAAAGGTGAAAGATAGATACAATAAAGACACTCAAGGTAAGAAGACTCGATTAGAAAGTGTGTCACTAGTGAATAATTTTCTTACTCAAGATCCATATATAAAACAACATACTTGGTTGTATAGTAGAATAGTAGTATGCGCATGAATTTTTTTCTAAATTCCCCCCTTTATGCTATTTGAATGAAATTCAATTAGTGCAAAGGAAGTAAGGAATATACTTGTGATAAGTCTAGAGAATCCATGTTGTAGAAGTACGTGCAGAATAAGAACATATAGCATGGAAAACCATGACTCAATGTGTTGATCCATGTGGCATAAAAATAGATGGTGAACCATTGTGAGGAGAACTCAAAGAATATGATGATTTGATTTAGAGTGATTGGATATTTTTATTTTTTCTGAGATGGAAATTTGATGGGATAGAGAGTGATGAGTTCCCAACCTGATTTTGTGTGTGTGAAAAATAGAGTATTTTTGTGTGCTACCACTAGAGGAAGAATTTTACGGAGAGAGGTATAGTGTTACTCTCCAACTTTAACTAAATCCTCAAAAGGTCTAGCCACTACAAATGGAAAAATACCATATTTTTTTCATTTTGATCTAATGAGAATAACCCATATAGGATCAATATAGGAAAGGTAATGATGTCTCATTTCCCCCACTCCAAGGGTGTCACTGCGATGTGTATGGCTTCCATGTTAGGTCATCTAGAAGTGATAGAAAATGTAGAGTGACTTCCTATGTTAGGTCATCTAGAGAGGTAGTCAAATGTGTTATGTATGTGTCGATTGATTGATTTGATTCAAGTAGTAAAAAAGTCATGTTGAGATTGAATGTGTATGATGGATTACTCATGGAGATATTTTTCACTTGTTGCCCCAGATTAGGTCATTAGGGGAATCACTAGAAGGTGGTATGAAATTTTATTTGATGTATGAGAATTTTTTGATAATGAAAAATTAGAGATGTGGAATGATCATGTAGTAGTGTGAGGGGATCATGGAGTGACCCCAATTGTAACCCCCTTTTTGATAAAAGAGGGAGTGGTAGTAAGCACAAATGTTGAGCTGAAATAAAATGTGCAATGATGCATAGTATAGTATATGGTGTAAAATTGTGTGTATATCAAGTAGTAAAGTTTTAGATGAGCATATAACACTATAGAATGTTGACAATATGATAGTATGAGAAATTATTAATCAAGTGGTGCAGAGACGGGGATAAAACGGAGTAGAAAAGCTCAAGATATGAGAAAACTTGTGTATCATGTATTATTTGTTAGAATATGCGCAAATAGTAATTATAGTCAAGTGGGAAATTACAACTTGCTATAAATATTAATAGTAAAAGGTGAATAGTAAATTTATTTGAACCTTGAGTGAGTGTGATTTTAAGTTCTAAGCCTATGATGATGCTGCAAATTAGAGTAAAAATATTGAGCTGATTCGAGATGGTGACAACATCCATGACATCGCATTAGAGGGACCACATTATTACATGTGTGGGCATATGAAAATATTGCGATCTCGAGACCACTTAATGGATCCCATGAAAAGTGGGGAGACCCAATATATTTTTGGGATATAGATAGGTGTTTGGAGAAGGAGGTTGAACATCGAATATGTATAGATTGATGCTTGACTACATGGGGCTTAGGGCCATTATATGGAGGCCAAATCAAGACTATGGTGGATGGCCAGAGGATGGAGTAGAGTTATGATGTTTTCAATGGACTATGTGGTTAGAGATATATTCTCATGGGTTACCAAGTTATTCTAGAATTTTGTGTATCACATCAGTTGTTCATGGCTCAAGACGTGCCCTCGAGCCATATATATGGGTGTGAGCCACTAGGGTGTTTAGGAGAGTAGGAGGGAGATCAAGACCTATAAGTGCACAGCTAGTGCCCCCAAGTGTAGATTATATGGATGTGGCCATGAACCGATGTAGGAGGATGACACAGGATGTACTGAGGCATATAGTACATGGTGGTTAGTGCACCGATGATTTTTATTGTTTCTAGTTTTTCTTGATGTGGCGGAGAACCACCGGTTAGATTTTAGAGGGCCAAGTAGTTTTCCTCGATGTTTATGGTGTAGTGGCAGCGATATCGAGCATGAGTATTTGATAGTTGTGGTTTTTTTACTTAGTTTTTAGATTGTGGATTTTATGTATAGTAACTAATGTGTCGATATATGGTTACATGTGATGTTTATTGGTTGTTGATCATTGATTCATCTATCCACACATTGACGTGGAATGTACCTATGAATGTGCTCATGGGAGGTGGTATGTTGGAGTGAGTAGATGTCATTGTGGGTGAGCATTCCCATTTGTTCAATATAGTGGTGATAACAATGACTACATGTACCATTTTTTGAGTGAGTGTGACGAGGTGAGGACAGAGACTTAGTGAGAAAGGAGGTTATAAGTGAAGAAGCCCTAGCACAATATGTGTTCACGAAGTATGTAGAGCTACAGGGCCATTTCACAGAGTATTTAGTTGAGTTGGCCTTATTGTGTAGTCGAGATAGAGAGATTTAGGGGTCACAACTAGTGACATATATTGAGCGATTAAGCATCTAGTTCTAGAACTCCCACAATTGTATATAGAGATAGTGATGATGATGCATGAGATGTATATAAAGCGATGTATGTGGATTTTCCCCAGTGATTATTTTTTTATAACTATGAGTTTTTGCACTATATATAGATGGATGATTAGCATATGTGTATTGTGTTTATGTGTTATGTGATATGATGATTGTTTGAGTATGTATGTTTGTGTGATTTGCATTGCATAAATGATGATGTTGATTAATGAATAATGATGATAGATAGATAAGTGATGAAACATTGTAGTATATGAATGAATAATGATAAATGTATGTATAAAATGAATGATGAGAAAAAGCAATGTGAATTAAATGATCATAAAAATGTATGTGATTGTGTGTTAGTATGATGAATTAGGGGTGGAAGAATAGTGATGCCCCCAGCATGTGTGAATGAAGACGAGGTTCATTTATATAAGACCCCTCAAAAATCAAGAATGAACCATAAAACAAGAGTGCATCATTAGGAAATGGTGTGATAGTGTACACTAGATAGATAGATCAATGAAGTGTATAGCGTAAAAATGGAGTGGGGTTCTTATTGTAATAGATCCCTCAATAGTCATGTAAGAACTGTAAGAACATGAGTGCATCATCGGGTGGTGAGGTGAGAAAATTCACCTACTAGAGATTAAGTGGGCATGGAGTGGTGGAAACATGTGAAGTGGAATCAACATGAGTGTATGAACCAAACTAAATGCCTAATGAAATGGTGCCAATGATGGGTGATGTAATGGTGGGAAACACATATGCCAACAACTTAGGAAGTTAATGTGAAGTAGGAGTATTGTGCGATGAATGATATGGTGTAGTGGTGGATGAATGAGATGGAGGTTGTGCATGAATAATGACCTTAGGAAGTGGAAAAATAACTACCTTAGAAGTAGGAGAAGGAGATAAGTGAACGAAAGTAGTAGCATTCTTACGTAGAATTAGAGAAACAAATCACTCGTGAGAGTGAGAATCAAATATTATGACACCCTTGTCTTCTAATTTTGTAATTTATCATGAATGGTATAACAAAAATTTTCATGATGACCATTGATGTGATGATAATTACAATAAATATGATCGATCTTGGCGATGTAAGTGATACTCGGGATGATGTTGATTAGAAGGTAAGTAGATTAAGCACTTATCAAGTAAAGGACTTCGCACATCGGGGGCCTAGAAATGCAAGAAATGCGATGGCTCCAATGGCTGGCGAAGACTTAGGTATAGAGTGACGTGGTGGCGGAGATGGATAGACGCAAAGTGGTGGAGGAGATGGAATATGCTTGTGAGGCAGAGGAGATGGAGACCTTGGAGGATGCTTGATAGATGGAAGTGGAAAAAATGAGAAGGTGATGCAACAATAGAAGAAGTAAAAGGAGGATCTATAACATGTGTAACAATTAGATCTTGTTATAGATCGATGACCTTATAGCATAAGAGTGTAAATGATTTGTATGTGTCATATTACAATCATTGTTTTAGCGTAGGAATCAAGCCTTGACAAAAGATGAATTTATTTTCTAGATCAACAAGATGAAACACTAGCTGATGCATGCAAGAATTAAATCATAAGATGTAATCAAGAATGGGTTATGTCTTTCCTTGATGTAAGCCAGGTAGGTGATCATGTGTGACTCTAGGACCATTTTTAAGCATAAAATGTTTGAAAAAACATCTTCCATGTCATAATATGTGTTGATGGATCCAAAAGGTAGATGAGTGTACCATTGAAGAGCTTCACCTACTATACTATGATAAAAATATTTGAGTAATAGTTGGTCATTCATAGCTAAACAATAATGCTTGAGATGTAGCTCCATAGCCATCAAAGCATGATAATGTATTGTTGAGTATTCAGCACAAAGTCTAAATATTGTATTACTAATTTGTTCTGTTACAAAAAGCTCAAAGTCTTTTCTCCTTACTCCTATTTCTCATCTGAAAGATATTCATCCATCCCTCAACACAACAAGTGTTGGGGTATTTATAGAAGAAGAGGAGAAAAGAAGGCAAAAAGGAGCCAACAACTATTTACAAAGATATTTACAAAATATCTAAAAGTCATGTTGACTTTTTACAACTTGATGGATGACATCATCCCATGACGCAACATGGATGATGTCATCATTTGTGCCAACATACTTTAGACATTCCAACAAGAAAGTCGGAGAAGAGAGAGAAGAAGAAGAAGAAGAAGAAGAAGCAGCTACTCGTCGTCATCATCCTGCGGCCGAAAGGGGGTAGCCTGCTTTTGATCTTCGCGAGTGATGAGATATGGAACTGAGCGCGGTATTCCAAAAACTTGTTAATTATTGGCCCAAGTTGATCCCGAGAAGGATCCTCAGTGCCTATCACTTATTGCCTCACAAGTCTCCCGCTCATCTATGAGCTTCTCTGGGAGTTTGGAAAAGTCCTTTTCCACCTCAATGAGGAACCCGACGAAGTCCCTACAGGCCAGCAGGTTGTTGATAGATTCAGTGTCAAATGTGACCTCTGGCCCCGTTCCTTGAGAAGCGATCTCCTTGAAGATCCGGATGGTTTCATCAGCTGACCTTAAGGTAAAGGAAGGAGTGAGCAACCCTGGCGACATGTTGAGAACAATTCGCTCCATTTGATGCATCGCATCCAGGGCCTCTTCCTTTACTTTGTCAATCTTTTCTAGAATAAATTCTAGCTGATCCACCCGATAGTCCAGAGTGGACATGATTTTGTTGAGGGCCCTTGGATGGCCGAAGACGCCGAACTTGACCAGATCTTCGACTGAACAGTCGAACATTTGTTGGAAGGCCTCGTGCTGCAGTCTAGCATGTTCCAACTCTTCTGATATGGGCCCTGCTAACGCTTGGAGTTCTTTATTCGCCTTACTGATATTCAGGTATAAGTCAGAGAACTCGGCGATCACTTTTTCGCTGTCTTTGAGGATTTGGCTCCTCCAAGCGGAAACGGCCATACCCTGCTCACCGATCTTTGCATATTCGTTGATTTTCTCCTGGCTGAGAAGCTCAGAAGTCTCGGCGGCAGTTGTGGGAGGCGCACTACCCATCTTCTGCAAGGCTTGGAGCAGATATTTATTTTGCTCTTTTAGTAGCCTTTTCTCTTCTTTCGTCTCTTGAAGCTTTTGACAGAGGGCGTCAAGCTGCGAAAGAGCTTCCCACAGAGACTTTGAGAAGATGTCCCCATTGTGACTTGGGTCACAAAAAAATCTTCGAGAGACAGATCCTTTTTCTCTTTGAGGGATCGGGGTATGCGATTTCCATGATTCTCTCACTCTCGCAACACTTTTAGAGAAGCGTGTAACAGCTTCAGCCGCTTCTGCCCCTTTGGTCGGGATCATCAAAATTCCATCGAGTGATGGGAACTTTC
>CM031237.1:886390367-886523938 GCA_018340775.1 Taxus wallichiana var. yunnanensis
TTTATACTTGGTTTTAAATTTAAAATGGAATGATGTTTTCATTAGTGACACTCATACGTAGTATACATTAATGTCCTACATAAATATATTAAAGAATATTTCAAGAATCAAATCGATGAAGTAAACAATAACAAGAGATAAATTTGACAATCTACCTATCATTAAAAAAATGTACAATTTATTATTTTCTATTGACCTTCACATGACAATTGATTTTGAATTTCTTAAGTCAATTTTTAAAAATTTATATAACATATATTATATTATGTATTTTGATTAAAAATGATTATATTGAGAAATTTTGAATATAATATTATATTTAACATCATATCTAATATAATAATAAATATATGAATATTTAAAATTTAGTACATACTTGACTAATAAATATATACATTTATTATAAAAGTTAAAAATGCATACACATGTTAAATAAAATAAGACATTATACATGACAATTTACAATATATTATACAATAATAATTTAATAGAAACTAGGATTAACACACACACACACACACACACACACACACACACACACACACACACACACACACACACACACACACACACACACACACACACACACATTTTAATTAATATATCAAATGCTATAAAACATTATAAAATGATAATTTAATATAAAGCAAAATTAACAAAGATTATAGATATATGGGTCAAGGCTTCCCCCCTATATATATATATATATATATATATATATATATATATATATATATATATATATATATATATATATATATATATATATAGGTCAGGTAGCTTCCCCCACACACACACAAGCGCACGCGCACGCACACATACACACACACACACATGGCGGTCGAAAGAATGACTATATAGAGTTGCCGCCCTATATAGATATGGGTCAAATGGTGGTCAGACATCGATATAGAATAGAGGATAGGCACTTGACTACCAAATCTCTAGATAGAGAAGTATACATTTATCTTATTCATAGGTGGAGGGGCGGGGGTCGAGGAAAGTCTAATAGGGGTACCTCATTTACATGGGTTCTATGGGTGGCACTGAAAGGAACAATAAGAAGATTGTTCCAAGCTGCGATCTCAAATGATAATAGCACACCACATTAGATTTTCAAAACAGAAGAGCTAAAATACCATATATGGAAATCCATCATAATCCATAATACTCAATACATTACAATACAATAACTTGAATAACTCGATAAGAAATATGTACATATAGGAGGAGGGAAGTGCAACTACTACCTAAATCGTTGATGAAGAACTCCCACTAACTCGATTCTAGTAGTTAACTCCAAAATACTAGTAAGATAACTCCACATAACCGAGAAGCTAACTCAACACAACTAAAGTAAGCTAACTCCACACAACTAAGACACCCAAGCCAAGCTAACCCAATAAGTGTAGGGCTAACACAAGTGTAAAAATTATTCTAATAAATAAATAAAAGTTTAAATAATAACCTACACTAACCGCACCATCACCATAGTTGGAGGTAGGAGATCGGATTGTCCATTTAGAGTCCATATATATGGGGAAAAATCTACTCTTTATATTCTCGCCATATAGTATAGAGTTATAGAGGAGGGAGGGCATGAAGTCTATCTCGCCTGTGGGGGTTTATCTCTATATGGATGAATATGGTCCCTAACCATCACATTATAGTAGTTTGAAGTACTAAGTACCCTCTATTATATTTGGGGCGAACCCCATCGTGCATATTCTATTCAGGAAGATCTCCCTATATACTAAGTAAATGAAGCACCCAACTTATCCCAACCATAGATAGGCCCGAACTCTCTAAGCGGGTCCACCGCCACCGGATATTCTCTAGATTGGTCGGACTTAGTGGCAAGGGTTACTAATTATAAAATCATATCACGTAATATATCAATATCATATTAGAGGGACTGACCGTGAATACATTTATATATGTCCACCAAAACTCCATTTACCATGCTCACCCTCACCCTCCGATAGAGATAGGGGCGGTGAGTGTAGATAGATTTGATAGGGGACCTCCCTCTGCAGATAGATAATATAGGGGCATGTGAGTGCAGACGAACAAATATCTATATAGGGCCCATGGTTGGGCATAAAGACATGATAACATGGTTTGGCCTTCCTCCACATCGCCTTCTTTCGACTACTTTTAGGACGAGATTTAAAAATTAAATATATAAATCAAGGGATATTTAATATTAATATTTCAAATTCGATAAATAAATTTTTCAAAGACACCTAATATGAATATTACTTCAATTCAAAAATTAAAATCAAATTACAATAAATTTATATTATATGATTTAAAAAATAAAAAATACGTAAATGAATCTTACATATTTTTATCATATAAAGTAAATCTATATTCTTAGTAATTCTAATTTATTTTTAATAGTAATTTCCTACACCTAAAAATTAATATTAACCTTATTTTATGGATAAAAATGTGAAATTGAACAGAAATAAATATTCTTTTAAGAAAATGTCATTTCTCATAATAAGAGTGAATTATAGGCATAGATGTTTGACGGTCCCATACTCCCATTAATCAAGATACATGTTAGGTAGAAGGCAACTTAGTCAAATTCAAAGGCCTTAAAATGTGTCTTTTTCCCTTATTGGTGACTTCACTTAAAGAGGAAAATGTTAGTTACAAAGTGAAGCCATAGTTTGTGATTGTGTTGAGAGAGCTAAATTCTCACATTGCACCCTTTTGAGTTTTTTAATGTTTTTGGACATTCATTTTCCATCGTAAATATAGCATTTTAATGTGTGGTTTAAAAGAGAAGTTATAAATTTAAATCTTTTGGGTAGGATATGTACATTTTACATTCAAGGGTAAAGATCATATACATTATAAACTAAGCACTTGCATTTACTTTAAAAAAAAAGATACAATGTTACGTTGATAGTTAAATATACGGGTTTGTATAATTGTCAAAGAAATTTCAAAATGCATCAAGAGGTATCCTTGACATGTGTACCAGTAAGGCACGTAAGTTTTGTAGAGTCATAGATACAAAGATAAAATAATTCTAAGATGCATCAAGTCGTAGCTTCAAGGGTGTTCATCACCACGCCTCCGGCGATTTGGATGAAATCAAATGAGCTAAAGATGGAGGTTGGATAACATCATGTTGACATGTGTAATGTGGGTTGGGTAGAGAGAAACACTATTGTTATGGGCACAAGATGGTTTATCATGGTCGAGAGAAGGGAAACAACAAGTGAGGGGGAAGGAACTACCACCACTTCGGGCAAGAAGATTTAAGGGCGATAAAATTTTGATTCTCCAAATAAAGTGACATCCACCACCAATCTCTAAAGCTTTGGTTCACAATACAATATGTACAAAATATCATTAAGAGACACAATGTGTTTCTTACTATGTACCAAGTGTCATTCAAGGGGTGCTACATTTGTTTCTTACTATACATAGCCATCTAGGATTATGTAGATACATATTTTACCCATTACTGCACTGTATTTTAAGAGATTGGCTAGGAGGATGCTAGTAATGGTGGTAGGGTATGGATTTTCACACTGCCATTGTATTTTATTTTGAGAGAGACACTAGGAGGATGCCATCAATGGTGGTGGTATGGATTTTCACCGATATCAGATTTGATTAAAGTTCCATTTTATTCACACGCAACAACCCCATTTACCATTCAAAATCCACATCTATTCCAAGTTGTTTTAAGGACCTTGTGCCTTTACATACTCCCACATATGCATTCATGTGTGTGTGTGCGTGCGTGTGTGTGTGTGTGTGCAATGCGTGTGTGATATGTGTGTGTGCACGTGTGTGTAATGTTATGTGTGTGTGTGTGTGTGTGTGTGTGTGTGTGTGTGTGTGTGTGTGTGTGTGTGTGTGTGTGTGTGTGTGTGTGTGTGTGTGTGTGTGTGTGTGTGTGTGTGTGTGTGTGTGTGTGTGTGTGTGTGTGTGTGTGTGCTCGCTGCATGCTGCGCGTGAACTATGTGAATCTTTTCTATGAATGTCCATATGAAAGCTATAACAAAAAACCAATTTTCAGAAGTGAAATCCCATAAATATGGTTCAAGTCTGATTTAAAAGAGTGGGAAGGGGTCTTTTCAAAGAAAAAAACAAGACTTCCCCATTTGAGTACCATTTATGGGGTTGAGTAAATCAAAATCTAAGCCAAATTCATAATATACAAGAAGTAAAGTTAGAGGTAATTGATTTGGGTTAATGAAGGAGCTCCGAGACAAGATTGGATACCTATATGATTAGTTAGATTTCATGTGAAGAAGATGAGCTATAGGAAAATTTGTGAATGGTGAGAATGTGTCAAATAAATTTGAGTTGGTGGACGTACATCTAAGCCAACTGACAAAAGAAAAAAGATTGAGAATGGTGCTCAAACTATGGACCAACCAAAAGTGAATGTTCTTACACAATAAAGATTGAAATTTGTCAAGATGAAGGGATAAGAAGTTGAGCTAGTAGATGAAGGGTTTTTTAGTCTTTTTAGATTGATTCACAAGGACGTTAGAGGAAAGTACTACAACATATATGCATAAAAACACATGTATTTAAGTTAAGCATTATAATATAAAATGTATTAAATAATGTTCAATTAATTGTTCATTCATATATGGATGGATCTATGATAATATGGAGTTGTGATAACATAATTAAATGTGTGGAGTACGATAATGTTGTTAGAAAATCATTGAAGTGTGGAGTCATAGTTGAGTTCAATAACTGATGTTCTTATTGATCACATCAATAAAATATCATATGTATATAGATGAAGGGTTTTTAATCTTTTTAGATTGATTCACGAGGACTTTCGAGTCCTTTATGGTCAACTGTGTTGTGTAATATGAACTTGCCTACATGAATATGGTACTCCTCAACATATCAACACCTAAATTTGGATCTCATGAAGTTTGATAGTGTTAGAATCGTATGAATAAAACATGTTGACCACAAAATAAAGCTTTGATCTTGTTTGTCTAATGTTTCCTTCTACCCTAATTACATGTTTCGATGTTTTATCTCTTCAAATTAGTTAATCCTACAAGACCAAATGGGTTTTCTTATGGCGCTTTTATGTCAATTAGAGTTAGTGGTATCCCTTTTAATTTGTTCTTCCCTTTAATGTATATAGATAAATTGCATATCAATAAATAGATGATATATAACATAAAATAGCAATGACAAAGTACATTGAGAACAATGTCTATAAAATGCTTAGAAAGTGATAAGTACATGATGATATAGTGAATTTAATCATTTGTTTACATATAAATGACTTGAATCAAATTTGGTAAATTGACACTTATGACCGACTACAACAGTTAGAAATAGGGAAAACAAAAATATGAGCAGACCCATCCAATTTAAAAAATATCACGAGGTACATATGTTTATGTCCATAGGATAAGATGATGACTTGGGTCAAATATGGAGGTCTGAACTTTAATGGATTTGTATCCTGAAAGGGTTTCAAGCTTTTCAATATCACCATAAGTGCTTAATGGAAGCATGTTTGTTTTTACACCTTTAAAATCCTTACAAATATACAAAACAAGAGATATAAATCAACACCATATTTACGTGGTTCACCCAAGTGTGGGCTACATCCACCAAGAAACAAGCCAATCTATTATCCAAAGCTTTTAGAAGATATACAATGAAGATTTACAATCTTCCACACCTCTCACGATGTACAATACTTTCTTTCTCTCAAGATTCTCCTTCTTCTCCAAGAATTCTCTCTCTCACAATTATTTTCACAATAATCATTAACTCTATAATCCCTTACTTCTAAACCCTAGCTTTCATGCTTATATAGGCATATACAAACTTAGGGCACTTAGCCATGTAATTACAATCAATAGATCTGCTTTAATACTAAAATTAGATCTAATTCCCGTGAGTTAAATAAAACACCCACACAGGTAATCGACTGGTTAGCCCTAACCGATGTCGGTTCCTCCTTTCCTGACCGATGTCGGTCATAGGTGACCGATGTCGGTCCCTCCATAATCAATGCCATGTCGGTTACTGTGTTTTCCAAGCAAGTTTAATATAACATGCTAAATGAAGTAATTGAGCTCCACAACTCAACAATCTCCCACTTGGAGATAAATTACTGCACTATACATGTACAACGTCATTCTTGGATCCTTTCCTTAGCTTTGTTTCTTCCTCTTCAAGTCTCAAACTCGAAGACCAACAAAAGTGGAGTGTAGCTCCAACTTCTCTTTTGCTAATGGCTTTGTTAGCATATCCACAGGGTTTTCACTCATATGAATCTTCTCCAGTTTCAAGCTGCCCATCCTCCAATACCTGCCATATGAAGTGATACCTCAACTGAATGTGTTTCATTCTAGAATGAAATGTTGAGTTCTTTTCCAAATGAATTACACTTGACTATCACTAAACAATTTTAATCATCTTGCTCCTTTCCCAACTCTTCCATGAACCTGCTCATCCATATCATCTCTTTGCTAGCCTCTGTAGCTGCAACATACTCTGCCTCTGTAGTAGACAAAGCCACAACCTTTCAATCTTGAAATCCAGCTAACTGTCATCCCACCTACTATGAAAATATATCCAGTAGTGCTCCTTCTACCATCCAGATCTCCAGCCATATCCGAATCAACATAGCCACATAAAGAAATATCCAAACCTCCATAGCATAACTGCATGCTAGATGTCCCTCTCAAATACCTGAGTATCCATTGGACTGCTTTCCAATGCTCTTTACCTGGATTGGCCATAAATCTACTCACAACTCCCACTGCCTGTGCAATGTCTGGTCTAGTACAAACCATAACATACATGAGACTCCCAACTACTAAAGCATATGGTACTTGTGTCATGTATTTGACCTCCTCATGTGATGAAGGACACTGATCTTTTCTCAATTTGAAGTGTCCACCATAGGTGTACTTACGTTTTGAATCTTGCATGTTAAACCTTTCCAACACCTTATTGATATAAGCCTCCTGAGACAAATACAATTTCTTGTTCTTCATGTCTCTATGTATTTGCATGCCAAGGATTCTTTTTGCAGCTCCTAAATCCTTCATAAAATGTGTGAGCTAGCTTTCCCTTAAGCTCACCAATGTCCTACATACTAGATCCTGCAATAAGCATATCATCCACATACAATAACAAAATAATATAGCTCCCATTTTCAAGCTTCTTTGAAATAAACACAATGGTCGATTCACATCTCAAGTAACCATGCTCATGCATGAAACTATCAAACCTCATGTACCATTGCCTTGGAGCTTTTTGAGCCCATATAGACTCTTTTTCAACCTGCACACTAATTTCTCCTTACCCTTGACTTCATACCCAAGCGATTGCTGCATATAAATCTCTTCATCCAAATCACCATGAAGGAAAGTCATCTTCACATCTAGTTGCTCTAAATGCAAATCATGTACTGCAACTAAACTCAATACAATATACGTATGGAAGTCATTTTAACAACAAGAGAAAATATTTCACCAAAGTCAATACCTACTTTCTGTGTAAATCCCTTTACTACAAGCCTTGCCTTGTACCTTTTGTCCACCCTCTTCTTCCTTGATCCTGTAAACCCACTTGTTTTGCAATGTCCTCTTACTTACGACAACTTAACCAAATCCCAAGTCTGGTTTTGTTCCAAGGAGTCCATCTCCTCATCCATGCCATGCTCCCACTACACGTGGGTCTTATCCTGCATTGCTTCTTCAAAACTTTTGGTTCACCATTATCAGTCAATAATAAATAAGATAGAGAAGGTGTAAATATTTCTAGAGGTTTACTTACCCTTTGTGACCTTCTCACAAAAGTTTGGGGTACCGAGGCTCATTCTGGACCTCCTGGACATTTGTTTCCAATTTTGATAGTGATCGATGCTGGTCACCTATAACCGACGCTTCGATTTTGCTCTACCGATGTCGGTTTGGCTCTTCTGTAACCGATACCGGTTCAGTTGACCGATGTTGGTCAGGGTCAACCGACACACGGTTACATGTAACCCTGTAGGTATGATTTTTAAATCCGAGAGTTCATTTTCATTCACAAACTTCTCAACGGTTCATCCTTGGGTACCAAAATTTGATCCCTGTACATTCTCTTTTCATTCCATTCAATGTCACGACTCCTAATAATTTTAGAATTCTCTAAATCCCAAAAATGGAATCCAAAATCACCAGATCCATAACCAATGAAAGTGCATCTCTTGGATTTTACATCCAACTTTTTCCTATTTTCCTTATCAATATGCACAAAAGCTTTTGAACCAAAAAACTTTAAGAAAAGAAAGATCTACCTCTTTTCTCGGTCCAAGCTTCCTCTGGTATTCCTCCATCTAGTGAACTTGAAGGCCCATGGTTAATCAAATAAACCATTGTATCAATCAACCGCTTCTACCCAAAACTACAAGGCAATCCAACATGTATCCTCATACTTCTAACATGTTCCATGATTGTCTTGTTCATTCTTTTTGCAACACCATTCTCTTGTGGTGTTCTTGGAACCATCCTTTCTCTACGTATTCCATTCACTAAACAATAATCATTCAAAAGCCTTCTACAATATTCACCACCATTTTCAGATCTAAGGCACTTTAACTTTGAATTTGATTCATTCTCAACAAGGGCTTTCCATCTTTTAAAAGTCTCAAAAACATCAAATTTATGTTTAATACAATAAACCCATACCTTTTTGTAGCATCATCAATGAAAGTAACATAATACTGGGATCCTCCATGAGAAGCTACCGGGCTGGTCCCCACACATCCGAGTGTACAAGCTCCAATTTTTTGCTCCTTCTTAGCTTGCCCCAACTTTGAGAAATCTCACTCTTTTTCTTTCCAAAGATACAATGCTCACAGAAATCAAGATCTAAATCTTTCAAATCTGATAACTTACCCTTAGCCTTTAAGATCTGCATTCCTTTTTGACTCATATGGCCCAACCGATTATGCCACATGCATGCATCTGAATCTAAAGTAGATAACATAGAAAAGGAATCAATAAATAAAGTAGATAAATATAATGTTCCTACCTTCTTACCTCTTACCACAACAAAAGCACCCTTGGTGACTTTCCAAGAGTCTGTTGTGAATGTAACCATGCAACCAACTTCACCTAGTTGCCCTGTAAATAAGATTCCTCTCGAGGCTGGCACATGCCTCACATCTTTCAATACCCATGTATTTCCATTCTACAATTTTAGATGAACTTCCCTTTACCAAGAATAATACTGCAAGGTTCATCATCACCCAAATAAACATGCCCAAAATTACCCTGGACATAATTTCTAAAATAACCCTTATTAGGGGTTGTATGGAAAGAAGCTCTTGAATCTAAAACCCATGATTCTATTCTATTATCCAAAGAAAGAATAAGAGCATCTTGCATTACCTTTGCTACAATATTTGCCTCTTTATTTGACTCTTTACCTTTGTTCTGGGTGTTGGTTCTCTTTATCCTTTGACCAACAATCTTTCTTTGCATGTCCTTTCTTTCCACATTTCCAACAAGTAATTCCCTTACCTCTGGATTTAGATTTGCCATCCCTTGACTTTGATTTCCCATTATTCTTACTCTGGATCTCTCTTCTTCCCTCTGCTTTCTACATTCAAAGCATTCCCAGATGATGATTCCTCTACTTTTCCTATGAATTTCTTCATTCAAGATTATACTAACCACATCATCAAACTTCAAAATATTATTAGTAGATGTTGTATTACTAACAACCATTACCAAGTTATCCCAACTATCAGGCAAAGAACATAAGAATAAAAGTGCTTTCACTTCATCATCAAATGAAATATCAACCGATTTTAACTGATTTACAATAGATCAGAAATCATTCAAATGACTAGATGCAGATCCACCTTCATGCATCTTAGAACTAAATAGTTTCTTCATCAAATAAACTTATTTATTGAAGCACTAGGTTTTTCATATAAATTAGCAAGAGATTTCATTAACTCTACCGTAGATGTCGCTTCTGTAATATTAGAAGCCACGGATGCTGTCAAGCTCAATCTTATAGATCCCAAAGCCTTTCTATCAAGAATCTTCCATTCTTCATCAGTCATCTTCGTAGGTCTAGAATTTTCATCCAATGGTAAGTACAAATCTCTTTGATATAGATAATCCTCAATCTCGCATCTTCCATAATTGATAATTTTGGCCATCAAACTTCTCTACCTTGTATTTTTTTTTTTCGCCATTGTTGTAGCTCCCACTCAATCAGAAAACCCTCTATGAGTAAATATGTCAACACATAAAACCCTCAAACAAAGCTCTGATACTAGTTGTTGGGGTTAGCACAAGGTTGTATAGATAATATATCAGATCTAAGCATACATGCAATAAAAGTGGATATTCTACCAGAAGAAATATACAAAACAAGAGATATAAATCAACACCAGATTTAACGTGGTTCACCCAATGTGGGCTACATCCACCAAGAAACAAGCCAATCTATTATCCAAAGCTTTCAGAAGATATACAATGAAGATTTACAATCTTCCACACCTCTCACGATGTACAATACTTTCTTTCTCTCAAGCTTCTCTTCTTCTCCAAGAATTCTCTCTCTCACAATTATTTCACAATAATCATCAATTCTTACAATCCTTACTTCTAAACCCTAGATTTCATGCTTATATAGGCATATACAAACTTAGGCACTTAGCCATGCAATTACAATCAATAGATCTGCTTTAATACTAAAATTAGATCTAATTCCGTGAGTTAAATAAAACACCGCTCCACAACTCAACAAGAATATTTCAACAATGCAAGTGGAAGAAGCAAGCAAAATCAAGCGGGAACACGAACATGAATTAAATTTGACGATATACATATCATTATTTATTATTTTCTTAAATAACCTTCACATGATAATTGATTTTGAATTTCTTAAGTCAAATTTTAAAAATTTATATAATATATATTATATTATGTATTGGATTAAAATGATATATTGAGAAAATTTAAATATAAAATCATATTTAATGTGATATTAAAATTAATAATAAATATTTAAATATTTAAAATTGAGTATACACACACACAACCCTTAAAGTGACTAAAAAAAAGACATTATACATGGCAATTTACAATATACTCCGTTGAAGAATCGATGTGTACAATGCAATGTGAATGCCAAAGGTATAAGTTATTTGATTTATTGGGATACATTAAACATTGAAAGGTTCTATCTGACATTTCAAATTCATATATATACATTTGCAAACCTTATATGATGAGTGGTAGCCTTTTGTGGACAATTCTATTTGCACTAAACATGAATACATTTGTTGCCCCTTGAACGAGACTCTTTGGATACAAGTAGTGTTGAGTAAAGTA
Organism: Taxus wallichiana var. yunnanensis; assembly: GCA_018340775.1. Classification (NCBI taxonomy): domain Eukaryota; kingdom Viridiplantae; phylum Streptophyta; class Pinopsida; order Cupressales; family Taxaceae; genus Taxus; species Taxus wallichiana. Next base: position 886,401,737 of record CM031237.1, read on the forward strand.
GTAGTGGAGGTGCTATCAAAGTAGACACTAGTATTTACGATGGGTTGTTTTGGTTAAGTGAAATTAGTCTTGACGCCTCCTTTCTTATTGCTCTAGGTGTAGATGTGTGCGCCATTTTTGAGTACCTTTCATGCGGTTTTAAACAACCAAGGATCTGTGAGGATATCGAGATGATCCTATAGATGTAAATCACTCAAACTAACCATGTACATGACCATGCCTTCAATGTATGTCTCAATGCCTAACAATCCCAAATCATTTTTTTCATTAAATGTTGGCAACAAAACTACCTACGCAAAGACTTACCCCTTTACTTAAATCTCTCAGTATCATGATTAGCTTCACAAAGAGAATGTGTTCATTACGCATCACGAATATGTCGTGGGTATTCTTTCAATGTGCTTATTAAGATGGCAATTACTATTTTTAGGAACCTAATAGAGCAGTCCTACCTATTATAGTTAAACACAGTGTTCAATTTGCATTGAAATAAATGCAATTAAGCAACCAAATGCCAACTGTTGGTTTGAACTAAAGAAAGTCTTGATTCCAAAGTTCGAAAAATAGGCATTAAAATTGTTGTCAAGCAGAATATTGCTGGGTTTGATATCCCGATGCAACACACACAACTTATGTATCAATAGTTTCCATGACTGTGTTGTTGTCTACTTTTGATAGAATCTATGTTCACATGCCAATAAACTCCACACAATGTAGGAGCCCATAATCCATAAAACTCCATTCCACTGACAATGCTCACAACATTCCCAATGTCTATGCCTGAAATCAAAACTTTAGCATGATTTCACTCCCGCCATAAAAAGAAACTGTATTTCTTCAATATCAGACTTAAGCTCTTCAAAACTAAAGGAGAATGTTCAGCACCAATTCCAAACACCCAATTAACTCTACAAAATATCTAGTTATCAAAAACCAATAAAAATTTATGCACAGTCCCTTAATACGGTATTTTGTCAAAGCCAACGCAAAGGGACTTGCAATATTATGATATTATTTTCCAACTTACAAAATCTTTAAGTTTGGAATTCGTGTTGAGGGTATATGCCCCATTAACTGATTATTGTTTACAATCCTATTAAACCAATCAATCGAGGTTAGAATTTCATTTTGTATTAATTAGCATACAAAAACCAATTTATGAGGGGTAAAAATACGTACACATGTTAAATTTATCAAAATCCTTTTAATGGTACTAACTCCGGGATGACGACAAATAGGAAAGTAAACTTATTTAGCTTAATGCCCGTTTGATTCATTTGAGAAAAAAAGGTTGAGCCTCCTCACAATGACCAATAATAACCCTTGATCATTGAATTCAGAAACCAGATGCTTGCAGGTTGAGAAAAAAATGCAAATAATGGTTGTCTTCGTAAGTGACATTTTAAAAGTCTCTTCGGATCGTAAATCTTAACCAACCGAGTACCCCAAATACTCCATAAAATACATATGGATGTCACCATGAACGTTAATTATCAAAACCCATCAAATGAAGTTAAATGGAAGTATACTTTAAGAAAAAAAAAATAAAAACAAAGACATCATCTAAACGTGAGAACGCTCTAAACAACCGTCAAAATTAATTACTTTGAAAAACGCCCAAACGAACGTCAAATTTAAGATAGTTGCATAAATGTCCGAAAGGACTTTTCCCATAGAGGAACGCCTTGGCGTAATTATACAATAATAATTTATTAGAAAGCATAATTATATAACAAACATTAAATATATATTAGATATTTTATCTTAAATTTCAAATTCTACAAATAAATTATTCAAAGACAAACCTAATATAATCAAAGCATTCAAAATAATGAAATCAAACTATAATAAATTCATAGACATTAAATATATTATTTTATATTATAGGTTAAAACAATTAAAATATATATTATTAGAACTTTACATTTATATTTTAAATGAAAATCTATATTCTTAATAATTCGATTTAGTTTTATAAGTAATTTCCTACACCTTAAAAATCAAAATTAACCTTATTGTATGGATAACGTTTGAAATTGAAAAGGAAATAAATATTGGAGAAAATTCTCTCTCATAAATAGGGTGAATTAAAGAGTGAATTATAGTGCACATGTGTTTAGTGGTCCCATTAATCAAGATACATGTTAGGTAGAAGGAAACTGGTCAAATTCAAAGGCCTTAAAATGTCGCTTTTTCCCCTATTGGCGACTTTACCTAAATAGGAAAATGTTAGTTAAAAGTGATGAATACATAGTTTGGGATTTTTGTGGAGAGAGCTAATAATCATTCTCACATTGTATTAAGAGTTTTTTTAATGTGTTTTTATATTTTAAATGAAAATCTATATTCTTAATAATTTCGATTTAGTTTTATAAGTAATTTCCTACACCTTAAAAATCAAAATTAACCTTATTGCACGGATAAAGTTTGAAATTGAAAAGGAAATAAATATTGAGAAAAACTCTCTCTCATAAATAGGGTGAATTAAAGAGTGAATTATAGGCACATGTGTTTATGGTCCCATTAATCAAGATACATGTTAGGTAGAAGGAAACTCAGTCAAATTCAAAGGCCTTAAATGTCGCTTTTTCCCCTATTGGTGATTTTACTTAAATAGGAAAATGTTAGTTGTAAAGTGATGAATACATAGTTTGGGATTTTGTTGGAGAGAGCTAATAATCATTCTCACATTGTATTAAGAGTTTTTTTAATGTGTTTTCTATATTTATTTATTTTTGTCCTAATTAAAATAGTTTAGAGCATGGTTTAAAAGAGAGGTCATATATTTAAATTTTGTAGGGTAGGATATGTACACTTTATATTTGATAGGGTAGATTCATACGCTTTAAATTACCTTCCAAATTTAAATTGAGCTTCATGACATCATGAAACTTATAAAAAATCTTTGCTTTCTTAATATTTACTTGTACTAATTTGTTTTGTAAGAATACGATCTTCGAGGCGGTACGTTGACTATTTTTCTCACTTCATTGATTATCTTTGAGGTGGTTTAGTGACTTTATTTTTCTCACTTCATTTATTATCTCACAAGTGCTCTAGTAACATTTTATTTTCTTAGCTCATTAATGAGGATCTGTGGAAATTTTGTTATCATTGACTTATAAAATGATTAATATGGACTTAGATGTGAGGAGTTTTTAGGTGTAAAAATACGAGCATGTTTCATCATTGTCGATTGACTAAGCACTTATGGTGATATCCAAAGCTTAAAACCCTTTTTACGAATGTGTGTGCAACCTCCATATGACCATGTCATCATCTTGTCATGTGGCAATAAACATTTGTACCTTGTGATACCTTTTAAATTGCATGGCCTGTTCATTGTCGATTGGTGAGCACTTATGGTGATATCCAAGCTTAAAACCCTTTTTTATGAATTTGCGTGCAACCTCCATATTGACTATGTCATCATCTTATCATGTGGTAATAAACATATGTACATTGTGATACCTTTTAAATTGCATGGTCCTTTTCATCTTTTCGCCTTTCCTATTTCTAACAATTGGAAGTCAATCATGAGTGCTAAATTCACTGAAGTTTGAATTCAAGTCATTTGTAAGTAGAAAAGGGAATAGGTTCACTAAATCATTATGTACTTATTAATTACTAAGATTTTAGTAGAAAATACTCTTCATGTACTTTATTCTTTCTATTTTATGTTATACATTATTTGTTTATATTCGTTCTGCAATTTCTCTATATACATTGAGGCTTGGAAAAATTTAAAAGGGCTATCACTAACCCTATCAACATAGACCCCATAACCATACCCGTATCCATTTCAAGTATCGTAGGAATAACTCATTCTAGGAAATAAAAAGTTGAAGCATATAATTAGGATATAAAACAAAATCAGATGAATAAGATCAAAGCTTTATTTTGTAGCTTACACATTTCATTTGCACAATTCTAGCACTATCACAAGATGAGATCCAAATTTAGGTGGTGATATGTTGAGGAGTATCGATTCATGTAGACAAGTTCATATTGTGACAACATGTTCATAAAAGACTTAAAAGTTCTTGTGATTTACTCTTACAAGATAAAAACTAAGCTAGGGTTAGATAAGATGTATTATTTAGATTATTAATTAACCATTAATATTCATGAATGAACATACATAGAGCATACAAAAGATAAATCAATTATAACATGTGCTAAATAGAGTAAGACATGCGAAGATGAGTGTGCTTAGCTCATGACTAGTCTAGAAGTTGATCTAGGTATTATAGAAGGATAAAATGGTTGGAAATATCTTATAGATGCTTTGTCTCTTATTCGGAGTTGTACCATGCACATGGATGAAAGCCCCATTCCTTTCATATGAAACCATTTGATGGTTCCGTCTTATTGGATGGTTTCGTATGGATATAAAATAGTGCCTTACAACTTTTTGAACCTCTTTGAGTGACTAGAATATGCTTCACTTTGTGAACTATTAGGTCTCGACAATTTGTGAAATCCTCTTTGATCAACCAACTTGACCAAAACCCTTACCTAGGTAAAAACTTGCAAAAAGGTTTGTGCTTGAGTTAAAGTCCAATCCATACACCTCTTACATTTCCACTACTCCAAAGAGGTCTCAAACCACACAAAGTTTTTCACCTAGAGATGCAACATAATACCACTTAGATCTGAACTATTTGATAACCCAATCACTTGATGATGCTTGATAATGGCTTATTGTGTTTGTGCTAGGATTTTAGGGCTTATAATTGTGGAAGATTGACTCTTGAACATGATTTAGACCTATGTGGGGGTTGATGTTAAAGTTTGATGCTACTTTAGGGAAATTTAGGAGAGCTTTTTACACCTTTTGAGTGATTTATATTTAAGTGTGCAAGGTGAATGCCAAGCAATGCTAGGTGAGTAAGTGAGTGCATTAGACTTGCTTATATAGGGTTTCATAGATATAATTTCAAATTAAGGCCAACCCATAGTGAAATTACCAACCTATAAAAATAAAGAAATTTAAAAAATGACTGTTGATTGGCCCTGGATGGGACCATTTACCCTAGGACCACACCGTTGGACAATTTGGTTTTATTAGATTATTTGGTTTAGGAGCAAGATACACTATTATAAAGTTATGTGGATGAAAGTCAAGATAAATGGATTGCTTATGAGTGATGTAAGCATTTATGTAAGTGACTTCGCAATGTGACAAGGAGAGTGCACTAGGACAAGGAATGAACTATGATATATACATCAAGCACAAAATACGTGCACAAGTCATGATTTAAGGGGTTAAGCCAATACTGAAATTATTAAGTGATAAATTTCCAAATTTAGGTGTCAACAACCACATGCCATCTTCCTACCGATGATGTTAGATGTCTGGAAGTCCAAAGTAATTAACCTAGTGCAAGCTCCCTTGAAGACTTATGTTTAAGAATCCGTTGGAAAAATTTAAACATATCTTCAAGGAAGAGGGTTAAACATATATAACCTTCATGAGCCATGAATGTATTGAGAGGGCCAAAAGAATATTTAAACAAGAAAAATAATTATTCCCTTATCTTATAATAAGGAGAGAATTTGAAAACAAAATGGTCCTTGGTCATAGGATCCAAAGAGGAAATTTGCCAAATACAATACTCTTGAGGGATATGATGGTTTGTCTCTATGCAAAGTTCATGGGAACAAACTCTAAGCTGCCAAGAGGAACTCTCAAGATGTAAGGTTTTGTAGTTTTGTGTACCCCAGAGGTTGGATGAACCTATCAACTGAAATGGAGATATAAGTCGAGTAGTGTTGAAGTCTTATGATGACCAGCTCTTTGGGTTGAGTCCATGTGGATTTGATATATGCTTTGTAAATATCGGTGTGAATGTCATATTTATCTCTCTCTTGGAGATATGATGAGCACCGATAAGAAATCTATGCATGAGGACGACTTATCAACATTAAGATTAATGAGGTGAAGCTAAATGAAAAGGCTCACACATACAAACATGAATAAATTCCATGCTTTGCCTCCTCCATAGATGATATGAAAATAAGGTATGGATACCTAAGGCAATTAATTTGGAATTCAGTCAACTCGCCTAAATATTTAAGTGATAAGTCACCATATGAAAGATCAATGAAGCAATGAGCGATGTTGTGTTGAATTGTTCAAGGATGATGGCATGAGGGGTTAATCTCTTGGCATGAATATGTTCAAAGATAACACTGTGACCATCACACTCTCTATTCATTTTCAACCTTCAACTTGAAGCTAGGTTCCCAAACGTCCACAACCATACAAGAGGATAGGTGTGACCAATGAGTGAAAGAGGTGGATCTTTGACATAAAGTCCTAAAATTGGAGCAAGAACAATGCTTTTCATGGGTGTGAGAGTCACAAACCCATTATTCAATATGTAATCCATACCTAGAGTCAAGCTAAAGCATAGTTAAGAGAAAAGGACACCCAAATACACATATGAAGAGACTATCTCAACTCTCTCCCCTTTGTAAATAAGAATCGTCAAACTTGCTTTATTGATAGAGATGTTGAAAGCCACAAATGTTTTTACCCAAATTAACTGAAGCCCATGAGTATCATAAAAGATGGCTAGAATATCAAGATGTGCATGCATTCTCAAACTCCATAATAAATTGTATGTATGAATTATGTATTGAGGTTTTAAATGTCCCTATACATATTATGTATAACTTTATTTATAATTTTTTCAATGTAATCATTTTTAACCCAACAAACAACATATATTATATAAACTAAAAAAATAGTTTTGAATTTTCATGGCATGTCATGATCAAGCCTCCTTTGGGAAGCATGTCTCAAAAATACAACACACAAGCATAAATTTAGTACATCACACATGATCTTACGACATGTAATTGATCCAACACTTATCTTTTCAATGAATGCAACAAATAGTATATGTTTTAGACTTTTCTCTTTTGGCATGGGGTGTTGCAAAAATAAATAAATTATCTTTTCGCAACTTCAATAAATTTACTTTTGATTATCCTTCCAACCTAAATGTACTATTGAAGTTATGTACATTGTTGAATTTACATTAGAACTTTATTGGTGTGCATGTTGACACGTAATGGAGGAATAATCTTACGACAAAAGGGTTAAAACCTCAAGAACACACCCAAATCTCAGGCAAAAAGGGCTTGAGATTAAATTATATAGTTGTCTGATAAGTACAATCACGAAAATTCTTGAAAATGGAGAAAATAATGTTTTTAAGACTTCGTGAGCACTTAACACCTAGAGTCGTACCAAGGAAAAAAATTATTATTATTTTGTGCGTTTTTGTGTGTTTTGAGTCGATTGGTGAAATTTGCAAGGGTATATGGTAAGAAAAATATTATGTTGTAAATATGAAAGGAAACAATTTGGACAACTTGAAAAGCATAATCGATAAGTGGAAAATAGAATCACAAGGAACAATGCATAGGTGAAAGTGTCAAAAATCACACAAAACATAAGAGTGACATGTTGAAAGTCACATAAGGAATACATTCCAACAAGAGTAATTTAGTAAGAACAAATGTATTTTTGCAGTTCATTTCCATATAGTGTAAGAGGAATGGTTCTAGATAAAATTGTGTAGTCAATTTTTTAGATCAACATTTCGGATCACAATCAATGATACATCATTAGGATTAGAATGAGATCAATAATCAATAAACACATAAATGCACTAGCACCATACTAATTAACTAGTCTCGCACAAAAATTAGGTATTTATAGATACATTATATATGAATTTGAGAAAGCATTTTAAAAATTTAGTAATAGAGAAAAAAAGACTCTAAAATTCAATCACAAAAAGTCATTTGAAACACCTCTACTATATCGGTGAGGTGAGAAAATGAGTCCCTAAAGCACCTCTACGATAATGCACAAGACTTTGTCTCTTATAAGTTTAGGTCACGGGATTGCTCAAATGGAAGTGAAGCAAGATTGCATGGATGTTTTGTTTGAAAATTACATTGTATACTCATTTTTAGATTTATGATGAAACAATGTTTCGTTAATAGCGCTCATACATATACACTTGACCCCACATAGATGTGTTAGAGAATATTTCAAAGAGTGGAAAAAGTAACCATTAATAGGGGTCTACTTATCTTTTTTTTAAATTACATTTTACTATTTTTATTGAGCTTTACAATTGATTTTGAATTTTTAGTACATGCATACATATATACATACATAAAATAGTGTAAAATCCTTCTTAATACAACTTTACATTTGAGGTGGATGTTGCATATTTTTCTTATATCTTAAATCTATATTCTTAGTTATTTATATTTTTGTAATAGTAATTTCCCAAAGCCTTACTTTACGGATAAATATTTGAAATTGAAAAGGAAATAAATATTGCCTCATAAAAAGAGTGAATTATAGACATAGACGTTTGAGGGTCCCATTAATCATGACACATGTTAGGTAGAATGGCAACTTAGTCAAATTCAAAAGCCTTTAAATGTCGCTATTTTTGCCGTATTGATGACTTTACCTAAATAGGAAAATGTAGTTGCAAAGTAAGGAATTCATCCTAAGGTCGGTTTTCATGCTGCATTTATCATGAAATTGCTTACATTTTCTAATATTTTTATATTTATATTTTTGGATTGAAAATCGTATTTTTATAGTGGGTTTGTTTTATTCATTTTTTAGAATTCACAAGTAATGTATTTAGGTGTTGGCTTAGACCACAATTTTGAGTTTTGTGGGGATACCATATATACACTCGTAATTTTTATTGTTTTGCAAAAAAATTGTGCTTTGTTTGAAATTAAGTCCAATTGACTTGATATTGGTAAATTAGACTTGCAAGTAGTCTTATATAAAAATTGTATTTGTTGTATTTTGAACACCGCATGCGATTAATTCTCTCCACCCATGGAATATTTCTCATCTTTCTTCGATAATTTTATAGGATATTTGTTAGGAATGTAAGTAGTGAGTTGTGAGAACAAATAACTTATAGAGGATAATAGAAGATTGTAAGAGAGATTATAGGGCTTTAGTTTAGTAGTTAGTCTATTATTAAGCCATGATTCCTTATCTTAAGGAGATGTAATTGCCTATATAATTGTATGCTTGTCTATTGAATATTGGAACACAATATTATTACAACATTTCGTGTTCTACTCTTGTGCTTTTCACAATATTTTTATTCTTTTTGTACAATAGTTTCTTTAAATGCTTGATTTATTATGATCCTTACGCAAATTTTAAAATACGAGAATGCATGAAACTTTAATATTATACTTTATGATCTAGAAATTATTAATTAAAATTGGGATAAGGCGCCCACTCCAATTATTGCCTATGACACTCCCGACCTTTAATCCGGCCATGCATGAATTTGGTAAAGATTCCAAATGTAAAATACACAAATATTTAGATTGATATACAATGGACTTGAATTGTTGATGCATTATTTACAAAAAGAGAGGTTACATAAATAATGTAATGATCTCCTACAACGTAGAGTCAACACTTATCAACTCAACCACTCATAATAATATTTTAAACAATTCACTCTAAATATAGAATGTAACTTACCCAATAATCTCTCTTGCACATCGTTATTTTAAGCAACTAATTATTACAACACATAACAACAATATGAGTTGTTATTACAACTCATCACACCATACATACTAACATGTGAACACTAACTAGATATTTCTAACATATGCTTTATATTTGAATTATAGTAATGTGATTCATGTATATAAAAAGTATGAGGTGGTTTCATATGCAATAAACTAACTTATGCAAATCTAGAGCAAGATTTTCAACATCATGAACCTTAAAAAGGCCATTTCTTTTGCTTTATTTATGTTTTCTTGTACCTAACTCCTCTTTTAGGAGTAAGATTGAAAGCCTATAACTCCAGTTTCAAATACTTGCTCTGGAATTCATATATAATGTGTATAAACACCCAATTTATATATGGGACTAGTTAATTGATAAGTGCTAGTTTATTTACATGTTTTATTGATTATTAGTCAAAATTTGTATATTTTTGGCACGTATGCCTTATGTTCCATCGCTTTTAACATGTTCTTCTTGTGTTTGGTGGGTTTTTTAACACTTTCAACTTATTATTGTTCCTTGTCACTTATCTCGGGACGCTTATGGACTTTACTTTGATTTTTTCCAATCATATTTGCTTCCATATTTGCAACCTCACATTTTGATTACCATCACCCTTGAAAATATCACGAATAAACTCAAAACACCCAAAAAAACCTATAAAATAACTATTTGTTTTCCCTATTACAAACTTAGATGTTAGTAGAGTATTAAAATTGTTTTCTACATCTTCTTGACATTTTCCAAAACATACTTGTACATTTCTACATTTTAATATTTATCCTTTTTACCCATGATTTGGGTGTCTTGAGGTTTTGACCCTTCTTTTTCAGCCTTTCCACCCATTCTGTGTTGACATGTGTGTCAAGAGGGTCATAATTTGCATTCAATAAGTTTGTATGTGCATACTTAAGTGCATTAGTAGTAAATAAAGAATCCGCTCATGAAGTTGATTTGGAGAGAATTACTGTGAAGTAAAAAGACAAAGGAGGATGCTGATGCTACAACATTTGCATCATATGAAGAGGAGAAAAATCTAGAAGAAGAAGAGGAAAAAGAGGTAGCGGAGGATGAAGAAGAAAAGGTAGAGGATGAAGAAGAAAAAAATGAAGAAGATCAAATGAGTCATTCCCCATCTTCAACTTTAGAAGAGAAAAGAGATATCACCCATCAGTTGGATGAGGAGGAGAATGGCTCAAAATATGAACAACTCTAGGAGAAGTAAATTAGGGATGCATAATCATACTGAGAAGGAATGCTTTATGAGGATTCCTGATATTGCATGGAAGAACCATTTTTACTCGGTTCTCTATTATTTCCTGGAGAATAGAGACAAGTGGATAATTTTTTTGATCTTTTGGGAATGTTAATGCTTTCAAAAATTATATAAAATTTTGTGTTTGAATGGGGTCTTTTGTCGATCACAGTGGTAATGAAAAGAAGATTCGGAATGTGGGAGGAAATCTCTCCTCTAGAACTAGCAAAGAACTTCTAAAATATTTTAGGGGGTTATTTTGTGCTCTATTGAGCGACTATTTTTGTTGCATTTCTATTGCGGTTTTTTGCTGCAATTTCATTGTGCTCTTGTTGTGTTGCCTGTTTGCTTTTTTAGTAGTTTCTTTGATTTGTCTCATGTGTGTTTTATATTGTCCTAATTATAATATCTACGGGTTTCAAATTCTCTATTTTGGATGTACCATGTAGGTCCCTATTAAAAACTTTTAACCTTAATAAAAATAAGTACATTGAAGTACATTTAGGATAGAAAGAATGATGAAAAGTAAATTTATTGAATTTATAACAATATTGAATTTATTTATTTCGGAACACTTTGTGCCAAAAGAGAAGAGCATATAATATACTAATTTTTGCATTCATTAGTAAAGATTAGGGTTGGGACAACTTACCGTATTTGGATCATGTGATATTCTACATATATGCTTGTGTTTTGTATTCTTGAGACATGTTTCCCAAAGGGGGCTTGATCACGACATTACCTCAAATCAACCCCAAATATTTTGATCATACCTTTGAAGGTAATAACACAATATTAATGTTTAGGAGGGAGAATATTTTCCCATGGAATTTTATATCGCAACAAATACAAAAATGAACAAGTTTTGTGTATTTTGTGAACAAAGAATCACATTCGTCAACGAGTGGATTGATATTATAATACATGATCCATTTTTGCACTTCTGTTGATTTTGGATGTGTTATTTATGTACTTGATGGTTTTAGTTAGGTTGGTAGATTGGGTTCTCTCTAGGTCTTCTTCAAAGAGCTATTTGGCCTTGTTTCCCACTACTAGTTTGTTGATGATTGTATCCATATTAATAGAAATTTGTATATCATCCTATAACCCTAATTAGCTCTAGAATAGTATTTTAATTATTTCTAGATTGTATTACGCTCCTAAACTATCATTATTTTTATAATTAGACATGAATTTTGTGTTATATTAGACTAAACCTCATCATAATAAATGTGGTTACAAGTAGTGGAATATTGATATAAAACCATCTTTAAGCATCTATAATGTCTCAAATTGTACTTCTCTCTCTTTCATGTTTTCTCTTATTTAATTCCTTTGTGTAGATATTTCGGTGTTAAATTAAGAATGCACTACAAGCTCGATTAATAAGATTTTAAGTCACAATGGGCATAAGTCTCATGCCTAAGAAGCTTTAAAAATAAGTAAAAGGCTTCTAAAAATCATAGAAAAACAATACTTGAATGTCTTGTTAGGCACCATGATTTGTAAATTCTTCAACTTTGGAATTATCCATAGAAACACAAAAGAAACGTTGTTGTTCTAATTTCTATTAGAAAATGACAGAGATAGCTAGTGAATGAATTATGCTTATGCTTAGAATCCACAATTCGCAGGAAAGGAAAGAATTTAAGCTCATAAACACCAACAAATTTTATCTTGGAAACCTCAGAGGAGGAAAACCATCGGGAAGGAAATTGCTCTTCCTTCCCACTTTTATGGACAATTCAAAATAACAAGTACATAATTTACAATAAGTATGAAAGAGAAGTAGATAATATCTCACACTTCCTCCCAAATACTTGCTTGCTCTGTATCAACACTCATTTCTTCTACAAAACACAATTCCAACACTAAGAACTTCTTGCTCACTTTCTTTCATGCTTCGATGATCCTATTCTCTTCTACAAACATGTATTTATAGCCTTTTCCATGTCCTCCCATGCACTGGAGAATGGGAAAGGTCATGGAGGAGAAGAGACACGAACAACCTTCCAAATTCTGGGATGTTCGTTTCATATTTTTGTTTTTTGTCAAAGAGCCGGATCGCGCCCAATGTAGACCGGTGGTCCTAGGATCGCCGCCCTAGTTGGGCGGTGGTTCCAGTAACCACCGCTCGCATGAGTGGCGGCGGTCTATTACTTAAAAAGATAGAACCTCCATGTATCATTTTTTCCTTCTTCGTGCTGACTATTTTGATGAAGTAGATTTATTTGGATCCCTATGGATCACACCTCCCCTACTTAGGAGGATTTTGGTCCCACAAAATCTTAGTGGGGGAGTAGATGAGGAAATAATTCCCTCACTTGCTCCTTTGAGTACCACCGGGCCTGCCTTGGTGTCTTTCCTTTTAGTCCAATTTTCCAAGACTCATGTGGACCTCTCCTTGTCTCTCTGACCTTCTTACAAAGCACTACATCCTCCTCTAATTTGCCTCGTGAGTCCAAGATGCAATCCTCAATGGAAGGTAGCAATTGTAGACCTTCATCTTCATCTAGCATGGATGGCTCATATAGGTGCAAGTTCTCACAATTTACTATAGAGTACATCCTCATAAATGGTGGCAAGTCCAAACCAAAAAGCATTTTCTCCAATCGACTCCAATATGGTGAAGGGCCCATATCGTAGTGGCTTGAGTTTCCGTGCTTGACCTTGTAATCTCTCCTTGCTCAAGTAAAGCCAAACTCTATCTCCAACATGTAGCTTATGTTCTCTCCTATGCTGATTATGCCTAGCTTTGTACTTGGCTTGAGATTTCTCTAGTTGTTCTTTGACTTTGAGATGGATTTTTCGGATCCTCTCAATGAATTTGTTTGCTCTAGTCACCTCTGTGTCTTGTGTCTCCTCCTCATCCTGCTGCCCAACTGCTATGTCCAGTGGATTTTTAGGTAGATATCCCAAACATGCTTCAAACGGTGACTTAATAGTAGATGTGTGTGTACGGCCTGGTTATAGGAATGTTGAATGTAGGCTAAGGACTCATCCCAAGTCCTTGGATATTTTTTTTATACCCTTTGATCAATTGTACCAAAGTCATGTTTACCACCTCTGTCTATCCATCTGTCTGTGGATGGAAAGTTGTGTTCCTCTATAACTTGGTATCCATCTTGTCCCACAAAGTAGTCCAAAACTTCCCAAGAACACGAAATCCTGTCAGAACAATAGACTTTGGCAAACCAAAATGCACCCATACATTAGCAAAGAAAATATTTGTTGCCTCATGTGCTTTTATTGTCTTTTTACATGCCATAAGAATACACATCTTACTGAATCTATCAACAACAACATATAAATAGTCATGGCCATGTTTAGACATAGGTAATCCTTGTAAAAAATCCATAGAAATGTGCTCCATGGGCAGTAGGTACTTGGAAAAGGCATATACAAACCCTCCTTCCTAGTCTTAGGCTTGCTAGTACAACAAAGTTTACATCCACATATAAATTTTGATACTTCTTCTTACATATTGGGCTAATACACGTACCTTTGCAAGTGGGCTAGGGTCTTACCAACACCGAAATGTCCCACTACTTTTGAGGTATGTGCTTCCCTCATCAATAGAATTCTTTCTTCTTTTGGCATGCAAAGCTTCCCCCATCGGTAGAGCATCCCATCCTTGAGATAACAATCTTCAATCCCTATCCTTTCAGCCCCTTGGGACTGCAACTGCTGAAATGTCACCCCAAAGTCTTTGTCTTGGGAATATGCCTCTCCGTAAGCTTCCTTTGTGAAGGGCTCGATTTGAGAGATAGTGGCCAAATAGGAAAAATTCTCCTGTGTGGGTGGCCTAGACAACATGTCTGCCACCAAGTTTGTACTACCCTTCTTGTATTTGATCACCAAATGGAATTGCTGAAGGAACCCCATCCATTTGTAGTGCCTTGCCTGCTGTAATTTAGATTGTGCTTACAAATACTGGAGAGGTTTGTGGTCAGTGTGCACAATAGTTTCTTTACCCAACAAATAATGCTTAAATTTTTAATTTCCTGAACTAGTGCATACATTTCCTTATCATATACTGAATATCCTTTAACTTGCTAAAGTGAAAGTTTCATAATGATAACATACGGGTTTACCTCCTCAAGCAACACTATGCCCACAACATAATCACGACATCTGTCTCTACTTCAAAAGGCTGCTATAAATTAGGAAGAGCAAGTATTGGAGCATGACTAATCTTGTATTTCAATAACTCAAAGGATTTGTCTTGTTCCTTACCCCACCAAAACCCTTACTCTTTACTTGGCAGCCATTGTGTGTAGAGTGTTGGAATCATGGAGAAGCTCGAAATGAATTCTGCATGTAATGTACTGCTCCCACAAAACTCCTAGTCTCTATGGCTCCCGTTGGTGTTGGCCAGTTGGTGATGGCTTCCACCTTCTTTGGATCCACTCGTAGCTCTCCTCCTCCAACCATGTGCCCAAGATAGACAAGTGACTGTTTGGAAAATTCACATTTCTTCATATTACAAAGCAAATTGTTTCTCCCGAGAACTTGCAAGACTTGTTATAAATGGGTTATATGTTCATCCCATATGGCACTAAAAATCAAAATATCATCTAGATATATAATGACACATGAATCTATGAAATCTTGCAATACATCATTCATTAATCTCATAAATGTAGCGGGTGCATTGCATAACCCAAAAGGAAGTACTAACCATTCATACAAACCCTGTTTTGTTTTGAAGGCAATCTTCCATATATCCTCCTCCTTCATTCTGACTTGGTGATAACCAAACTTGAGATCCAACTTCGTGAAGAATTTGGCATGCTGAAGCTGGTCCAAGAGATCATCTATATGGGGAAGTGGATATCTGTTCTTTATGGTGATCTTGTTCAAAGCGCGGTAGTTGATGCACATTCTCTAAGAACCATCCTTCTTTGGCACCATCACAATAGGAAAACCACATGGTGAGGTGCTCGGATGTATCACCCCTTGGTCTAGTAGTTCATGGAGTTATTTCTTTACTTCAGTACTCTCAAGCAAGGATTGCCTATACAACCCGATGTTTGGTAGAGGGGACTCTGACAATAGCTAAATCTCATGCTCTACTTCCCATTTTGGTGGTAACCCACTGAGAGCCTGAAAAATTTCCTAAAAGGACTGAATAATACTATCCAAATCATGCTTTCCCTAGTTAGAAATCTTTGAAACTTCTACCCCATCTTGTTTATCCTTTAACAAAAGTAAACAAAACTGATTATGATTTTCCTGAATAAGTCGTTTTGCTTGGTTAACACTCACCATAGTAACCCATGTCTTATGACGGTGTGCCCGAATGTTGTAGCTGATCCCATCATTGACCCATCCGTATTGGTTTTCCTTTCTTATAAATATATCATCCCTTATATACAAGTAAGGATTCCCAAATACAACATCAAAAGCATTAAGTGGAATAACATCACTTCAAATCATCAATATATTTGGAAATTTATCCCAAACTTTGACCTTACATCTTCTTGTTACTTGAATTTCAACACCCTTCTTCACCCAACCCAAAGGATAAGGGTGTGGATGCTCGTAAGTCTCAAGACCAAGCTTATTTACAAATCGCTTGTCAAATCAAGTTAGCGAGAACCGGTATCAACCAAAGCATTTACCTTAGTTCTCTTGATATGGATTTTGATCTGGAATAGTCTACTCATCTTCTCTTCCTGGCTGTCCATGTTGGTGGCCGTGCATCCAAGCCTTTTGTCTACATCAGAGTCATCTTCAATTTCCACCTCCCCTTCTATTCTTACAGTTGTCATGGACTTCTTCGAGTCCTTGGTTTGATTCTTGGATGTAACTCCGGATGCAACTTCCAAAATGTAGCGTCAGTATGACCATTAATATCACAGTTCTTGCAAAAATTCTTGGGTTCTTTACAAGTATTAAAAGTAGTGACAACTTTTTTACCTTTACCTTTCCACTTACCCTTGCTACTTGTTTTCCCATACTCTTTTTTTCGTTGATTTGTAAACTGCTTTGCCCTTGGCTCTGCTTCCCCTTGCTTCTTTTCATCATCTATGTAGTATGATTGCACACACACCTCATTGAGATATTTGGGCTTGGTGGAGATGACTTTTCTTTGAAGGTGAGTGTGAAGTCCTCCCAAGTACTTAGTCAGAATATCCTCATCCTCCAAGTCCATGTTTAGCAACATGGCCTACCTCCGAAACTTCGTAGTATAGTCCTGCACACTTTGACCTTGCCTTGTCTAAAATACGCCATTTAATCATTTGGTCAGTCTTGTGGGCAATAGGATAGAAGTTAGCTCTAAGAATTCTTTAAATTCTTGCCAAGATTTCACAATAGGGACGCTTCTTCTTTTCACATGTGTTTAGATGGGTTTCCCACCAAACTAGAGCATGTCCCTCCATTTTGAGACGCACAAAGGTGATCCTTTGTACCTTAGTGACATTATGGATGCTAAAGTAGACTTCTAACTATTTTAACCATTTCTCAAACAACTCGAATCTACTTTTCCTTCAAAGCTTTTAATATCGACTTTCATCTCAACTTTAAAAGGAGTATGATAGGATTTTACCTTTTCTCTTGTGTTTGAAGTCTCTTCTTCATGCTCTTCCCCATAACTTTCCTCATGGTGGCTCCTTCCTATGCCAAATTTTTCAGCTAAGCCCCGAACCACCGAGTCCTGTTTAAAAGAAAAATTTTCTTCGTAAATCAACAAGCTCTTCTTGCCTTCTAAAAATCCTATCCACCATGGTCTCTAGCAACTTGATTC
Source organism: Taxus wallichiana var. yunnanensis (assembly GCA_018340775.1). Classification (NCBI taxonomy): domain Eukaryota; kingdom Viridiplantae; phylum Streptophyta; class Pinopsida; order Cupressales; family Taxaceae; genus Taxus; species Taxus wallichiana. The sequence continues at coordinate 886,419,341 of CM031237.1, forward strand.
TACGGACCAATTTTTCTTCCTCCATTTGTCCCGAATTATCTGTTTCCACTTCTTTGTAGAAATCTTTGGATCGCAAGGTAAAGCCTCTTCGCCTTTAGATCTCGTCACTACCATACAAATCCAAAACGAACACCACGATTATGGATACTTGTTAGCTCGATACCAAAATGATTTGTAAACTCTTCAACTTTGGAATTATCCACAGAAACAAAATAAACACTGATGTTCTACTTTCTATTATAAAATGACATATATAGTTAGTGAATGAATTATGCTTATGCTTAGAATCCACAATTACAGGAAAGGAAAGAATTTAAGCTTATAAACACCAAAAATTTTATCTGAAACCTACAGAGGAGGAAAAACCAATCGAGAAGGGAAATTACTCTTTCTTCCCACTTTTATTGGCCAATTCAAAATAACAAGTACAAAATTTACAATAAGTATGAAAGAGAAGTAGATAATATCTCACACTTCCTCCCAAATACTTGCTTGCTCTATCTCAACACTCCTTTCTTCTACAAAACACAATTCCAACACTAAGAACTTCTTGCTCACTTTCTTTCATGCTTCGATGATCCTATTCTCTTCTACAAACATGTATTTATAGCCTTTTCCATGTCCTCCCATGCACTGGAGAATGGGAAAGGTCATGGAGGAGAAGAGACACGAACAACCTTCCAAATTTTGGGTTGTTCATTTCATATTTTTGTTTTCTATCTAAAAGAGCCAAGACCGCTACCTTGGTTGGGCGGCGGTTCTATAACCGCCACTCTACACAAAGCGGCGGTCATGTTACTAAAAAGATAGAACCTTTGTGTATCATTTTTCCTTCTTCGTGCTAACTATTTTGATGAAGTAGATTCATTTTGGATCCCTATGGATTACACCATGATTAGGTGTTTTGGTGTAGAATTACATTTACAACCTTATTTATCTAAATGATATGTTTATGCATGACAAGATTTTTAAAAGTTGTTAAAAGGATTATAAAAATACACAATACCAACACTTGTAATTGCCCTATCGAGCACCCCTTGATTTGGTGTAAACTTACATCTACAAGCTAATTAATTTGATTTCAAATCACACTTGGCATGTTTATGCTTAACACACTTACAAAAATATATAAAAAGTCTTATAAATAAGATCATGTAAAAATCAATACTTGTAAGTGCCTTGACAAACACCTCGAGTTTGGTTTTTTAGTGTGGTATTTTCATTTACAAGTGAATTGATTCGAGTTCAAATCACATTTGACATGTTTATGCCCAACAAGATTCTAAAAAAATCATTAAAAATATTCTAAACAAATTGTAAAAAAATGATATTCATAAGTTTCTTAAAAATCGCCATGATTTAGTTTTTTGGTGTGGATTTACATTTACAAGCTAATTGGTCTAAGTTCAAATCCCATTGGGCATTTCCATACCTAACAAGTGTGAACAAAGAAAACTCACATAAATGGAAGACAAACAAAACAAATGTGCAAACCTTCATGTAGCTCTTCTTTGCAAACCTCAGATAAGGTTGTAGAAGCTTTAAGCTTGTGTAACCTTGTGAAATGAATATTTTGGGTGCTCTTGAATGACCTCCAAATGGGGATGCAAATTGCTATGAGTAGATATTTTGGCCTTGGAAAGCTTCCAATATGCAGATATTAGAGAAAAGTTGACATAGTTTTTGTACAAGAAATCCAAGAGAGTCAAGAGGATTTGTAAAAGGATAGACATGCTCTTTTATAGAGGCTAAGTAGTGGTCAGAAGTGGTTGAATGCACATGCTAAAAATAGCAGTTGAGGGAAGTTGAATGGTTTCGGGAAGATAAATGCCATTGAGGGGTAGTAAAGGAATTTATTGGCAAAAGTTACATACGAAAAGGTGGTTGTACGTGTAATTTAATTGCCCCCACCTTTCTAGGATTCTAGAAGTGCAGTTGATTGGACTGGTGAAGTGGAGTCCAAGTGGATTTGAATGGGAACCTAAGTGGATTGACTAGGAAAATAGGTGTACTTTCCCATTTAAATAACTAATTTAATTAGCTATAATGTGCACACTAATAATTTATTTAATAAATGATAATTAAGCTAGCTAAAGGGTACTAAGGATTAATTTAATTAATCCAAATGGGTATAATGCACATGATTAATCAATTTAATTAATCAATCATAAGAGGATGAATAACAAGATGTACTAGGATAATATTGGGAATATGTATGTGAATTTGGGGTGTCTACATTTCCCCTCTTTAAAGTTCTATTGCAAAGTAATAATGATTTAAAGATAGTAGACACATGCATATTAGAAGACATTTGAAGCATTTGGATGCCCCAACAAGAAGGATGGTAAAGGAATGCCCCCTCAAGTGGGTGGGTGACACGAGAAAAGTGGTGGAAAGCCGTTTGATAAGAATAAGACAAGGGGTTTAAATAAGGATGGGAAGGATTTTACTTGTAGCATGAGCGTCATTTGGAGAATAAATTTAGAGAAACCTTATTTTTGTTGTTACACAATAGATTTGTCTCCATGATTATGAAAGAATCAATATGGGTAACCCGGATGCACGTAAAAAATAACACACACACAAAGAAAATATAAAAGGAAAATAAAACCAATATACGAGTAGGCTGCAGGCATCAAGGTCAGACAAGAACCAAGATGTAATCACTCTACTGCAAGTGGTCAAAAAAAAAAGTAAATGGTGGTCGTTCAAACGTGCACCCGCATCTTGGGTCTAAAAGAGCCGAGTTGTTTGAGACAACAATGGAACTATCTCCAAGTTGTGGGACCTTGCGCACTTGGGACAGATCTCCGGAGAATGTCGGTTCCTCTACCTACCTCTAATGCTACTGCTACTCATAATGCTTGAAAGTAAATCCTATACTAAACATGCCAAGGGACCAGGGATAGAAGGATGTGTAGAAAGGGGAAATCCTAAGCTAAGGAAGGCAATAGTGCCAGAGAAGCAGGTCGATCTCTCTCCATGAGTAGCAAAGGAAATAGAGACGTCACGGGAGAAGAGGGCGGATGGCATGCACCACGAGATCAACATGCGGGCTCAACCTTCTAATGTGTGCAACACATGAACATAGGGACTGTAAGCGGGAATATGCATAACATGCCAAAAATGCAAACAAAGAGGCGAGATGTAATGAAAACGAGAAAGGGAAGACAAGAGTTCCACAAAACATGATTTTATTGCTTAAGGGATGCACAATCATTTACACTCATGGTAGGAGGTGAGAATACATTGCAGAGACCATGCCAAGGTCGAGACCCATGGGAAGTCAACCACCATTTGGCATGGTTCTCATTACAAGAGAGAGGGATCCTTTACAAAGTCGAACTCTGCTATTTATAGAAGGAGAGAAGATATGCGAAAAAGAGGGAAAATTGGATTCAAATCTTCAACCACCAACAACAAGTGATAAATTCCTACAAATCCACCTACAAGGTTTTCAGATGCACTTCCCCATGTCTATTTGGTGTGTAGAAGAAGGAAGGAAGAAAGATTTGATGAAATCTGGTGGTTGAGGTTGATTGGATGTGTGCATTGATGAGTTGAGAGACGCGTTTCCCTATTTTTCACCTAACAAATCCCACCTTGATTTCATTATGAATAGTCCAACATGTAGCTTGTGTCAACATCTCTCGATAAGCCTAGGTGCGCACCGATCGGAGCTTTGTAGTAGAAGATATGACTATCGAAAGATGTCAGAGCCATATGGGCACATAAGACACGTGGCGCGCCGCTGATTGATTGAAGGAGTCATCAATTGTTCATTTATTTTTTCTTTTCTACCACGTGTCATGCAGGTTGGTTGTCTAGATTCAATGCCCTATTGGTGTGCTTTGATAGGTTGCGTGTTGCACACTCAAGTTTGACAGATGATGTGGCACAATGAGGCTGCACAGGAAGAAGGCACAAGGTGTGGAAGAAAAAGGTAGGCATGTGAAAGGGAAATAAAGGGAAGGCACGCACAAAGGTGTACACACAAGAGGAATAGGAGAATACTTATAGGGGATAAGTATGGGGAAGGGGCATGAGCATTTAGCGAGGGAGTGTGTGTAGCGATAGAAAGAAAAGGGGGCATGCAAAGGAGCATAAGGAAAAGAGGAAGTACAAGGCACGCAAGCGCGAAGGCATGCAAGGGACTTAGCTGATTTGGAAGGAAAGTCTACAGAGGTGCGCGTAAGGAGTGCGTGATAGGATATGAAAGAAAGCGGGCGCATAGGAGGAAGGCGCAAAGGGGAAATGGAAGGAGATAGCAAAATACAGAGAGAAGGGGAACAAAAGCAAGGAAAGCAAGGTGCGTGGAAGAACTACAACCACACAAATTATGCCAAGTGAGCAAGCTTGAGTGCACACAACCTGAAATGTGAAACATCAGATTCAGAATGAAAATATAAGTTATCAAATAACTAGGAGAGTTATTTTGGATAACAAAATCCTAGAATAATGAGTGAGTTTACTGATGATTATGAAGGAAGCCTCGTGAACCATGAAGAATAAAACCAAATAATTAAGTAATGAATTACTCTCAACTTAACAAAGAAGGGCCCAAATTGATCAATATGTGTATGATAATAGAGATGACATTCTCAAAAATCATTAGTGTTGGAGCTATGCTACGCCAAGATATGAGTTTGATAACCTAAGAAACATCATTAGATATAAAGAATCTAAACAAGAGAAACAATCCCCAAGTTTCAAATTTTTTTAAAGATAATACCCTCTTACCAAATCCATGAAAGTAAAATATTAAAAAATTGGGAATGGGAAGGCCAACCTAGAGTGAAAAGTGAAAAGAGGCTGCAATTAAGCCTTACAAGATCAAATTCAACAAATATATCACCAATTGGCCACTCTTACTTCCTAAATAAAAATTGATACCGATAATAAACCTACCATTAGAATCCATCTTGACATCCTAAATCCCATGCACACATGGATATAGATTACCCTGAAGCCAAATTAATTATACCATCCACTCCCATTGGAGGATCACCATTCACGCAAGAGTGAAAAGTGATGAAAGAGGCTCTATAAGGGTTACAATCAAGGATGCATAATAATAAATGTATATTTCAATATATGTGCCCTTATTCACTAGAAAGCTGAGCTCCTCTAAGTGCCCTTTATATACTATTTTAAATCTCCTGCGTTTGAAATATAGAAGGGCAAAAAAATCCCAAAGAACATGTCAATAAATTATATATGGTTTATAAGAGGTAGCTTATAGTGATACTTGTCTATTAATATTATTTCTAGGAAGATTAGGTAGACACATACTTGATTGGGTCATGCATGTACATAAGGGATCAATTACAACCTATGTTGATTTTTCAAAAATGTTGTATGAAACTTATTTTACAAAATTGAACACGATATCACCATGAAGGATCTATGTGATACTAAACAAAGGAATGGAGAAATTTTCTCACCCTTCTTGTAGAGATGGTGAAGCCTTGCTTTATGCGATTCTCTTACATAATTCTAGAAAAATAGTTAGTTAACATTTTCATCGCAACCTTAATCAAGAATTGGCCTTCCATCTACAGGTACATTATGGCAATAATTTTGATGAGATACTTGAAAAAGGAGATTTAATTGAAAAGGATATCATTTTCAAGGGTCTAATCAAAATATATTCGAAGGAGGACCAATACTCATCAAAGCATCAACAATAGAGAAGCCCAAGTTTGTTAAAAAATAATGGAGTGACAGGACTCCAAGCACATAAGGGCCATTTAAAATACCACAAAACTATCAATAAAAATATCTCCCAAGGATTCCATTCCATCAAGTATCACCATTCTAAGGGGTATACTAAGACAAGATTATAAGAGCATGACTTATACACCTCTTGACGAGCCATTAGAAGCCATTTTCAAAAGTCTCTTCACTATGAACATTATTGAATTCCCTAATATAAAGCATTTTGAAGAAAATGTGCCCAAACCATCATGGTATTGTGAGGAAGAGTATTGTGAATTTCATATAACAAAGGGTCACTTTGTATAAATTGATGCATGTAATTAAAAACTATATCCAAGACCTCATTGAAAAAATAAAATTTAAGTGGATGCCTCCACTTCGATAATTGACATCTAGGGATATATTAAGACCCATTCCCAAAGTAAATCGGAAGGAAAAATCCATACAACAAAGTGAAGGTAAATCTTCCCAAGATGGCCACATCAACTATAAGTGGATCCCTCATGACTATGAATTTTTGTAGGTTGCATTGACCACAAAATCACCATTAAAAAAATCAAAGGTAAGTATTACGAGAGCCATGCTCCTCAAAGTTGGCCTACCATCACCTTCAAACCCCAATTAATTGAGCACATTGTTTCCACATGGAGTAACAAGGTCACCATCCCAAAGCACGCATAAGACCACTATAAAAAGAATCATTTTCCCACTCCTAAAGGCCAATATGATCTTATCAAGTAACTTGAGAAGTTCCCCGCTCAAATATCCATTATGAATCTACTCAATACCTCCTTCATCCATGGGGATATAATTTATAAAACCTTGAGAAATCCACTTTTCCAATAGATATTGATCCTAATCAATTCTATTATCTTTAGGTCATCTCTCACCAAACCGAGTATCTCATATTTAATCAAAATGATCCACCACTAGCTGGTCCATCCCACAAATTCCCCTTGTATATCTTCATAAGAACATTGGGCTATTACGAGACAACCCTCACACCAAATATTATAACAATCGGGGTGTATGATGATGTTGAGAGGAAATATACATGAAAATGCATTTTCCTATAATGGTGGGCACTATCACACATGAGACACTAATCCATATGTTGTACCTCAACCTACCTTATAACATCCTTTTTGGATGACCATGGATCTACAAGATTCAATCCATGCCATCCACACTCCACCTATGTAACAATTTTCTTCATTCGGCATGAAGGTCACAATTCTTGGTGATCTCAACCTTTTTAATATTGTAATCTATTTGAAGGGTATTATCAAAACATTACATATTATCCAAGTACTATGAATAATTATAACCATTCAAAGATAGCTACATCGATCCGATGACTGTCATCAATTATAAAGCTCCACCCACCAAACCACTAACTAAGGTCATCCTAAAAGGATGTAGAAAATATAAAATACAATACACATTCCATTTCAATCACCTCCCTACATATTTAAGAATCTATGGGAGATCCACTCGGAGGAAGCCTAAAACACAACCTATCAACTTGACACGTCCACTTTCAATCAATTTGATTTTCTAGATGATGAAAGGATTAAAGGCTTGAATTATGTTAGGTTGTTTAATGATGAAGTATCCTTCTATTATCAACATCCATGATGCAGAGCCCGTATACTATCCTTATACACACCAATCCAGTGCATTAGAAGCCACAAATCTACTTAAACAATCACCAAAATCAATAAACTAATACCTTGCTCAAGAAGGGCAATTCTTGCACAATAGGCTAAAATGTCTTATATCACTATACCGGAGAATAAAATCACTATATATATGCTTAAATCCTTCATAAAAACATGATCATGCAACCCATTTAGTTTCATATCATCATTTACTACCATTTACCTTATATACCTCAAACTAGCCTTGTAGCCTTGAAAATCGATTCACATGATTTTACGACTACTTTCTTACACAAACTCGGGGTTTCTGACTGTGTTTTCAATGTTTGAACTATCAAAACTCTTCCATTTTCTACGAAACTTTTTGAAACATTTCTTCATATCTCAAAATACCTTCACACCAAATTTTATCCCTTTATATCAATCACAATGCAAGATATGCTTGTTTTTCCTTTCCAACACAACAAGGAAATACCACAAACAATTTGCATACCTCATACGAAAATGAACTGAATCATTTCTCCAAATCCTTCATAAGATTTCTCAGACTTTGTACACCTGTAGAAACACTCATACCACATTTTAAATGGAATATAATAATCATTTCATAAACATTCAATGCACAACATCATATTAAACCCTCATACACAATCATATTCAAACCAAGAAGCTTTTATTGATTAAATCTCGGATTTACAAAGCTTCAAGAGCCATTAGGGATCTGTTACATATTTTTCCACCCTTCTCACTCTCTCTACCAACCTTCAACAACATATCCTTCATTCAAATACACAAACTTTTGATGAATTTAGAGGTAGTTAGGTTTCCACCACTTGACTCACACATGGTTTGGCAAACTTGAGTGAGTTTACACCTTGGTAAGGATGAAGTGAGAGAGTTCATTACATGTCCACCTCATTTTATTATTATCAAGCCTATATTAACACCTAATTGACTAACTTACTAACTCCTAGGCTTACTAACTTAGTACATGACAATTCAAATATTCAAACTATGGTTTTGGAGGGAAACTCTCAAAACCATTTATTACATGCTTAGAGAGTCCAAATGGACTTGACACACCTGAAGGACAAAAAAATGGACTCAACACACCTAAAATAACTAGAAAACCAAAATTTTCAAATGTACAAGTGATGCTCTGTATCAATCCATAGTATCTAAAGGTGAATCAAATATGAAAAATCATTAAGTATAAGGGGAAAGGTCTTGATCCATGATAACATGGAATCTTAGAGCTTGTATCTCTTGAAGAAAATACACCACATATTAGTTTAGGGTATAAATTGCCATGTGGTGCACCATAAGTTGGCATCATAGATACTTCTTAAGTTTTTAGGGAATATTCCTCTAGAATGATATCGAAACAAGGTATGTCCATATCTTTTATGAAGATCTTTCTGCAACCAATGTTTTCACCGATAATGCCATCTTAACCAAATAATTTTAACTATATTTTCCTTAACTCATCCATTAAGACTAGAAAGATCCTTTATCATTTGAAAAATTTCAAAATGATGAATCCATTATAGATTTTATAGGACTTAGAGATCATAGATCACAAGAAAATTTTTGAGATCAACTTGGACACCTATGCCTATTTTAGGGAACAAGTGGATTTCCTAGTCACCCAAAAAAAAAAAATTTAAAAAAAAAAAAAAAATAGAACCCTCTTGTGGAAACCTCTATGAGATGTTGTTGGGTAAAACAAACAAAATTCAACAAAATAAAAATAAAAAAAAAGGCATGTTTATTGATGATATTTTGTAATTGGATGTATTCACAGGATTTTTGTGTGACTAGTTTGGACTCATGACTTTGTGGGATTGCTTCCATACCACTCGATTTATTTGTGAATAATCTTGTATCATTTTACTTGTTAATATAATATAAGATCCTATTCATTAAAAAAACCTCACTGAGTTGTCAATAGATGGTGAAGCCCACTTGTCCTTTGAATCCAACAAATAAGATAATTCAAGTTTGCACTGACACATATTAGGAAGAATCTCTTAGCTCGGAAGAATCGATGAAATTGATTATTTACTCAAGGATTTTCCCAACTACATGAAGGATATATTATCATCATTAGTAGAAGACATGGTTGATGATAATATTAACATCAAAGAAGAACCAATGATATTAGAATTTAGGTCTAGTTTAACTCCTCGAGAATGTGAAAAAATCGCATCCCTTTTCAAAAAATATGCCACTATCTTTGCATGGTCATATGTAGATATATTAGGCCTCAATCCATCACTAGTAACCTACCACCTTGTGGTACATCTTGATCCTAAACCGACAAACATAAACATAGAAAAATACATCCAAAAATTGTTTTACTAGTCAAAGAAGAATCGAAAAATCTTTCGGATGCGGTATTCATTCGCACAATCAAATACTATGACTATATCTCCAATAATGTCACCATTAAAAAGTTGATGGATGCATTTATATCTACACATATTTCATAAAAATCAACAAAGAATGCACAAAATATTATTTTTGTTTGGAACGTGGGGATAAATAATAAACACATATTAGATATCCACCATAAATTTTCCAAGGATTATAGTTTATGACTATACAACAAATTATAATGAATTAAACCATAGATTGCATGAATAACAATGAAAGTAAATAGCCCATAACACATAACACATGATTTAAGTGGGAAAACCTTTCAGTAAAAAACCCACTTGAAAAATATCACTTATCTTTATTGAGAATTGAATTTCACCCAAGACTCCCACTATTTCCACAGATCCCCAACAGTTACACCTTATCAAAGGTATTACAAATTGTAAACAACATTTTCTTAATGCAGAGTACTAGCTCACATATTTCACATTCATGTTTCTTGCTTATGCTCATGTATAGATCACATCATGCATCATGATTTCTCCTTAACAATCTCAAGTAATATTACCCTGTTTTATACAAGCGGGTGGTCTATTGTATGGGTCACTATTATAATTAAAATTTGAATTAACAACTGCCTTACACCGGGTGGTCGGCATGGGGATCTCGCCACCTTATGTTTTAATCATATAAGCCACAGTTCTTATTCTTTAGTAGGTTCTTAATTAAGTGGTTTCTCACTTAATAATAAAAACCCCAACAATTTTCTCCTTCCAAATATTAACATGATCATTGATTCTATACCTAGACATGAGATGCTATTATTCATGGATCGATTTTCTAGATATAATCAAATTATAATTACACTTGAGGATCAATACAAGAAAACATTTAACACTCCGTAGAACCTTTTGCTATCTAGTGATGCCATTTGGACTTTGAAATGTCATTTCAACTTATCAACGAGAAATTATAGTAATCTTCGATGACATGATGCATGATATCATTGAATATTAAGTTGATGACATCTTATGAAAATAAAAAACCAGAGTCGATAATTTTGTAGTGCTCTAAATAATTTTTGAAAAACTAAAAGTTTGACTCAATCCTAAGAAATATGCTTTTGGTGTTATTATTGGAAAATTATTTGGATTTATTACATTTAGGTGAGGTATTGAGGCTGATCTAGATAAATTCTAGGACATCACTGAGATGCCTCATCCTAAGAATCTTAAGTAATTGTGTAGTTTACAAGGAAAAATTTAGGCTATTTGTCAGTTTATCACACATCTAACAAAAAAATTCCAACCATTCACTTATCTACTACAAATGGGACAAATTTTCATTGGAATCAATAATGCCAACAAACATTTGAAGCTCTTGTTGTCACCCGAAATTGCACCCTTATTGAATCTACAGATTCAACACTTGATAAAACATGGTATGATCTCTCAATGTTGGACTTAAGCGTATGAGATCAAACTCTAGAGAAGTCCGGCTTCCTCTACCTATATTACTAATTCTAACACTACTCTTTAAGCTAAGCTATGATAAAAACTGTAGGGGAAAAGGGAGAAGAAATGTATGAAAGGAAAACTAAGCTAAAAGAGTGGTTATGACATGGAAAAAAGGGATCTCTCTCTCCTTAAGTTTTGAGAAACAAGAAAGACTCATGCAAGGTTGAGAGGGTAGATACTAGCCACAATACATCTCTACAACTCCATAAACTTGAATCCCTACATTTATGACATAATGAAATGAAAGATATGTAAATATAGTCCATACAAAACATGAAATGAAAAAAACAAAAAGGTAAGAAGAAAATAATCTAATTCAAAGGGTAGATACAAGCTACATTCCACATCATATTATTGCTTATAAGTATGCAAAATATATTATAGTCACTTAGAAGGATTTGGATGCATAATAAAATATCATATCGAGAGGTCTAAAATTGTTACCAAAATATTGTGTAATATTATTCAATAATTTGTAATATTAATAATAATGAGTTTATAGAGCTCATATTAATAATATAGTTGTAATAGTTTAATTATTTGAGTTGTGAGAACAATTCACGTAGCTATTTTGTAGTGTGAGTGATCCTAGGGATGTTTGAGAGAGATTAGTAGATACGACTAAGAGATTCATGGAGAGAGATATGAGGGTTTGAAGATGAGTGTTGACTCCACCTTTGTAGGAGATCAAACACTATAAATTGTATGCTCCATCTATATAAAGATATCCCGAATGAATTTAATTTCCATATTTTATTATTCGGTGTTTTTATATTATATTGCAGTTCTTATCAGTGGTATCAAAGCAGTGCACTCAAAGCGAGTTATTATTGATCGCTTCACATTTGTCCTTTCATAGTGGATTGTGGATTTTAAGATACTACTAGCCATTTTACTCTGCTACAAGTGCACATATATTCTATCCAAGACCTCTTCTCCTAAAGGTTTAGTATAGGGTGTTGATTTCCCATCAGCCAGGGGTATGATGACCCGTTCCTCCTCATTTTCAAAGCTTATGTATCCCTTGTTGAACTGGAGATCCACATTGTTCTTATAGCACCATGGGCGCCCAAGTAGTGTTGGGAAATTGTCTTCCTGGCAAGCACCAAGACTTCAAAATCCCCAATAAACTTAGCCCCTGAATGGTGATAGCTACGTCTTTTAAGACACCGATGGGCATTGCCTTCATCTTGTTTTCCATATACAACACATTCAAAGATGGCTATAATGTGGGTCTTCCCATCTAATGCCATGCATCCAAGGTGAGAACATTGACCTCCACACTTGTGTCAATGAGGATATTACTAAGGACCCATCAATCCACAATTGCATTTAACGTGATCTCCCTATCATAGTCAAGGATGTGAGGGGGAAGGTTTGCATGCAAGACCTACCTCTCGCGCTCTTTCTCTGGCATGTGGTACCTTCTCTCTCAACCATGCTCCTAGCAAGGGAATAATATTCTCTTGCCTTATCATTTTACATACTTCCTTGACCTCATCCAAGTCATCTTTTGATGCCTCGATGTTCCTTCTTTGCTCCTCCTTCCTGGACTTCTCCTTTAAACATTGGATTTCTCCCTTTAAACTCCAAATGATGTCCATTCTTTCTTGATATACCTCCTTCTGATGCGCAGGGTTTGGGTATTTCCCATGTACCACTTCTTTCCTTAAAACTAGGTTCTTCTACCTTGGCATTTTCTTTGTGCGTGCGGCCTCTACACTTGTTATCACCATAACAAGTTTCAAGCCTGCATCACGTATCACATGTGGTATCCATTGTGTGTCAGCCTTCTTAATGCTCACCATTGCAATGCCCTTGTCTTTCCGGTGTTGCTGATTCATATGCTCAAGCAACTCAGGGCACTCATCATACTTGTGCTTCTTCCTGCACCATGAACACTGCAATAAATCTGGTCACTCACATTCATAATGCTCTGTAGACCCACAACTAAAACAGGTTCCATGTGGGAACTCACTTCTTCTTCCATGGTTACCACGACCACATAATCCTTCGCAAAATCCCCTTTCACACATGCCTCCATCTACGCGCTCCTCATAACGGCGATCATCACCCTTAGAACTACAAGCAATGCTAGTCTGGCACACACCAAGATCAATGGCCTCATGGATTTGGTCGATAAGTCTACAATCCTTAGTATCATGGGTCATAGAGGTGCAGATCTTATAGTAGGAAGACACATTCTTCTGAATTGCATGCTGTAATAAGGGACATCTACTCGCATCATGGTCCCCATGAAAAATATCACAGTCTACTATTACTACAGTGCGTATTGTCTTCCGAGGGAAACTATCTTTGGCATGCCCCTCTACCTCACAATCTGCACACCACATTCCACTACGAGTCTCATGAGTTGTGTTTACTGAAAACTTCTCCAGCTGCCTAGCCATAACAAAATTTGAGCCTCTAGAAATGGGCTAACACTAGTATCAACACTTCCAATAGCTTCAACCGTAGGGGTGGCTTCCAACACCTCGCGTGGGTCTGTGAAAGTTTTATGGGATAAAGCTCTTCTAAATAGAGTTATCAACCTTCCAACAAACCATTGAGCATGATGTGAAGGGTGAATGTCATATGATAGTTTTGACAGAGAGATTCCTAAACCGCATGTCATACTCCCACACACTCTCCATCATTCCCTATTGAATCTCCTCAAGGGCACTGATTCTCTTCTATTCAAACTCAGGGATGTGGAATTCTACCAAGAAGGTGTTCTTTAAAGCAGTGTAATCTACAACCGTTTGATGAGGGTCATATTTCCTATACCAGTTATGTGCACGACCTTGCAACGTCGTTGCAAATTGACTTGCCTTCCACTCCGGGGTTGTGATCCCCTTTGCACGCCATAGCAACTCACACTTTTTAACATGTTTCACAGCATCTTCAATGCCCCTGTAATCTACCAAATGTAGAGACATCTCAAAGAAGACTTGAGGGGATGGCTGGGGCCCTTGTCCTCCTGAGCTAGGGCCTTGGTTTCCTTCGGTGGTTCCCCACCGCTAGATCCACCAAGTCCTATGCCTCCAGATCCACCAGGTCCCATTCCTCATGACCCATCAGATCCACCAGGTCTACCAGGCCCTATAGTGGTCGTGCCAAGGGTCCCCAAAGTTCCACTGAACTACGCATGCCGATGGTCTGTGAGATTGTGTCACTGCCAGATGTGTATCCCGCGCCACTTCCAGGCGTGAGACTGAAGGCTTATGTACTTTCTCCTTGTCCAAAAATTCCTCCGAATATTGGAATAATATACGTAGCCATAGAAATGGGAAATGAGAAATTTTATCTCCTGGGCGCAAATCTATCACTTCTATTGATACCAACTGGGTCAGCGATACTCCTTCCTTGATCTAGAAAACCAAGTGCCAGGGTTTGGTCACTAGGTGGGTTTAGATGTGTGCCAACGACTCTTCTGTCTCCATGTGATGAACTCTCATTAGAAGCCGAAGGGGTCTCTCTTATGCACTTTCAAGATGGGGTAGAACAAACTGCTTAGGTTCCACGTCCTCTGCATGAACCTCAACTCCTTCCTGCAACGTCTGCCTCCATAGATCCATCACACTTGCAACCTCGCGTTGTCTATCAATCTCACTTTCACACGCTTCACTATACTTGAGTCGTCTCTCCTCCCTTTCTTTCTCTTTCGTTATATCAACCATCTTCCCCCACCCTAGCTTCCTCCCCCAACACTTAGAATGGTTTAACCGGCCATTGGAAATACCTCTAAACTCAAAGTAACAATCAAGATCTTCATTTCCAAAGGAATTACACGTAGAAATGATCCTCTGGGATCCTATAAAAACTCAAACTCAGCAAATTCCGGGTAAGAATATGTAGAAATAGTTAACTCCAGTGTAGCTAGCCAATACACCTTTCCACTAATGATCCACAACACGAGTCCACGTCAGATCTGCATCCTGCAAGCCTCTGGTATTCTTCTTGGGTCCACGTGCGTGATCTATAATTTAGCCTAATTTAGATGCATATGTCGAGAGCCATTCATATAGCTCTACTAGAAAGCAATAGAAAAAGTTTCATACAAATCATGGTAGAGGTTCTCTTCAACCCATCTACGTGCATCAAAATCAGGTCCAGTGTTGAATCTATGAGAAAATTCATCCTCCGTGCTCTTAAACCATGTTTTAACACTTTCTAGGGTTAAACGCTCTATCATCACTCATTGCACAAATCATGATGTATGTCATTTCCCACTACAACTTCGAAAAGGGGTCGGAAACAAAATTAAGATGTGGTCATTTTTACACCCACCAAAGAACAAGGGAATCTCTTGTTCACGGCTTATCCGAACGAGGCATTGGCGCTCACCGAGGCACGCGTGGGCCCCGAGTCTCTCTTTTATGTGAGTTGAGTGGAAAACATCATCTATGATCCAAAATTTAAAGGAAGTGAATGGGAATGAAACATGTGAATATCATAGAGCTCAAAATGGCTCTAGATCATTGCAGTCATTACAGACAGAGATACTTTAATAGACATAAGAACTGAATCAAAACAAGAAGGAAAATGCATAGGAATTCATATTCACTTTATAAACATACATGAAAAGGAACTATGAAGAATCATGTATGAATCCCAACCAAGAAAGATCATATTCAATTAACTTGGTAACCTCATTACATTCATTAGGCTTACTACAAAAGACCACATTATGGCAGACCGAAGTCATGCATCATGACTGGATCCATATCATATATATCTCAAAAAGAAATTTTATACTCCCTAGCCCTTGATACATCCATATCCTATGTTTAATCTACCCATCCCAAATAGAGTTCCTTTTCCAAGCATTTCTACAGAGCTCCTTTCCCTCTTTTCCTTTCCTTTTGTTTCTGATCTCTAATCTCCCATCTCTCCTCCCCGATCCGATTCCTTTTTCTCCTATGGGCGCTTGCATTTATAGGCATCCCGAAGTGCCAACTCATCTTTTTGCAACCTCAGATCCGGCACCAAGTGCCTAAATGTGGTCCTCCATAGTAGCATGTTCCTCCAAGCCTAAACTTTCCACTTTTTGTCATGATGGTCTTCAAGAAAGCTTCCATCGCAAGGCATATTCCTTCCTAGGCCAACCTTTCGTCATGTTGACACCTTATCCACTCCGCATGCGCAGTCGGGTCACACTTTTCTCGTGTCCTGCCCGATACGCCAAATATGGCTAAGTCCCGAGACCTTGTTCTACCGGCGCGCAACACTGGCCTTCTAAAACCCTCCTAGAACCTTGTCTTTTGCACATTCGTCTTGCACGCCCATCCTTCAACCTAGGCCTTGTGCACCCATGCGCTTTGGTGTACTTAGTCAATATTCTAGGGGCCCAACAGAGTCAAAACTACTATCACTCAACAAAAACAACCCATCGTAAATACTACTCTCTACTTTGATAGCACCTCACTACTACTTTACTCGGACTTTCAGTATCAGGTGATATCAAATGTATTCATGTTTAGTGCAAATAAAATTGGCCACAAAAGGAAACCAGTTATGATATAAAATCTGCAAATATACGGAAGTCTTCATGTATTCATGTTTAGTTCAAATAAAATAGACCGCAAAAATCTACCACTCATAATATAAGATTTGCAAATGTGTATGTATGAATTTGTAACAAATTTGAAATGTAGAGATAGAACCTTTAAATGTTATGCTTCATCTATACTCCTAGACTTACGCTATCAATCACACCCCTCATCAACATCAACTACAAAAGTAATAACTATCCATCGAAATCAAATAACATATATTGTTCAGCATTCACATTGCATTGTACACATGCGATTGCTAGTATTAATTTTGATTGTGAAATTTTATTAATTTCTATTGATTTTTAATTTTTATTGCTTTTAATTTTATTAATTACTATTATCAATAATTTTATATTTTTTGAATTCCTTTTAAATTTTATTAATTTCAATAGTCAAAATTTATTAATGTTAATTTTTAATTTTTATTAATAATATTTTTTTTTTATTGATTTTTTATAAATAAAATAAAATTTTAATTAATATTTTTATATTTTATTTGTTTTTAATTTTAGATTTTTAATTTTGTTCAAATTTTTAATTAAATTTGTAATTTTTAGAGTTTTAATAATTAATTAATAATTTTTCTTTTCTTTTGTTATTTTAATGTTTTAATTTTTATTAATTATCGATTTTTATTATTTTTCATTTTTAAATTTTAAATTTTAATTTTGTAATATTTAAATTTAATTAACTTTTTTATTTATAATTTTTATTTAATTTCGTAATTTTTATTAAGTTTTAATACTTAATTAATGATAATTAATTTTTTAATTTTGTTTTTTTAATGTTTTTAAATGTTATTACTTCTTAATTCTTATTATTTTTTTTTATTAATTATTAATAATTTTATTTTATTTTAATTATTATTAATTTCAATTTTTAATTTCAGAATTAAGTAGAATTTTGAAATAGAATTTTCCACACCATATAAAAATTAAAGCTTGTTAAATATTTATTACATCATAAATAAAAACTTAGACATTTATTTATGTTAAAAAAGAATATGAATTTCTATGGTGTAATCTAACTTTTATTATTATTATTATTGATAAATTTTTTTGAAATTTTGACTATACCTTTTACAACAATGCTAGTAAAACAAGATTTTAAAAAGCCCATTTTGTTTTTTAAATAATCTATTAAAGAATAGAACTTGAAAATAAAACAACTACTTTTAAATTTTTATTAATTATTAATAATTTTAATACTTTAAAAATTATTATTAATTTGCCTAGATGTTTAATTTTAGAATTAAGAGACAAGAATCATACCTTTGAAATGGAGGGATTTAGATTTTTATTTCCCTTCTTTTTCATATCCACACTGTCCATTCTTGATTTATATCCAATTAAAGATCCACTTTTTAAAGATTTAATGGGGATGTGACCCATCAGAAAGGGGGGCCAAAAATCCTTAAACATGAATTAGCAATGCGAGAAGAATTCAGTAGGTGTCGTGTTGATCTCGTGAATCAGCTACGACGGGTGAGTTCAGACAGGGGGTGTAATTCTTAGCGGATTTGAAAGTCAAATATATATATATATATATATATATAATTTCTTGATGTGGAAATGTTGAATGGATTCAACAAGTTTTTGAACTCTCTTAACTACGATGAGAAATAAGGATATCGTGATCGAAAAATATTTTAGGAAAAGGTATTTTGAATTTAAATCTACCTCAAATCCTAAGATTTATGTCTTAACATCACATCATATTCACTATTAATGAAGGGTAAAATTTAAACATTGAATAAACGTTTGAGAAAACATAAGCTTAACATAAGAACAAGTGAATTACGAACTTTGTATGCAATTTGAAATATGTCAAATAATTATGTAAGTTATGGAGATTGTCGTAAGAGATAAATAACCAACTTAAATGGTTAAACTGTAAGTTGAATGTGAAATGAATTTAAGAATTTGTAGGTGGAAAAAAATAAAATTATCCTTGCACAATAATGTTCTTGAAATTTTTATCGTAACTAAGATGTAATCATAGAAATAATGTGTTGTGGGTTTGTCAATCCTTGAGTCCCTTTCTTGTGGTTGGGTCATTACTAGCATTCGTTCAATGGGAAAGTGTGGCATCGACATGTATATGGTGTTGTCATGTGTCTATGTGAGTCGATGACTTAGGTAAGTGTCTAATGAGTAGTTGAATTTCTCTACTTGGAGCTCTTGTGGTGTTGTCTAGTGAGCAATGTAAGTCAAAAAAATTATCCTAGTATTTTTTGTATTGTTGTATTTGTGTGTGATATTTGTGAGTGTTACAATATTGACAACTCGAGGGTCATGAGAGAGGCTTCACAAGCAACACCAATGTCGACAGTTGAAAAAGAAGAATTACCCATAGCTTTAGCGGACTGATTATAGAAACAAAATGGCTTTTCAACAGTTGTCCCCTCAACATAAACGCCCAACCAATTTACGAAGGATAACCGTTTGAAAGGGTAAAAACCCACAAGTGTGGTGTACCCCAAGAAAAGGCTCCACACATGCCTAGATCGCCCTCGAGTACTGTTGAACTGGACATGTCACTTTGGCATCTTTAGCAATGATGATCTAAGTCATGTGAGGAATGTTAATGTGATCATTCCAAACTTTGTATTGTTTAGAGCAAACACCTCCATTGGTTAAAGTATTCGTTGCACCATTACCCTCCCAATGTATGACAAACAATATTTTACATTTTTATTTTAAAATATTATTATTTTTACTTTTTTAATTTTTTAGTTTATAGTTATTAATTTTTATGGAATTCTAATTTTAATTATTTTGAAAAATAAATTCAATTTTTTTAAATTAATTTATGTTTTTTTTTTTTTTTAAGACTTTTACATTTTTTATCATTTCTTTTACTTTATTAATAATTTTTTTAATCTAAACTTATTTTATTTGGAATTTGTTTTTTATTTAAACTTTAATTACTTAATTTTTGGTTTTTTTAAATTTTAAGACATTTTAATTTTTAACGTTTCACAATTATTATTAATTTTGAATTTACATTATTTTTTAATTAAAATAATTTTTTTATATCGAGGGTTATTAATTAATTTTATTACCCAACAGTTAACCCATCTTTTACCTTGGTCTTACATTTTGCCAAGTAGAGATAGGAAGGAGCGAGTTTTTATAAAGATAGTCCCTAATCTTTAATTATATTTTTATTATTTTTGATACTAAAGGATACCCCGATCGAACCCAACAAGCTAACCCATCCTTACCTTGGTCTTACATTTTGCGAAGTTGGGGACAAGGGAAAAAGGACAAGACAAGTCCCCAGGATCCACACAACCATTGTTATATAGTTACTCTTCATTATTTTTATTAATATTCTCATTTTAATTAATTTTTATCAATTTTATTTTACTAAATTGTTTTTTTAAATTTTATTAACTTTAAAGAAATTCTAATTTTTCAAATTTTATTAATATTAATTTTTTTATACGAAGGGTACCCTCACATTGCCCAACGAGCTAACTCATCCTTACCTTGGTCTTACATTTTCCAAGTTGGGGACATGAACAAGTGAGCTAAAGCAAGACTAGTCCCCTAAAATGTACACATCCATTCTTTATATAGTTTATTCTTTTATTATTTTTATAAAATTCTAATTTTAATTAATTTTTAGCTAATTTTGAATTTTATTATTTTTTTCTTAATTTTTATTAACTTTGGAAATTCTAAAAAATTTTATTAATATTAAGACTAGGGTCCCTAAGATCCACACAACCATTAACCCATCCTTAGTTATGGTCTTACATTATTATTGTTTATGAAATTCTAGTTTTAATTAAAAAATTTCTTGATTTTTATTAACTTGTAATCCATTTAATTTTATTATTTTATTATTTTTATATATACAAAGGGTACCCGTGACCTCATGGCCTAATGAGCTAACCCATCCTTACCTTGGTCTTACATTTTGCCAAGTTGGGGACAAGGCGCAAAAGCTAGGACAAGACTAGTTCCCTAAGATCCACACAACCATTGCTATATAGTTATTCTCTTTATTATTTTTTATAAATTCTAATTTTTATCAATTTTGAATTTTATCAAAAAAAATTCTTAATTTTTATTAACTTTAAAAATTCTAATTTTAAAATTTTATTAATATTAATTGTTTTTATACGGAGGGTACCCTCACGGCCCAACGAGCTAACCCATCCTTACCTTGGTCTTACATTTTGCCAAGTTGGGGACAGGAAGGGGCGAGTTGAGGCAAGACTAGTCCCCTAAGATGTACACATCCATTGCTATATAGTTATTCTTTTTATTATTTTTTGATACAAAAGGGTACCCCGACAACCCAGCCCAACGAGCTAACCCATCCTTACCTTGGTCTTACATTTTGCCAAGTTGGGGACAAGGGCAAAACTAGGACAAGACTAGTTCCCCTAAGATCCACACAACCATTGCTATATAGTTATTCTCTTTATTATTTTTTATAAAATTCTATTTTAATTATTTTTTCTTAAATTTTTATTAATTTTAATGAAATTTTAATTTTAAAATTTTATTAATATTAATTGTTTTTATACGGAGGGTTCTTCACGAGCTAACCCATCCTTACCTTGGTCTTACATTTTTCAAGTTGTGTGAGTTGAGACAAGACTAATACCCTAAGATGTACACATCCATTGGTATATAATTATTCTTTTTATTATTTTTTGATACAAAAGGGTACTTCGACAGTCCCAATGAGCTAACCCATCCTTACCTTGGTCTTACATTTTTCCAAAAACAAGGCAAAGATAGGACAAGACTAGTTCCCTAAGATCCACACAATACATTTATATAGTTATTTCTAATTATTGTTTATAAAATTCTAGTTTTAATTTTAACATATTAATTTTTAATATAATTTTATATTAATTAATAATATAGTTTAATTATTATTTTTAAAATTTTTATTAATATTAATTTGATTAATAATATAGGGTTATTTTATATTAAGCTAACCCATTTTACCTTGGTCTTATTATTTTTAATTTTTTAAAAATTGCTTAGTTGAGACAAGACTAATACTAAGATTAAACATCCATTAGAGTTTATATTATTTTATTCTTTTTATTATTTTTTGATAAAAAGGGTATTTTGTCAAATTTTTATTTTGAGCTAACCCATCCTTACCTTGGTCTTACATTTTGCCAAGTTTCTTTTTTTTTAACTAAGACAAGACTAGTTCTAATTTTAAGATCCACACAACCATTAAAGATTATAGTTATTTTTTATTATTTTTTAAAATTTGAGTTAATTTTAATTAATTTTTTTAAATTTTTCTATTTTTAATTTTATTAATTTTTCAATTTTTAATGAAATTATAAAATTAAAATTTTATTAATATTATCATTTTTATTGGAGGGTACCTCACCTTCTCTGGCCCAACGAGCTAACCCATCCTTACCTTGTCTTACATTTTGCCAAGTTGGGGACGTGAAGGAGTGAGCCTATGTGCAAGACTCTCCCTAAGATGCACACATCCATTGTATATAATTATTCTTTTTATTATTTTTCAATACAAAAGGGTACCTGACGGACCCCAACGAGCTAACCCATCCTTGGGGTCTTACATTTCGCCAAGTTGGGATCAAGGAAAAACCATAGCAAGACTAGTTCCTAGGAGATCCACACAACCATTGCTATATAGTTATTCTCTTTATTATTGCCCGCAATAAAATTCTAAGGATTTTAATTGATTTTGATAAATTTTTATTAATCGATCTGGGTTTCAAAAAATTATAAAATTTTGAAATTTTAAAATTTTTATTATTCTTAATTTGGAGATGCTCTTGAGCATATTTTAATTTTCAACGGCCCTTTCAAATTTCATGAAGGCTTCTTTTCTTACAGGTATTTTTACGTTATTCCACCATTAGCTAGAGAGAAAAACGTGGATCCTCCTTCAAAGACATTTTAAAAGAAAGGAATCCTCCATGAAACCATTGGACATTTTTTATTACATTTTGGGAAGATGTTATTTCATTTCGAGATTTACTATTATTTTAATTTTTGATTTCCTTAGATTATTGAACGAGCTAACCCATCCTTACCTTTCTTACATGTGGGTTTACATAATTTTTTTGGAAAGTTTTAAGATAGACTAATCCACTTTAAGGGAATTTTTTGACATATTAATTTTAATTTATTTGAAACCTTTCTTTTTGAAATTTTTATTCTACTTTATTAGTATTTTATCTTTGAATCTAAAATTTTTACTTTTATTAGTTCCCAATTTTGAATCTTTCTCATTTCATTTTGCCCCATTTTATCCAGGAAATCTCGACAACTAATGATTTTTAACATTTGGGAATTACTCTTTATAGATTTTTTCAAACCACTGTTTTAATAATTTACCCTATGATAAGTAATTTTTTTGTTTTAGACATTTAAAATATTTATATATATTTAGATCTTAGACAAGAAAATAGATTGAAATTTTAACATTTTATTATTTTCTTATTTTAAAGGAAATTTACCTCTTTGCTTATTTGAGATGGAAATTTAAAGAAAAGAGAATTTTTTTATTGTTTTAAAAGAATTAATTTTAAGTAAGTTTTTTTGATGCTAAAATTTCATTTTTATTTTAATTTTATATTTTGCCAAATTTTTTGAGTGACAAACAAACCCTTGAAATTTTAACATTTTATTTTCAAATTTTTTTGGTAATTTAAAATTTGAATTTTATTTTGCATGAATAATTTCAATTTTTAAAGCAAAACGGACAAAGTATGATTAAGCTATGGATGTCCCAATTGGGACAAATTTGAATACCCCTCCTTTGACTTCTTGAGATGAACTCCTTCTTATTTTTTATTATTAGGAAAAAAAAAATTTTCACCCTTGGGAGGGCTATCTTCTGGATGATTTTCTTTTTTGTGTTCGCCGAGTACATGGATTATTATTTTTGTGGCGGATTAGTTAATTATTCTATTTTTTATTATGGTTAGAATGTACTATTAATTGAGTTAATTTACAGCTTGTTTAAGATAATTGTTAATTTTTGTTTCTTTTTAGGAATAAACTAGTTCTAACTTACTTAAAATTATATTGATTTTGATTTTTTTTGTTTTATTATTTCTAATTTCCGACCTAAATTTTCCTTGTTTAGCATTTTAGAGTTATAGAGTTTATTTGAACAAACTAGTTGGGAAAACTGTTTTGTTTAATAATATTTAGAATTTAACAACAAATTGAATTATTGATAATTTTAACATTTTATTTGAATTCTTCTTTTTTGGTAAAATTTAAAATTTGAAAAAAATATCAATTTTTTATTAAAAAAAAAAATCATTGTTTTCTTTTTTTGTTATTAATTTCTAACAATTATGTTTTTTTCTTAAATACTTATTATTTTTACTACTTTTAATTTAATAAAAAATTATTTATTTTTATATTTTATCAATTATGTTTTTTTATTAACAAAAAATATATTTGTCTTTATAAAAAATTATCGATTTTATTAAAATTATTATGGATACATCAATTTTTTAAATGTTTTATAACTTTTTTTTTTAATTTTATTTTTATTTATTTCATTTTTTTTAATTTTAATTTACCATTTTTAATTATTTTAAAGATTTTTATTTTAATTTTTTTATTTTTTTAATTAATTTCTAATTTATAATTTATTTTATAATTTTCGTTTTTTTTTTTTTTTTTATCAATTTTTATAAATTTTTTTATTTTTTTTTTTTTAATTTTTAAAAATTTTCATTTTTTATTAAATTAATTTTTTTATTATGTCTTTATTTTATAGATTTTTTTTTTAATTATTTTTTTTTTTTTAAATCTAAATTTTTAAATTTAATTATTTTTTTTTTTTTTTTAATTATTTTTTTTTAAAAAATTTTTTAAAAATTATTTTACATTTTATTTAAATTTATTTATTATTTTTTTTATTTTTTTACCAATTTTTAAATTTTTAAGTTTTTAAATTTTTATTTTTATATTTATTCCATTTTATATTTATTTTTAATTTTTTATTTTTTACAATTTTATATTTGATTTAAATTTTTTTTTAAAATTTTAAATTTGAATTTATTTTTTTAATTTAATTTTATATATTTATTAATTTTTAGTTTTTTATTTAATTTTATTTTATTTTATTTTATGGATCCATCAATTTTTAATTATTTTTGTTCATTTTTATGGCTCCATGAATTTTTTATTTTTTAATTGATTTTAATTTAACTTCTTATTATTATATAATATTAATTTTATTGTTGTATTTTTAATTATTAATATATATTAATTTTAAAATTTGAATTTTTATTAAATGTTTTTAAATTATTATTATTTTTTCACTTATTATTTTTTATCTAAAATTTTAATTTTTTAATTATTTTATTTGAATTTATTTTTATAAAATTATTTTAATTTTTTTAATTTTTGGTTTTTCGTATTTATTTATTTTAATTTTTACCATTTTCTAATTTTTTAGTTTTATTATTTTACTTTTTTTAATTATTAATTTTTTAATGAAATTATAATTTTTATCAATATTTTTAATTTTTTATAAATTTTAAGTTTTTAAAGTTTTAATTTTTATATTGTATTCATTTTGTATATTTATATTTTTTTTTCATTCATTTTTATGAAATTCTAATTTTAATTTTATATTTGTTTACAATTTTTAATGATAAAATTTTAAATTTGAATTTTTTTATTTAAATTAATTATTTTTTAATTTTTTTTTTTGTTTTATTTAAATTTTTTAATTTTTTTTTTTTTTATTTTATTTTATGTATCCATCAATTTTTAATTATTTTTATTCATTTTTATTTCATGAATTTTTAAAATTTTTTTAATTGATTTTTTTAATTTAACATCTTATTATTATATAATATTAATTTTATTGTTGAATTTTTAATTATTAATATATATTAATTTTAAAATTTAAATTTTTATTAAATGTTAAATTATTATTATATTTTTCACTTCTTATTATTATTATAATTTTCAATTACTTTTATTGTATTTTGAACGTATTATAATTAATTTATTAATTTTTTTTTGGTTTTTCGTTTTTACTAATTTTAATTTTTACCATTTTCTAATTTTTTATTTTTATTATTTTTATACTCTTTTTTAATTATTTAATTTTTTTAATGGAATTATAATTTTTATCAATATTTATACCAATTTTATAAATTTTAAGTTTTTTTTTAATTTTTATATTTTATTCATTTTTTATATATTTATTTTTATTTTTTTCATTAATTTTTATGAAATTCTAATTTTAATTTTAATTTGTTTACAATTTTAATGATAAAAAT
This sequence comes from Taxus wallichiana var. yunnanensis, assembly GCA_018340775.1. NCBI lineage: Eukaryota > Viridiplantae > Streptophyta > Pinopsida > Cupressales > Taxaceae > Taxus > Taxus wallichiana. Next base: position 886,445,454 of record CM031237.1, read on the forward strand.
TTTAAATTTGAATTTTTTTTAATTAATTTAAATTTTATTATATTTATTAATTTTTGTTTTATTTTATTTTTTATTTTATGTATCCATCAATTTTTAATTATATATATTCATTTTTATGGCTTCATGAATTTTTATTTTTTAATTGATTTTAATTTAACTTCTTATTATTTTATAATTTTAAATTTAATGTTGAATTTTTAATTATTAATATATATTAATTAAAAAATTTAAATTTTTATTAAATGTTTAATTATATTATATTTTTCACTTATTATTATAATTTTCAATAACTATTATTTATTATCTTTATAATTTTCAATTACTATTATTGTATTTTGAACTTGAATTTTAAAAAATTTTTACGTTTTTATTTTATGTATAATTAATTACTAATTTTAGATATTTTTTTAACTTTTGATTTTAGACTATTAGTTTTTGTTTCTTTTTTACTTTTATAAAATATTCCTTTTTAAGTTTAATTTTTAACTTTTATTTCTAATTAATTACTATTTTTTAGTTTTAGTTTTAATTTTAGTCAATTATTAGTTTTGTTTCTTTTTAATATTTAAAAAAAAAAATTATATGTTTTATTTATTTTTATTTACTGTAATTTTAATTTATTTTATTTTATATTTATATTTATTAATTATATATAAAAGCACATATAAACGTGCTATTACTTTCTCCGTCCACATAAACACACATTATTATTATTTTTATTTTTATGTTGTATATTTTAAAATATAATATATATACAAAATTATTACAAATATAATATGTAATAAAATAAAAGAACACAAAATATAAATATATATTTATATAAATAAAAAACCATATTTTAATGTGTAGATAAAACATATACACAATTCAAACATAATATATAAAGAAAAAGAATATGCTACATTATTATGTGTATTATATAGATATTATATATATAGAACTATTATAATTATAAGTGTAATTTAGATATAATATATATTGACACACACATATATATATATATATAAAGAATTTTTATATATGTATATATTTTAATCTAAACATATAAAAAAATAATATGTTATTATTTATATTTATAAATAATTTAAATTTTTTTATTTTTATTTTTTTATTTTAAATTTATATATTATTAATTATATATAGAACCAAAGCATATATACAAATAAATATATTACAAATATCCACATAAACATGCATTATATTTTTAATTTTTATTTGTATATTTTTATATAATATATATACAAAACTGTTACAAATATATATGTAATAAAATAAAATACACAAAATCTAAATATCTATTTATATAAATAAAAAACCATATTTTATGTGTGATAAAACATATTACAATTCAAACATATATATATAAATAATAAGAATATACTATATATTATGTATATATTAATTTTAATATTACATATTATATATATAATAGAACTATATAATTATAAGTGTAATTTAGAACTATAATATATATTGACACACACATATATAAATATAAATAAACATTTTTATATATGTATATATTTTAATCTAAATATATAAAATATATGTTACTATATATATTAGATATATTTTAATCAAGTATTTTTAATTATATAATATATTTATTAATAGATATATAACAAATAATAGATTAAATTATTATTTATACATTAGATATATTACATTTATATTACGTTAAAATATATTTTACTTATAATAATAATATATAAGTTCAATATAAAATCAAAAAATTATTCAAATATGTACTTTGTATGCGTATTGTATGTGGAGGGACAAATAATTTTTAACGATTAAAAATATAATATAAAAATATTTGCATCAGTAACCATCTCGAATCGCACATAAAAAGTATATTACAATACCACTCTGCATGCCATGCCCACCATCTATGACTAAATCACCATCATGATTGTTAACTAATAAATATAAGAAAAGATGCCCTAAATAAATGTAAGTGCAAACATTAAACTCTAAAATGTAGAATTAAAATTACAATTTATAAATCATTAATGACAACATCTCACATCTAAACCCTAGGACTCTGAGTGCAAAATTAAGCCTGCAAAAACATTAATAAATCATGAACTCAGTGCTCACATCTTTGTAACAAGATAGTATGCTCAAAAAAATGAGTAGTAATAGAATATGCTAAAATTACTTAACTCCATACTCAATGTACTTAATAAAGTATGATGCTAAAAATTACTTAACTCCATGTTCACATGTACTTTTAATAACGAAGTATGTTGTGCATATTACAAGAAAAATAGTGATCATGGCAAACTACACTACAAAATTTATTAAGGAAAAGATGAAAATCAATGAAAAAAAAGTGAGAAAACTTACTACTAAATTATAATAAAACATCAACTCTATTAATTAATTTATTTACAAAAGGAAAATGTGAAATATCTACTCACATCCACACGTAGATATTGATACATCGTATGCTACATTATTGCTAAAGATAACTTGAAGTTCTTTTGTCAAGAAAAAGTATGTAAAACATGCTCAACATAAATAGACTAACACAAATTCTGCCTTAGTAAAGAATGCCAACATCAAAATAAATTTAAGAAAAAACATCCCAGCCCTAAATCTGTGAAATATCTACTCTGTATACATGGATATTCAGCCACTCTGCATTATTGCTAAAGATAACTTGAAATTCTTTGATGTCAACATGGCATGAAAACATGCTCAAAATCATGGCAAAAGTAAGAAAACATAGCTCAAAATAAATGTAAGAACAAACATCTAAATCCTAGAATGCAAATCAAACTTCACAAAACATTTTGAGATACTAATTAACATCGTACATTTATGCATTAAGCTAAAGATAACTTGAAATCTACTTAAATATGGCCAATCACTATCACATGAACTACTTAAAATCACTACAAAAATAAGAAAAGATGCTCTAATTCTAAATAAATGTAAGAACAAACATCATAACCCTAGAATTCAAAATCAACCACAGGCCCTAATAAATAGTATCACATCTACCTTGTATAAAATTACTTTAAAACACTACTATAAATCTACCTTAATAACATAGTATGGTGACAAAGTTAAAATTACTTAAATCTTTACTCACATCTACACGTAATATAAACGTATGCAGAAAAATTACTTCTAATGTTTGAAGACTAATGTTGATATATAAGTTACAAGTAAAATAGTGATGGCCACCACCAGATAGTTTACAAAATTTATTAAAGAAAATATGAAAATAGAAAACAAAACTCCAAAACCCTTTAGAAAATGATGCTACTCGCAACCGTATAAAAAACATCAACTAATTAAAATTAATTAACCCTTTAAAAACATAAGACAAAAAATTACTCGGTTCATTAATTAGATTATAAAAGAGAAAATACGAGAAATCTACTCTATATTAACAGATATTGATAGATAACGAAAAACCACTCTGCATTATAGCTAAAAATAACTTAAATTTCGTTGATATGGAAAAGTTTTAAGAAAAAGGCGATAACCTATACCTGGCCTATACATACTCTACACAATTAAGGAGTAAACGTAAATTATAAGAGAATCTAAGCCCTAAATAGATGTAACAACAAAACTTCTAAACCCTTTACTAACCTTACACAGAACATTAACCAAAATACTTGAATAGATTTAAAAAAGGCAGATCAGAAAAATCTACACTGTATTGACAGACAAGAGCTAAAAATGTCAGCTATTTAAAGATCGGTATAAGAAAAAATGTGTAAAAGAACCAATAGCCCAATCCTATCCTACGAAATTAATGAGAATGGAAAGCAAATAAAAGAAAATTCAAGCACTAAATAAATATAGAACAAAACAGCTAAACCCCAACCCTTCACAGAACATTAACCCTGCACATGTGAATGATAGATCATACATAATAATAAGTTAGAAACATGTACTCTGCATTAAAATTTAACATACATTTAAAACAGCCTAGGCATCTTGTGCATCGACTTCAAGATCAACAAAGATAAACGTAACACCTCAAATGCTCTGTTCCTACTCTACAAAATTAAGGACAAAATAGAGTTCTCGGTATTTAAAATCTAAAACTATATAAACTATTTAAAATAAAAATAGTCATGCATGCACAAACACACCCTCATATATTTGTCTACACAAAAACTGTGAATGCATATTATGCGAACATGTATGATCCACCATCAATTATTTCATTTCCCAAAGATAAATTGTAATGCTAACCCCTAATTAAGAGGATCAATCGAAGCCCTAAATAAACAATAGAAAAAAACATGAAAGCCCTAAATAAGTAATGGAAATAAACATCAAAGCCCTAGAGTCCAGAATTAAACCCTACGCATTACGTCAAACATATACAGATCATTAATATTTTACTCTGTTTGAAGACTAAGTGATTATATAATACACGTTTAAAAATCGGCAGAAACCTTCCAAAATGGCCTACATTAGCCAAAATAGTTAATAGATTATGAATGGCGGATCGAAATATCGACCTGTATTGATAGACATGAGCTATCACCAAAAAGTCACTTACTTAAAAGGTCTCTTTATTAAGGAGAATGGACAATGAAGCTAATAAAAAAGAAAATTCAAGCCCTAAATAACTATTTTAGAGTTGAAAGACATCACAACAAAATCGCTAAACTCCAACCCTTCATGAGAACATTAACCCATGCACATTTGATTGATAGATCATACATAATAATAATTTAGAAACATGTACTTTGTACTAACATACATTCGTAAAAAAATGCTTCATCATCTTCAATGCTAAAGTCAAGATAATGCTCTGTGTTCCTATCCCTATCAAACGAAATTAAGGAAAAAATAGAGTTCTCGGTATTTAAAATTAAAAAATGTATAAACCTTCGCAAAAATAAAACCGGCTGAGAACATAACCATCATATATTTATTCCCATATTACAAGATTTTAAGAACCAAGCCACCATATGATGTGAATATGTAAATGCTTTAACCCCGATTAAGAGAAATCAAAGTAAACCTAAATAAATGATAGAAAAAAACATCAAAGCATTACATCAAACGTAAACAGATCATTAATATTTACCCTGTTTGAAGACTAAGTGATTATTTAAGACAAATTTGTGAGATTAACAACAAAATTAAAACCGAAGCCAGTGGGAACATGTATGATCCACCATCAATTAGTTACACATGTGCCAATGATAAATTGTAATGCTAACCCCTAATTAAGGGAAATCAATCTAAGCCCTAAATAAATAATAGAAAAAAACATCAAAGCCCTAAATAAATAAATTATAGAAATAAACATCAAATCCCTAGAGTGCAGATATTAAACCCTACGCATAAGGTGAAACGTACACAGATCATTAATATTAACTCTGTTTGAAGACTAGGTGATTTATCAGACAAGTTCAAAGAAAATGAGCAGAAAGTTTCCAAAATGGCTTACCTGTCTCGCCTAAACCGACTCCCAGCGCCATTCTTCAGAATCGCATAAAATGACTTGGATGTAACACACAAAAATATACAGAAGAGACGACAATACATACAAAGACAAAAGAGACAGACAAACGCATGGCCATGCTATGCAGACATAAAAGCTAAAAAAATGAAGGCAATCAATAAAAAAGGGAGGGCATAAGGCAATTACTCATGCGGACATGAGACCCTAAAAAAAGCCACGGCCCAAAAAACAAAAAAAACAAAGACAGAATGTAAACCAGACCTCGGCAAAATGTGAGTGAAAGGTGGTTTTTATAGATACCGTATCAACGGCTCTTCCAATGGGTAGATGTGCTTTCCAGCTGTCTAATGCTTTAAGCACATGCTTCCACATACTCCACATGAATCTTCTAGATGATCTTTACGTGTTAAACAAGACATACCAAAAAGTATATTTTTATAAATTAGCTTGCCTACTAATTAATGTTTTTCCCGTGATAAAGTACTTTTAAGATGGATATTTTAAATCTTAACCCCATTTATTAATTTCTCTTACTGTAAACAATTAGTAGAAAACTCAAATTTTAGGAGCTGATAGCCTATGAAAGGTTTTTGTTTTTTTTTTTTTTTTTTTTGTTCTTTTACTCTCTTTTTTTTGTTGACTTCAAAATTGGAGGGATTAGTTGTACAAAATTTGTACACTTAGTTGCCAAGGAGTGAGGGGTTTCCATTCTACTCGAGGCACGATGCTAACCTCATTCCTTATTTATTGGTATTTCCTGGGAGTGGAACCCGGTGGATGGCTAGACAACACCTTTTACACCATCATACACATTGTTGAATGACAATCCATTCAATTCAAAGGTTTAAATTTGATTATCGTTTATATATATTTTTACTTAGTACATTCTTTACATCATCATTTCTTCCTACTTGAATATTTACTAACATTCATATATGAGGGCTATAACAGAGATGTCACTAGGGGAAGTGAAGGAAAACTTAGTTCTTGAAGATCAAGAAGAAGATGAGGTACTAAGAAAGAGATTGAACATTATTGAGTTAGTATGAAGTATGCAAATGTTGAAGTGAATAAAAACCCTTCATCTTTATTTGCCATAAAAACGAAAGGGCCAACACTTAATTTGGAGAAACATTAGAAAGAGAAAGGAGGGGATATGCATTAGTCTTTGAATCGACAAACACAACAAATTAGTGAAAGTCAATTGTTGACCTTTAGTACCTCAATGTGTATAGTCAATGTGAGAAATGTTAACCATCGCACTTTGTGGATAGTGTGAAGCAAGCCATTTACAAGGGTTGTTGATTATGTCTCCTTTGGTAACTAGAGAGCCTAGGGCGCCACGAGGGTTAGTGAATATTGCAAGTGGGAAAAAGAATGTTGTTGGAATTGATAACCACAAAGCAAGGCATTTCTAGAGGTTTTAAACCATTTTTGTTTATAAATGATAGAGATGAAATCCCCAATTGCACCATTAACGTGATCAACTTCAACCTACATGTTGCTAATTAACATAACCTTTAGACCCAGGAAAAAAGAATTGATGTTTGAAGTTGCTCTCAATCAAAATATGACAAAGATCTTTTCCTTGAGTTTTTTGCTTTGCACCTTTCCATGGGAAAATTCGATGAATTTAACACTTACTTCTTGTGGTGGTCCACCAATCTATTTACTACCAACATGTACAATGAGAAAATAAAATGTAAGATTCCATCTTCCAAAAGAAAAGAAACTAGTTGAGATATCAAGGTATTGTAATCATGGAAATGAGCCCCTACGATTTATGTATTTAGCATAAGTTACCACAAAGATACCTAGAATGGTTCAGTTCCTTGTTGATGAAAGATTATAAACAAGGTGCCCAAATTTAGTAAGCTTCTAAAAAAGGTTGAACCACAAGATTTGTTGATGTACATTGGGATTTCCTTAACAAAGGAATTTGGGTAAAGTCACCAACTAAGCACCTTTTGATCGATTTCCACCAAATGGGGATATTTTTTTAGTGAGGGATGCCTCTCATAGGAACATATTAATAAGGGATAATAATTTGCACACTAAAAATCTTATTTCTTCAATTAGAATATGGTAAACATTCTCGAAGGATTTTGGGAAAGTTTTAAGATATTTCCCCTAAATGGGTTTCATTTCCTTGATAGGTATTACAAGGAAATCATATATGGTGGATGCAAAAATATATTAAAATAACAACACTTATTAGAGCAAGAAAGAGCATCGGGAAGTTAAGGAAATTGAAGGAGGCATATTGATCACATATTTGTATTGTTGATGATGTAAGCTTTCCCTATTCCAGTGGTACAAACTCATTAGGACATTTTCCATAAAAAGAATGAAAAAATAATTTGAGGAAAAGCTTTATAATTTGAGCCTTTGATTATATTTATATCAAGCCTTTTGATGTGGATTCCTAACTCTTTTTTGCTATTGTTTGTTTTTTGATATTGTATTGTTCTAGTTATTTTCGCACTTGTAACTTGATCAACAACATATAGTAGTTGCAAGTGTTTTCCTTGTAGATTTGTATTTGGGACCTCATACTCGATATTCAAGGGAATATTTTTAACACTTATTAATTTTGAAGAATTATCATGTGTATATTCTCATGACTGCTATTTTGAAATATTGGTGTTATGAAGCTTTGTAGTATGAGAAATGGCTAAAAAATATGAGACAAGACCAAGTTCTCTAAAAATTTATGGAATTTAGAAAAATTCAATGCATGATAACTATCTATCCATTAAATAAACTATTTTCTAATAATATATTTTCTAGAAATTACAGATCAGATTTATAATCTACCATATGGAATATAAATGGAATTCTCTTAGTAATACCATTCAGTTTTAGTATATTTTTAATATCTATGTCAATTGTCCTAACAATGAAGACCCAAAAATAAATTAAAACATTTGACACACCAAAACCATAAAGAAGTAAAGTTTTTGTGGTTTTTGTATACACATATACAAGGGTATTCCCAAGCTCTGTAACATCCATAAGAAATCCCTTTTCCATAATTATTTGATGGATGTCCACTCCTAGCTTTAAATATCCCATTAAGGTGCAAGATGATGTTGGAAATGATTGTAAAGTCTCGCTTTGCAGTTTCCAAATACATTCATTTAGAAGTTTTCAAGGGATTTTCTACAACCCCATTTTATGAATATGATAGTAAAGGTGAATTTTTTGAGTTTGGAATATGTTCATTGTATTTGGTGAAGTAGTCTCTATGGCTCTTAAGAAGATGGAAGTATGATATTCCATTAAAATATATCATGTTCAATCATTTGGTGTCCATCTACATAATCTCCCATTTCGTCATTTAAAAGTTTCCAAATCTTTTCACCACATTTTACATACATATTAAACAGAGATCCTACAACTCTAACATCTAGAAAATAAGTACTTCTTATTATGTCTCGATGAATGTCCACACCCTTTTGCAAGCTCTTATTTTTCCATAAGCTATGAGTATGCTAGTAATTACTAGATAATTGAGTTGAATATATGATTGTTACATTTGGTGAAACAATCTCAATGGATTTTGAATCTTGAAGATGGTCATTTTTAAATAGGTCTCTGACATCATTTATCATCAATCAATAATAAGAAACTTACCAAGAAAGATATGAAGTTATTAATTATATATAGTTAACAACACATAACTACCTATAAACTTATGGAAATTATAAACACATGTTATATTCATGACTAAAAATTGTCCATCACCTTAGAAATTTCGAACGAGAAATCTGATGTAATGAAATTTTCAACCAATAACAATATGGAAAAGACATTAACAAATGTCCCACACACAAGAATATGCCACAAGTTTATTTCACCTTCGTAATCCCCAATATAGAAAGAATAAAAATATATCTCATTAGGATTGATTAATTAGAAAAATAAGAACAAAAAACACTATAAAATGACAAGTATTAACGTTACGGGAATAATTTTCACTTTGAATTAAAAATTTCATAACACTCCATTAACATGTGTCTCATTAGGATTGATTAATTAGAAAAATAAGAACAAAAACACTATAAAATGACAAGTATTAACGTTACGGGAATAATTTACCCTTTGAATTAAAATTTTCATAACACTCCATTAACATGTGTAATGTAGTCTGGATGGAGAGGAAAACCTGTTAGAGGTCATGTGGAGCTACTACTCTACAAAAATTATCAAGCTTATTAATAATCATAAAAAATATCAAGCCTTGACTTCTATTTTCCTTCATATTTGATTAAACCTCATTTGGCAATACTCAAAAATAAGTTTCCTATGTTTTTTTTGGTTTTTCCTTTTTATTAAAAAAACAAATTGGTAACCACTAGACCCCAAAGAGGAAGAAAAATTCTCTCCAATTCTACCCTATTTTGGGGTCCCAATGCATTTCATAAAGCACAAGCAAATACTCGACTCTTGAGGAGGAAGAGAATGTGATGTTTTAAATCACCCATTTTGATAGAGGTTGAGAGGATGTTGGAAAAGGTTATGGACTATGGATTTATACCTAATAATTGTATTTGTCTAAGGGTTTCCAAGATCTCTACAGAAAACCCGTATTTTTTTACACATCCCACAATCATTGTAGTCCATGAGACCACATATTTTTCAAGAATTTTTTCAAACTATTCACATGCTTCCACTTTTGCATACATATCTTCTAGGGAACTTGAATTTTATCTTCAATTGAAAGTACCTTCTTCATAATTCTTCAACATATGTCCATTCCCTATTTTAAAGACCCTATTTTTGCACAAGTTGTAGGTTGCATGCTAGCGAAGGATAAACAATCATATTAGACACTTGTTAGTTTTATTTGGTCAAACAATGTCAATGCTCCATGAGGATGCCCATTCCAAAATGTTCTAGTGATGAATCCTCAAATTTGGATGCCTCTAACATACTAATGATATGAGGGGTAGTTAAATTTATGAATGTGGACGTTGATGTTGACTAATATCATTATTAGAGTGTAAGAATATTTTTAATAGATCTTTCAAAGAAACCATTATGAATATTATTATTATACATACTATGAAATGAATACATTTTTAAGAGAAGTTAAAAAATGGTAGGCGTGGGGATGGACACCTACAAAAATTCAATATCTTATGAGTTTCATCTTGAACCCCATACTTCCTCCAACGTTTTCACTGCTATCATTATTACCATCAAGGAGTGAACAAGCAACCTAGCATCCCTCTAATAATTTTCTCATTTATCAGTCTAATGTACACCTTTGTTCACTAGTCTCCTAGGTGAGCATTTTTATGTGAAATTAAAATTCTACCTATTTGTGGGTTGTCATTCGAAACAAAATAATAAGAGAATGTAACGAAAATATTCAAAGTATTATTTTATTTCACATTTCTTTTCTTTCTTACATTTATGTGGTGGCTGCAACGAGGGATTGGTTATATGGGAAAATAGAAAAGGGAAACTACACAGATTGCATCTACATTGAAGGACATAAGGAAAACACTATCGACCTTGTTGGTGCTCAAAATAGTCTCACCCCATTTGTGCCTTTGAAAACTTATTGATTTATGACCTCTGTCATTTTCTCCTTCCCGTGTTGTGTCTAGTTGATCCTTGTGGCCATTTTTAATTGGTTCCTGGGTTGTAAATATCTTAGGGGTCTATATTTTGAGTCTCCCATGCTCTGTTCAATTAAAAACTCAGTTTCCCCCATGTTTTATGTTCTCCACGGTAGGATTTGTCTTCCCTGTCTTTTCTACCCTAAGTACTTGAAGAAGAATGAATTGATGTGTCCCTAAGGAACATATTTGAGCCTTGTAACATTCCTAAACTTTTTGTCCTTGAAGAAAATTTCATTCCCAGCTCAAATAATCATTTTTCTATTTTTTACGGTTTGATGGGTGTTTCTCCGATCAAATTTGCATCCTAGCATTGGCAGGGGACATGGCACCTTTTGGTTGGATGTGGCTCAGCTGGGTACTTAGAAAAATTCATAAAAATCCTCAACTCAAAATGTGTCCATGTGGAGGCACGATGCTCATTTGAAGATCTACTTTTGGGTTTTTCCTTGGAGTAGCGCCGGGAGGACACTGTGGAAGCTTCGCTACTTGGCCGGAACTTAGAAAAAAATTTATGTAGTTGGAAGTAGTTTTGGCGGATCGGGACACGTGTTGAGCTTACACTCATTCAGGGTCTCCATTTTGGGCACCATCTTGAAGGTGCACCATGGAGACATGTGGAGGAACCGCGTATGTTCAGAACCGCCCTTTAGTTTCAATTTAAAGAAGAACCGGTGACACGTGAGGTATCCGTTATGCATTTTACTTAGAGATTTCAACGGCCAAAAGGAGACTATCTCAGAGCATGACACGTGGTGCCTTCCAAGCTTCAAGTATTCATTCAAACCTTGTCGGAGCAGGACACGTGGCGAGCCCGTGCTCGTTCAAGGAAGAAAATTTTTGGGACCGCCTTAAGGTGCGCCATGGTGACACATGGTAGTTTGAAAAGTCAAAAGGTGGGAGGTAGACCATCGGAGGAAACTTGGATTTTTTCCTCCTTAAGGATTAAAATTTCAAAATGCCCACAAGCCCGATGAGGGAAATAGTCAATGTTTTACCCGGTCAATGACGGAGGTGCAGGCTCTCGGGGAAATTTGGAAAAATTTCCTTTTGAGAAAAAGAGTCAAAGTAGAAAAGTGCGGTCCCGCTCCAATCACATGTGGACACATGTCAGGCTCGTTCCCAAGGGCGGAGTTGTGGGGAAAATTCAGAAAACTTTCCCTTTTCCAAAAAGAGAGTAAAATGGTAGAATTTGGCCATGGTTCCACTCCCATCATATTTGGACACATGTCGGGGCTTTCATTTCATTTCAGGGGCGGAGGTGTGGAGAAAAATGTGAAATTTTTCCATTTTTTCAAAAAGTCATAAAAAGTCAAGGGAAGCCCCTAGGTCTTTTCTAAAGTATGAAATCTGCCACATGGACGACCCAAATTCAAAGTAAAGATCAACAACAGGCGTGAATCTAAATTTGATTTTCCCCCCTTTTTCTCTGAAACACGTCTGGAAGTGTGAATCTCCTTGATTTCTTGGTCTTTTCTACACACCAAGTAGTGAAGGAAGTTAATGTTGATATCTAAAGTTTGGTGGGAAGATCGGAGGACGTCTTTTGCCATTAAAATGGTCTGACTTTCGTGCCGATCATATTTTCTGTTTCTCCTCTCCCGAGCATGCAAGTGGGAAGCTTGATTTGACACATTAGGGGTGAAAGTGGTTGGAAAATTTAAGGAAGAGTGATCTATTCCCGAGCAAGGAGTTGAATGCGGGAGGTGTTTGATGAAATCTACCCCCTCAACACCTAGAGACTTCTTACATATTTGATTATGATAATCACGAAAGAATCATGGTGAGCCTTTGGTTGTTTAAACGTTTTTTGTCTTTTAGGAGGAGGCTCTTTTGTAGATCTATAAATGGCACAAATGGCAAAAGTTGTTGGAGGGTGAAAGTCTGGGCTGATTTTTCTAATCAAAAGCTTGATAGAGCCCATCCCTTTTGAGAAACCATTTGAAGCTTGTATATCTCTTTTGTATTAAAATCTAGTCATGTCGAGGTGGTTGGAAGTGTCTGACCATTGAACAAGCTTTGAGAATGTTCTAGAAACTTTCCCCTGTTGATATTTTTAATCAAATTCAAGTTATTTCTATGTTGTCTTGAGCAAAATGTTTTGATTTTAATTTTGAATGTATCTGAAATAGTTTTTCTTGTTTACATTTGCAATCTTGTCTTGAAATCTAATTCAATCACACAAGTATCAATCCTTGTGATAGTTTAGTGGCGTCTGCAATTCCATTTCTTAGAAGAGCTTTCATTTGGGATTGGAATAAACAATTTAAAATCACTTTTCTCTCATATGTTGGAGAGATTGTCAAAGTAAGCCTTGGGTGTACCTTAGGTGTGATTTGGCTTAGACCTTGATGCTTTGTTTGGTTTTCTAACTCGAGCCTTCATGATAGAATCTCATAGATTGTGTGAAAGAGTGCTAATTTGGGCCTCCATTGAAGCACATATTCTAGTTGAAGAAACATTTTAGATATTATGTGGCATTTCTGCTGGTCCGACTTTCCATTTTGTAAGGTTCCTCAAGGATCTGGTGAATCTAGTTTCACCCTACCCCACCTCCCACCAAAAATTCATTCAAAAAAACTAATATTACCCATCCTACCCTATTTTTCATGTGTGTATGCCAATGCACAATCCTCATCACCTAAACATGTAGAAGTAAACATGGTCTCAAATGTCTTTAGTAACCTTTTCCTTGTTGTGAAATATCTCCATGATCTGGAAGTGACAACTCGTGAGATTCAAATCTGGTGCGTTGATCATATTTTCTCAAGGTCTTCTCTATAAAGTTTATGCAAAATAAGGATGTATCATTGTTCTTCAATAACAAATTTTATAAAATAGGTTCTCTTACCTTAGTTGAAAGGCACAACCTAAAATAGTGAGGATAGATCAAATCCTCTTGAAGGTGCTATCCATCTCTCCACAAATCCAAGTAACAAAGGGACAGTTAGATTTCTCCCCGGCTACAAAACAACATATATTTGTGATCTAGTTGCCTCTAAGCTCCCTGTTGAATCTATGTTGCTTTGCTTGGCTTGAAAAGGAGAACAAATTTGGTTACCAACACTTATGGCGCCATCCAAGGATACTATGATTATAGTTCATTTTTCAAACCCTGGTAAAACATTTCTTGTATGCTCCATGTGCTATGTGAAGTTCTTTCAGTCTTCACACCTAATGCACTAGCTTTCATTTGATAAATCTTGGTAAAAAGAAGGTCTGGATCTTTCCATTTCCAGCTTCTAGCATTAACAGACATTTGAAAAATCATATTTAGTGCATCTACACAACTAAGGTGGAAATCCTTAGTGGCGACTCCTATTGATTTGATTCTTAAACAAGTACCAATGTCTTAAAACTCTGTCATAGTCAGATTTGTTAGTAATATTTGCCAAGTTGGAAGGAAGAATATCTTTCTTTGCTAGGGATCATGCTAGGACATTGTTTCCAGAGTTAGGAAAAGCAAAATCAGAAGGAAGAAAATCTTGGAGAGTTGTTGGAGATCAGAAGACAAGGAGAGGGATCTCCATTGATGAAAGTGATCGGCCTATCATTGAAGATTGTCATTCAAGTGACTCTAAATCAGGTAGCCTCTTTGTGGAATTGAACTCTCCAACTAGAGAGGGGCCCTCATTTGATTTTGAAAGGTTTTCTTCACACTCTACACCTATCTTTTCTGAGGTTGATAGATATTTCCAAGAGACAAGGCCTTTGGGGGTATCCATTTTGAAAATTATACTCCTGTGTTCCAAGAACCCTCTGCCCCCCATCAATTTGTCACCCCTCTAGGATCACCTCCTCAAATCAATATGGCTCAACCCAGGCCTCCATTTGTTGTAAACACCTTTGGACCTATAAATTTTGTGGGAATGGCTAGTTACCCAAATGCAGTGCCTCAAGATGTAAGGAATAGAATGCCAAAGTTCCAAGGAAATAATGCTATTACTGGAGATTAGCATCTAAATATTTTTATCAATATGATGGAAGATTTTGAGATTGAACATGAAGATGTATATATCAAGTTATTTATCCATACCTTGGAAGAGGATGCTAGGGACTGGTATAAAGCATTGCAGATAACTCTATTGATTCTTGGACTGAGATGAGTAATGCATTCAAATTATAGTATGGTGATAGGAACTGACCCTAGGTTTCTTTTGATAGAATTTGAAAACATCAAGAAGAACCCTAATGATTCAGTACATGACTTCAATACAAGGTTTAATAAAACTTTGAGGAGATTTCCTGTCAGGATAAGGCCTTGAGTCATGTTTGATCAAATATACTGATGCATTTGATAAAAAGGCTGCATATTACTTAAGAGACAAGGACCCCACAAATTTGAGGCAGGCCTTCACCATGGCTCTGCAGATAGAGAAAAACATCAAGGCAATTAGGAAGCCTCTAAAGACGGAAGGTGTAAAGTTGGTTAACCCAGGGAAACCTCAAACAAGCAAGGTTGTTGATTTGGAAGAAGTTGTGAAGACTTTGGGTGGGTCAAAGAGATTTCCTACAAGCTATCCCAGATTGAGAAAGGAATGGGAAGAGCTCACGGTGGTCATCACAAGCAGCAAGGCCAAGACAAGTTCACAAACCACCAAATATCTGATGACAGAGGAAAGGGACCTGTTGGATTTGGAAATAGGTAGCACCAAGGTAGAGAGAATAGAACGGTACCATGACCCTTTAGCTGCCAGAGTTGCTGTTGTGGAGGAGACAAATGTCATTGATTGGTGTGATAGATGTTTCATGCCCCATGCTCCTTTTGAAGAAGATCAACAACAATAAGAAAAACATGATAATAATGATAATGATGTCTGCATGATGGGATGCTCCACCAGCTCACAACAAGGGGCAACCTTAACTGAGGTGATAAGTGCTAGAACTGCTACCACTTTTTGGGACTGCATTCATAGGGTACATATTCTTCCCCTTCTCATTCTTTAGAAGTAGATAATGTACAAGATTTTGAGTTTCCCAATAATGACTTTGAATATTTAAGGGCTTTAATGATAAAGAATTATGATGGAGGAATTCCATCTGAGGAAGATAGAAAGTTGCTGATGAATGTTGTTGTGGCTTAAGAGAAGGAATATAACACAAGAAGTAAGGCTGTCAAAGGGGTAGGGCCTCAAGCCAAGCCAAAAGCTCCCTTACTTTCAAACATTCCTAAGGAGGCTCCTAGGAAAGAGGCATCTGCCAAAATCCCTGCAGTTCCAAACAAGAATCATACCCCTCCTCATGCCCAAGTTGTCAAAAGTCTTGTACCACCTAGTGAGTGTGTTGGCTTTCCTTCCAATATTGCCTTGCCAAAAAAATTCCCATATGATATTGCCCAAGTGTTAATTCAAATCAAAGTCTTTGTCCCAATTGTTGAGTTGCTTAGGATTCTTGAGCACAAAAAGAGAGCATTTGAATACTTGGGGTTAAAAGAAGAGAAGATTGCCCTAGGCAGAAATGTAAATATTGTGGAGACTCCTCCAATCATTGAAGAACCAAAGGCACCACCAGCATCAAAAGAGCTATATGAACCACCTGAGGTCTATTTGGGGACATCCTTGGTGGACTCTTAAATGAATGTAGATCCATTCTTCACCACTTTGATCATAAAGAACAGACTGTTGCACAATTGCATGTTTGACTCAAGGGCATCATGTAATGTCATGCCTTTGGAAGTCATGAATGAGATAGACATCAAAGTGACAACAACATATGGGAAGTGCACTACTATGGAATCTAGAGAGGTGCCAGTAGTGGGATGCGTGAAGGGTTTAGTGGTGCAGCTTGCAGCTTACCTAGGTAAAAATTTAAAACTTGATGTTGTCATTGTTGACTACCCGACCAAGTGGGGCATGCTACTATCAAGAAAATGGGTTGCAAGTGTTGGTGGGAGTGTCCAAATGGATATGTCTTATGCCACCATTCCAATTGAGGGAAGCCTTGTTAGGTTGTATGGGGAAAAGAAAATGTTGCACCTTATTAAGGATCCCAACAATGCATCCTATGAGGTATTGTTCACAAATGTTGATGTAGACAACTTTGTGGGATTTTCTTTGATGGAAAGGAGCACAAGATTGAGGAATGAAAATGCCTTGAACAGATAGGATCTCCCTGGACTCTATTGTTTGATGGAGCTTTCTCTAGGTTTGGGAATGGTGCTGGTGTTGTTTTGCTTTCTCCAAGCCAGGAAAGATTTGTTTTTTCCTTCAAGCTGAACTTTGAATGCACTAACAACATTGTTGAGTATGAGGCACTATTTCTAGGTTTAATAATTTCTTGGAAGTATGGTGTCAAGGACATTATTGTCAAGGGAGATTCAGATTTAGTTTTCAAGAAAGTCAGAAGAATGTATGCTACAAGGAATCAACGAATGAAATAGTATAAGCATACAGTTTGGGATCTTATTGAGATGTTTGATTCATTCAACATAGTGCATCATGATAGGAGATTCAATGACTTGGATGATAGGCTTGCAGTGTTGGGGTCTCGGTTTGACAATTGTACAATGTCCCCATATTGTGAATATGAGGTTGAGGTATTGACAAGACCCTTTGTCCCTGATAATATTAAACATTGGTAGGTTTTTGATGATGATGCTGGATCGAAGATTTCTCGCAAAACAAAAGAGAGTTTGCTGATCAAAAAATTGATTGGGAGCCAATGGTATGTGTAATGAAGGAAAGGAGACCTTGTTTGGCAAGGGTATCATCCAGCTGAAGACCAACACTATTCCTAGAGGGCTAGTGGCTCTTGAATATAATTTTGATAGTGTTGATCGCATTGTTAATAGATGTATGACAGCCTCAAGAGATATTGAGGAACATGATCTTGGTACGAGAAGAGAAGCCAAGGAAAATTTGGTTAGATAGTAATATCAACAAGGAGGAGAAGCAGTCATACATCCAACTGTTGAAAAAATACCAAGACTGCTTGGCTTGGACCTATTTTGAACTAAAAGCATACAAAGAGGACTTGTTTTAGCATGAAATCCCCTTGGTGTCTAATGCAAAGCCATTTAGGAAAAAATAGAGGCCCATCAATCCACTCTTATCCCTCAAAATGCAAGAAGAACTGAAGAAGCTAAGAGATGGAGGGATTATCTAGCCCACAAGGTATTCTTCTTGGGTTACAAACCTAGTGCCAGTGAGAAAGAAAAATGGTGACATCAAGTTGTGTGTGGATTTCAGGAACCTAAATAGAGAATCAATGAAGGATAATTATCCTTTACCAAATATGGAGAACATGCTGCAATTAGTGACTGGTTCTAAGTTACTTTCCACCTTGGATGGTTTCTTTGGTTATAAACAAGTTGTGGTGAAGGAATCAGAAAGGATCAAGATAGCCTTCACTACTCCTTGGGGGACCTATGTTTATGTCAGATGCCCTTTGATCTGATGAATGCTAGAGCCACCTTTCAAAGAGCAATGGATGTTGCTTTTGCTAGTTACATCAATGAATTTATTCATATCTATCAAGATGATGTAACTATATTTTCTAGACAAAGAAGTGATCACCTGCTACACTTGGAGAAGATGATGATAAGATGTAGAGAATATGGCATCTCACTCAATCCAAAGAAATTCCATTTTGGAGTGCAGAAGGAAAAGTTTCTTGGTCACATAGTGTCACAAGGAGTGATGATTGATCTAGAAAGAGTAGAGGCCATCAAAAAGGTCCCAATCCCAAAGACTAAGAAAGGAATTCAGTCCTTTTTTGGGCAAATAAATTTCATTAGAAGATTCATATCAAATTTGCCGAGCTGACCATTCCAATTACTTCAATGCTAAAGAAATACCAGGTCATCAAATGGGAGGAGGCTGCCATCCAAGCTTTCAATGGGATTAAAGAGGCACTCAAGCATGCACTGTGTTGGCAGCACAGATTATAAGAAGCCCTTTCAACGTTGTCTCTTTTCCGTGAGAACATTATTGCTTTGAAGCTGCAAAAGAATGATTCATGATCATGGAAAAGGTTTCCTTTTTCTTCAAAGAACACTAAGGCAAAAAAGAATTGCTTGTCTTCTCAAAAAACACTATCATGAAAAGTAGGCATTTGACTTGGTAAAAAAGCAACAAAGGTTTTAGGCCTTATATTTCAAAAGTTTGTTCTTATGTTCCCCATACCCTTACATCTTATCGAGAGATGGAAGAACTCAAGAAAAGATGTAGATGGGTGAACAAATTGCAAGAATATTTGGACATCCAAACCATGAAGTTGGTGAGAGGTTTGGGCTTGGATCTTTATGGCGAGAAGCAAATAAACTATTGAGGTAAATGAGGTAGAATAAGAAAGGGTAGGTGTATTTGAAAAGAATGATGTATAAAGATGTAAATCTTTATCTCTGACAAGGCCACTTAATTCGGAAGAGACCTTAAATTGGCTTCCCAAAGATATGTCATCACGGATTTTGGGTTAGCTTGGAAGAACAAAGGGAGTCCTCTTAAGGTGCATTACTAAAGAAGAAGCCCCCAAAATAACTGATCTCATGGAGGAGTGCATTTACCTGTGTGGGGGCTTTTCAAAGCACACGACATAAATTTCGAGGGCTAGTTATTGGTGGCCAAATATTTTCAAGGATACAAGTTAGAAGATGTGAAAGTTGCCAATGCTTTCTCAAAAATACTAAAAGCTTTAGTGCTCCTCTCCATAGCATGGTAAATTGACATCCATTCAAAGCAATGGGGAATGGATTTCATTGGTGAAATTTTAGAAAATGCCCACAAGTGGATGTAGCAATTGATTATTTTACTAAATGGGTGGAGGCAAACCAAGAACTACCAAGTTTTCATGGACTTTGTGGACATCAAAATCATCTACAGAAGTTTGGTGAGTCCAGTTGCACTGATAATGTGAGCTAAACCTTTGGTGGTAATGTATAAGGAGTATGGGATCAACTTGAAATATGCCTCTAATTACAACCCCCAATGAAATGGACAAGGAGAGTCCAGGTTAAAAGAATTTGCTTAAGATCATTGAAGAACATTTGGAGTAGAAACAAGAGAAAGTGGGGTGAAGCAGGTTGAAGTTTCTTTGTTTGGGAAAGGGTAGGAGAGGGTTTGAAAGAGTCCATTTGAGTTGGTGTATGGGACTCTGAGCCCTGGTATATTTCAAGAAGTAGAAGATAAGGTAGGTTTATGATGCTCAAACCAAATTTTGAGCTTGATGAAGAGAGGAGCATGTAGGCATATACATTTTTAAGAAGTTATTTGAAGAAAGGTCACTTAAGAGCCTTCAATGTTGGAGATCCTATGGGATAACATCACATGAGGTAAGGGAAAGCATGGCAAGTTTGACTCAATGGATGGGCCCTTACTCTATTGATATCGGGATTGGTGAACACACCTTCTTCCTCAAGGAATTGTTGGTGACTTACTCAATTAATGGCAATAATTTGAAGCATTTCTTGATGATTCCCCAAGGAAAATGAGGTATAGTGTGTTTGTTCCTTGTTTTTGTGTTTTGCTCGTTCGGGTCCTCATAAAGAAGGTTTACTGTCTATTTTCGAAAGATGGCTCTATTTCTAAGGGCTCTACAAGATGACTTTTTTGGTGGATTTTTTGGCATGGTCTACTTTTTCAAGGAGAGTGCCCACAAGAGCTGATGTTGGTGCTCAAAATAGTCTTGCCCCATTTAGAAAACTTCCTAATGCCTCTGTCATTTTCTCCTTTGTGGTGTGCCAAGTTGTCCTTGTGGCCATTTTAATTGGTTCTCGGGTTGTAAATCTCTTAGAACCTGCTCAATTAAAAACTGGTTTTCCCCCATGTTTTTGTTCTCATGGTCAAGATTCATCTTCCATCTTTTGCCCTCCCTAAGTACTTGAAGAAGAATGAATAATGTGTCCTCCGTATTTGAGCCTTGGGAATGGATTTCATTGGTGAAATTTTAGACCATTTTTTCAAGTCTTACATGTAGCATGGCTGAGGGGACAAGTGGATTCTTGTAACAACTGATTATTTTACTAAATGGGTGGAGGAAATCATTTGAAGATTTGCTTTTGGGTTTTGCCAGCGTTGGGAGGACAAATGGAAGCTTCGGCTTGGCACGAACTTAGAGATTTTTTTGTAGTTGGAAGTAGTTTTAGTGTTGCAGGACACGTGGTGAGATTGTGCTCATTTAGGGTCTCGTTTTGGGTACCATATTGAATTTGTGCCATAAAGACACGTGGAGGAACCAATGTTTGGGGACCATGAGTTTGATTTAAACACACGTGGAGGTATCCGTTTGTTATGCATTTTACTTAGAGTTTTCAACGACCAAAAGAGAGATGGCTTGATCATGAGCTTGAGCATTATCAAGTTAAACCGTGGTTACTCGCCCAAGGTAGTAAATGGACCGACAAGTGAGTGGTGGTTTGAATAATCAAAAGGTAGGGATTTGCTAAGGCAACTTGGATGCCTCTTAAGGATTAAAATTTCAAAAATGGTAACAAGCCCGATAAAGGGGAAATGTTTTACCCAGACAAGTAGAGTGCGGGTCGGGAAATTTGGAAAATTTTACTTTGGAGAAAAAAAGATTCAAGAGTAAAAAGGAAGCATTGGCCCCACTCCAATCACATGTGGACACATGTCGGGCTTGTTGTTGTTTGGGAAAATATGATCACTAAAATGGTAGAAGCCGTGGGTCTCCGGAAAGAGTCCATTTGAGTTGGCAAAATGGGACTCAAAAAGAGTCAAGGGAAGCCCCCTTCATATGTAATTATCTTACCACATGGATCAATTCATCCAAAGAATCTAAAGATCAAGAGGTAGGTCCTTATGATGCCAAGTAGTGAAGGAAGTTAATGTTGATATCTCGAAGTTTGGTGGGAAGATGAGAAGTCTTTGATGCATTAAAATGGTCTAACTTTTGTGCTCGATTGGATTTTCCATTTTTCCTCTCCCAAGCAACCAAATTGATAGATTTGAGCAAATTGAAGGAAGATTGACCTATGATGAAGAGAAGGAGGATTCATCTACCAGAGAGCTTATTGAAGATTTGATATAGAATCATGAAAAAAGATGGCGAAACCAAAGAATATTTTTTATTTTAGGAGGAGGAGGCTTTGTTGTAAAGAAGGTCACAAATTTTTCATGTAAAATGGTTGGGATCCTCGACTTCTAATCGAAAGTTAGAGCCCATCCCTTTTGTGTTCAAGAAGCTTTATATCTCTTTTGGATAAAATATGATCATGAGGTTATAAGTGTACAAGCATGGCAAGTTTGAGACTCATTTGAAACTTTCCCCTGTTGATAGATTTAATTGAATCCAAGTTATTTATGTGTTGTCTTGAGAAAAATGTGTTGATTTTACTTTTGAATGTATGTAAATAGTTTTGATTGAATTGTGTTGAAATATGTCAATCACATACCTTCAATCCCAAAGGAAGTTGCAATGCAATTCCATTTCTCAAATTTCATTTGGGCTGGAATAAATGATTTAAAATACTTTTCTCTCATCTTTGAATAGAGATTATCACGTAAGCTTTTATTTACCTTGGTTTTGCTTTTTTGGGTTTTCTTGAGCCTTGAATGAGGAAAATCTCTTGGTCGAAAGAGTGACTGGGCCTCCATTAAAGAACATATTCTAGAAACATTTTAGCTATTCTTTGGTTGTTTGAATTTCCTTGGTTTTGTGTTTTCCTCAAGGATCTAGTGAATCTAGTTTCACCTCGCCCACCTCCGAGAAAAATTCATTCAAAAACAACTAATCTTACCCATCCTACCAGTTTATCATGTGTGTATGTCATCTTTTAAATATGGCAGGTCTCAAATGCTTTAGTAACCTTTGAGTTGTGAAATATCTCCTATCAAGTGAAACTCGATGAATTGTGTTGATCATATTTTCTCAAATATAGTTTATCAAAAGAAGGATGTATTTGTTCTTCAATAACAGGTTACAAAATAGGTTCTCTTTTGTTCGAGAAATCAACCTAAAATAGTGAGGATAGATCAAATCCTCTTGAGTTTATCCCATCCACAAATCCAAGTAACGATGGGACGGTTGATTTCTCCCTGGCTACAAAAATGACTGATCTAGTTTCCTCTAAGTTCCTTGTTGAATATGTGTGCTGGTTACCTTTGATACCAATAGACCTTACATTAAGATATTAATATCTTATACATTTTTCCTTCCCAATGAAATTGGAATCATTATTATAGTTTTTTGATCTTGATATGGCTTGTATAATTTCATCAAATTTGAAGAAATAAGTGAATACTTATCAGGTCATTCAACATCAAATGAAAACTCATAGGAAAAGGCTTGGGTTTGTATCTTTCTAGCTTGAGTATTTGCACTTGCCGTGCCGAGAATGTCTTTAAATCCTCCTCCAATTAGCTCTCAAATGCCACAAAAACATATGATCCTCAAGAGAATAATTTAACATTATATATATATATATATATACTATATATATATATATGTATATATACATACATATATATATATATGTATATATATATATATATATGTACATACTACACATACATACATATATGTATATATATATATATATATATATATATATATATACATATATATATATATACATATATGTATGTATGTGTATTACATATATGATATATGTACATTACACATAATACTATACATATATATACATATATATACACATATATATAAGATATATACATAATATATATTACATACATATATACGGCTCAATATATAATGTATGTGTTTACATATTTTTATGATTTGATGGGCATATTCTATATGTATGTGTATATAATTTGCATCCTATGTATGTATATATGTTGTGTGTAGGGTATGATGTGTATGCACATACACATATTTTGGTTATGTATGTATGTGTATGTATGGTACATACACACACATACATATATATATATATATATACATATATATATATATATATACATATATATATATACATATATACAAAGTAGGGGATATGATCATACATTATATTTACATATATATAATATACACCCATATAAACCTCAAATCCCTATATATATCTCATATACATACATACTAGCTCCCATATATAAAATACCACATAAAACATATGATCCTCATATATATACATACATACAGAGATCATATATATATTTAACATATATATATATACATATATATATATACATATATATATATGTACATACATATATATATATACACATATATATGTATATATATGTATGTATGTATGTATGTATGTCTAGACATATGTATGTATGTATGTATGTATGTATGTATATATATATATATATATTATCATATATGTATGTATAGATACATACATACATGTATATACATACATGTATATATATGTGTGTGTGTGTGTGTGTGTGTGTGTGTGTGTGTGTGTGTGTGGTTTGTCTAGACATATGTAAAATTAAAGAAATAAAAATCAAGTTTAAATTCCATAAACGATACAATTTTAATTTTCTTTAATAAAAACCTCCAAAATTTAAAGAAAAATATAATTTTCAAAAGAACAAATAATGAACACGTAAACACATTAAATTAAAAAGGGTATATTGATAATTTGTTTGGGCTTTGGTTGAGTCAATTTCTTTTTGACTCATGCTTTTTTATAGATGTTTTTGTTTCATGTGAGCTTTAATGTAATATCTTTTGTATATCGCCCTTGGAGCCTTTTCCAAATTTTATCTATCAAAAATAAAATAAAATATTTCAATGTAATTCTCAATAATTATATAATAGTGAGTCAATACAATTGTAATATTGACAAAAATGTAATGAAATTACTTAGAACTAAATTTATCAACAAGAAGATACCACCTTAGAACACCAAATTATAGAAAAATGATCACAATATGCAAGTATAATGACTTATCCACTTTGAGGGACAACCTCCAAACCATACAATAAGACTCAAGTGCTCAATTTGATGATCATATACCACTTAAAAACTCTTATATATACCCTACTATGCTATGTAAACAACCAAGGATGACCTACTAAGAATATGAAAGTATAAATAAATATGATATGTCATGTTAGGAGATAATGTTAGCCACATGTCAGCTATCCATATCATGATATATGACCTAAGAATAAGGGTACAATATTCCCCTCCCGTCAAATATACATTTTCCCCAATGTTTTCAAGAGGCTTATATACACAATTGTAGTCCCGGTGTTGATGAGAATGAAGGTAAGATATGGAGATATTAATCTAATCTAGAACAACATGTAAATTCATTAAATAAATACAATAACAAGTATGAATGACTGAAGAAAAATAATTCAATGAAAAGGATGGATTTGGAGTATCTATCTGGACTTGTGCACTTGGAGAGGGATTTGGGTCACATATGTGCACTTTGGTTTGTAAAATGGGTGCCCTAGTTTGTGCAAAATATCTAATAGATGAAAAGAGTAGAAGAGAATATGATTTGATGATTTATTCACAACATCAAAGATTAGTTTTATACATGCTTAGAAAATAGTTTGTTTCACATGCCTCATCATAAGAGGAATAGTAAGAGACGGGAGGTGGAAAAATCATGTGGAGGAGATGAATTATCCCCATAAACAATATATAAATTATTTTCTAACATCCCCCCTTAATACATTATTTTTACAAATGTATCCTCGAAAAAATTCAAATTTCACCTTGCCAAGAGACTTGGTGAGTATATCTGTAATTTGAGCATCTATTAGGTAGTATTGGAGATGGATGTGGTGGTTCAAGACTTATTCTCAAATGTAGTGACATTTGACCTCAATGTGTTTTGTTATCTCATAGAAAAATGGATTTTTCACAAGCTTCAACACACCCTAATTTTCGCAGTGAATGATGGGAGGATTTTCTTTAGGAATTCCCATATCTGAAAAAATGTGATGTAACCAAATCACTTCGCACATAGCTCCTCATGTGGCATGATACTCTGTCTCAGTGGATGAGAGAGAAACAACATTTTGATTATTACTTATCCACGAGATAGGTCTAGATCCAAGATGAAAAATATAATGTGAATTTGATTTCTTGTCATCAACGGATCCAACATAGTCCAAGTCTATATATCCCTACATAAAGAACTAAGATTTCTTTTGATACTCAATACTATAGTCAACTATACCATAGACATATCTTAACACATGCTTCGTTGTTACCCAACGATGTTTCTTTGGATCCTGTATTAATATGGAAAGATAGCTCACAACGAAAAATAAGTCTAGTCTAGTATATGATAAGTAAATGAGACTCCCAAAAAGATGTCTATAGAGAGTACCATCTACTTGAGGTGAATCTTAGAACCTAGAAAGTTACAAACCTTTTTCTATTGGAGTGGAAACAGGTTTATAATATGACATGGCATACTTTTCTAGGAGTGTCTTGGAAATTTTCTTTTGAGAGATGAAAATATGATTCTTCTTCTAAAGTAGCCCCAAATTTATCATATCAAAGGAATTCTTCAAATGATTCTTCACATCTTCGACGGGATTGTCGTAATTACTCGTGATCACAATATCATCTACATAAAAATACAATATGACAATCTCTCGCTATCTTATATATATATATATATATATATATATATATATATATATATATATATATATATATTATTTGAGTCAGAGGGGCTACGAGTGAATCCATGTTGTAATAGGTGATCATCTATTTTTATGTTCCATGCCTTAGGTGCCTATTTAAGTACATAAAGAGACTTGATTAGACGATATACCTTTTGAGGATGTTTCTCATCAATAAATACTTTTGGATGGGTCATGTATACCTCTTATTTTATATCACCATTCAAAAAACCACTTTTTACGTCCATCTACTGAAGTTTCCATCGGATTTGGGTTGTAGCGCAAAGACAAATCTGATGGTTTTGATCTTCACAATGGGTGAAAAGGTCTCAAGAGTCAATTAATTCCTCACTTGAGCATAACCCTTTCAGTAACTAGTCGTGTTGTTTACTTTTTGATAGATTGATCTACCATGTATTTTGTTTTGAAAATACACAAACACTTAATGGAATTCTTACCTGCGACCAGATCGACAAGTTCCCATGTCTAATTCTGTATCAAATAGTCATATTCATCATATATGGCCTTCATCCACTCTAGATAACGTAGTGCCTCATGAAATGAATTAGGTTCGGTGATATCAACCACTGAACTCATGAATGTGAGATTTACCTCATTTCTCACCTTTCTTCTTGTACAAATACCTGATAAAGTGTCTAGAAGAGAGTTCAGGTGGGAGTCTCTCCCGGTTCCTGGACCTACTTCATACGTTGAACCCTGATGAATTGTTTTCCAAATTTTGAATATTAATGAACAAATCTCCTGCAGCTCATCCTTCTTCTCTAAAGAATCCTCATGCTCATCATCTAGATGTGTGAGAAATATATGAGAGGAGGTCGGTGCTAAATCTTCCTTCTGTGGAAATGAGTCAAATGATGACTCGTCACAAAACATAATCTCTGCTCTCATATATCTTCTTTGTCTCATGATCCATGAGACAATATTTTTGAGGTTGTATTGTACCCCAAAAATATACACTAGCGTGTTTTTGGATCAAGTTTCTTCCTCTTCTTATATGAAGCATGCATATATACAATACATCAAAAAAATCTCAAATGAAAATAAAAGGTTTACAGTTACTCCATACCTCTTTTGATGTCTTGTTCTTCAATATATTTATAGGTTCTTGGTTTATAAGATCTACAACATTTTGTATAGCTTCCACACAAAATATGTTCTCTAACTTTGTAGTGGAAAGCATGCAATGAGCCATCTCCATGATAGTCCAATTGCAACGTTATGCAATTCCATTTTGATGGGGAGTATAAGGGGAATTAGGTGTTGTGTGTGATGTCACAATTCTTAAAGAATGCCAAGAATTTCTTCAACATGAATTTCCCTACTCGATCTGAGTGGAGGAAAAAATGGGCTTCCGGTCTGTTGAATAAACTTCTTATAGAAGGTCTATAAATGTTCAAATTCTTCACTCTTATTTCAAGAAAGAACACCCAAGTCTTGCGGGAATAATCATCAGTGAAAATTTGGAAGTAATGAAACCCCTTAAATGAGGCAGGAAAGGGTTTGCATAGATCGATATGTATGACCTCAAGATGGTTCTTGGCATGGAATGTACTCGACTCAAACATATCCCGATGTTTTTTAGCCACCATAAATCCAAGAAAAAGAGGTAATGACTGAGAAAGAGGAGGAAGTCCTCATACCATATCCTTCAAATTGAGTTGATAGAGGGAGCCAGTAAAAATATGTCCATACCTGATAATGCAGAGTGTAGTGGATTCCACCGCAAAGGAAGATAATGTAATGGTAGAGGATGAAACTGCATATAATGAAAATAAACAATCCTTCAAAAAATCCCTAAAAAGTATCATACCTTATTTAGATATCAAACATGATTTGATGCCATTCTGAACCAGGAACTCCACCTTGAGCTTTTGATTCAACAATTGAGAGACAAACAAGAGATTTTTGGTCAAGCCAAGGACATAAAGCACCTTCGTGAGTACATCTTCTTGTCCTAAGAGGAATGGTCACATTGCCTATTCCTTCTACTACATACTCCTTGTTGTCTATAATTCAAACCCAATCTCCAAAGTGGGTCAATCAATCAATGAATCAAAAAAGTTCTATTTCATGTAATATTCTTGTTGACACCTAAATCAATCAACCAAACATTATCTAATGGTCGCGATGTTTGAGATAAAAAAACCAAATCATCTTCATGTGTGCTGTAATGTGTCGATTTTGGGACATCTTCATCTAAGTCATCATATGGATGGGATGTGACATGTCCTTTTGCTTCTTTCTACAAGGAAACCACTTGAATTTCTGTAAACCACATCGGACAGATGTGTTCTCTTCTCTAGAATTACTTTTTGTGCAACCATTGTACTAAAAATTCATGATATCATGCATATTTTTGGTGCATATGTGATACCATCGATTAGATATTTGGGTTTTCTACTTTTGTTTTGGCTTTTGAGGTTGCTTCTTCATCTACTTCTCTAGTTTTCCCTTGTGAGGCTTCTAACTCTTCTTCTTCCTAGAGATAATTTCTTTTCCTCACAATCTTCTTGCAATGATTGAATGGCTTTTGCCTGTTACAAAAAATTCACCAGTTTGGAAAATCTCACCTCCTTTTGTGTGACGGTCAATGTGGTGATGAATGTCTTGAACT
This sequence comes from Taxus wallichiana var. yunnanensis, assembly GCA_018340775.1. Classification (NCBI taxonomy): domain Eukaryota; kingdom Viridiplantae; phylum Streptophyta; class Pinopsida; order Cupressales; family Taxaceae; genus Taxus; species Taxus wallichiana. The sequence continues at coordinate 886,474,693 of CM031237.1, forward strand.
GGGACAAAATATCTCATAGTGTGATTGGGACAAGCAACTTATCTTCGACCACTTATCCAATTACACTTATCTCTACTTGTAGTTCTGCCACTCAACATAGGAATGATTCCACTTTATCACCTTATTGCATACTCATTATATGAAGCTTTGACTGGAGATGCACAATTTTAATCAAGTTATTTTCTTCATAGATCATGGAAATATTATCCTAGGTCACCTTTGATGTTGTTGCATTCTAAATGTGTGGCCACACCTCATCGAATATGCTCAGTGTGATCAACATCAAGTCTTTTACATCAGGGTTGTCATACTTTGTTCCTTCATCTACGTCGGTGGGTCGAGCGAGTGTTGGAGTGATGATCTCCAGATATTTTCAAAGAGGATAATGGTCTTCATCTTTGTCATCTATGCAACATAATTTGGCCCTTTCAAGAGCTGGGAATCAGAGAGCAATATTTTTGGAGTAGGCATGATCTCAAAAACAAAATTTTATTCTTATTATTTGTTTAAAGATACAATGTCTTACTAATGAAAAAAAGAGTGAAGGTGGGCTCGGTACGCTCATGTAGTGAGACATAGATGCTTGTGTGGGCATTCTATCTCACATTCATCATCTGCTTCGTAGCCTTCTTCAAGGTTTGCACAAACCTTCTTGGCTTGGCACCGTACATCGAACCATAACCATTTTAGTAGTCCTTGATGCAAAAGATACACTCAAATTGTAGATTTCCACTATTATGAAGGGCATCAAGAAATGCAAAATAAAATCCAATAGTTTGTTCTTGGCCTCTTAATGGCCATTCACCTTGACAATTCTTGGCGGCAAGACTATTTTCTCAGTATCAAGAATGAGTGACATGTGCTTTATGATCACTTTTCTTCTTCACGTTTATAACAACAATATGATTAATCCTCCTTTACATGTCTATGAATATTTATTGCTTTGTTTCAAGAGAAAACGTAAAAATACTATAAGAAAACCAAGTTTTCAGAAAGGTCTATGGAGTCAATGTTCAAAATGCAATCACTTTTGTCAAAACAATAACTTGTCTCTAGGTGGGTATAGATTTCTAGGTGTAAATATTTGTTTCTCACTTTGCTTATTCAATGCAGAATTTTCACAGTACCACATTCCCTTTAACTAATTTCCACATAGGAATCATTTAGTGGTCGTTGCCAATTAACAAAACAAGAAAATCCAAAAATGAAAAATACAATGACATCTTGATCTACATGTGGTGGTTTCTTGTGTTTTTCCCTTGCCCTTGCCCTTCTTAAGTGTTACTGCTAGTTTCTTGGGTGCCATTGTATAGGTTTTTTCTTCAACTTCTCTTCCAAGATCTGATTTTCTATCTTTTCCAAGTTCAAATCTTGAACTTGTGAAGAAACTTCTTTCCAACCCGTGCCCTAGCTGCCAAACCCTAACTGGAATATCCCCTTCACAAGACGGCGCTTCTCCACAACTCTTCCCATGCCCGTGAATTACTTCCGTCTCGGTTTGCAGATCCAAACTAGTCACTCGCGGTCAAATTCCTCCAATTTTTCTTCACACGGATCAACTCTGGAAACCCTAGTTCGCAAAATCTCTTCCTTCTTCATATCCGCAATGTAAATAATGAAGTGTCCAACCTTATATTTATAGTTTTTCCCGCTTTTAAGCATTAAACACTACTTCAACTAATACCGTACTTTAACACTTAACATGACTTTTGAAACAAACTCATCTTTAACGCCTTAACTCACATGCCCAACCTTGCGCAGACAATTCCCCAACCTTCTGATGCAACCAATCCATCTCGACAAGACTCTTGTGCGCGTGTCACTAGCGCCGAAGGAACTTCTTCTGTCATGATTTTTTCTCTCGCCTACCTCGTGTTGTGTTTGTGCTTTTTCCAATTTTGTACGTGGATCTACAATGTAGCCTTATCCTAACACCAACCATCCTTTTTCACCTTTCCTTGCATGTACTTCCTTCACAGGGCCATTCAATCAGGCCTTCTAACGCAAAACTTCCTGGTGCTTCACACTTCAATTTCTTCCACCTTACTCCACCCCTCACTAAAATGATGCACGGTCCTCTACGCAGTTATAACCTTCAAAAATTAATGAGATTAATGGCGCCAAGGTACAACACAAAACAATAATGAGAAAGGGGAACACAAGAAAAGAAAGTGCATTAAGGGAAATCTTAAACTAACTCATAATACCGCATTATGTACAAACACCAAGAAGACTTATTTATAGTAGGGCTTCAACCTACTCCCATCAAGTGTCCTGGAAATCTCATCCCATCTAGCACTTCAGAATTGGCATGCGCACCAATCAAGGATGTACGAGATGATGTAGAACCCAACCAATGGACTTTTAACTTCCTGTGATGGCGTAGAAACTTAGAATCATACATTAAGACCATCCGCCCATCCTCAAACTTCTTGTTCCTAATGTGACGATCATGCCATGCCTTTTGTCTTGATTTTTCCGTCTTCCGGCTCCACTGGCAAGTGATTATCTTTCGTCCAATTGCATTAACTTGTCAACTCTTTCTTCCAAAGTGCTTGTTCATCATCTAATCCTCCTACACGCGTTATACGTAGAGAAAGTAACATGAATTCAACCGAAGTACAGCTTCTTCCACGCTAAACACCAAATAAACGATGAGGCCTTGTTCAACCTCTTATAAGTTATCCTATACGCCCAAATAACTACGATACTTTGTCGTCCCAATCATGTCTACCAACATCACAGATCTTAGTCAATGTGTGGCTAAGTATTTTGTTAAATGCCTCAATGCAGCCCATTTTCGTGAGGGTGATAGGGGTAGTTTTGTGATGGGCCACCATGAATTCTCGACAACATAATCTCGACCATCTCATTGAGGAAGTGCATGCCTCTACCACTTGTCAAACTTAATGGGAATCCATACCTACCGATTACATTTTCCCACAAAATCTAGCAATGTAGCCAATGTACAATCCTTTATATTTCTTTGCGCTCTACCAACCTTGTCAAATAATTAGTGCAAGTGAGGATGTACCACGAACCCGGTCCCTTGCAACGGGCAAGATTGGTCTGACAAATTCGATAGCCCACTTCTCAAATGGTTTCGCGCTAGCTATTGGTCGCAAGGGCATTTCATCCCTTTTCCCAGGTTTGCATGCAAGGCACTGACAATGGTCACGGGACTTGCAAAATTCAATGTAATCTTGATAAATGGTCTCCCACCTGCAGCCCCGTGAGTAGAATATTCCACACACGCTTGCATTTCCCGCATAGTGTCCTCCTACAATCCCACCGTGTGCCTCTTCCATAATTGCAATGCGCTCATGTTCTAGTACGCAATCAACAGAGAACCTCATCACAACCCATTTTGTATAGATCTCCACTAATTAGCATGTAGGGTGCGGTGCGTATGGCCAACTTCTTCTTCTCCAAGGCCTTCATTCCGTCTGGTGCCACACCTATCTTAATGAATACCGCAATATCTTCTAAGTTTGAGGGTGCGCACGTTGTGCATCCGGTATGGTATCCTCAATGCTCGCGGCATGCCCTCCCCGAATCAATCCTAGACAAATGATCAGGTCAGAATTACTTTTTCTTGGTTTGAAAACCACCATGAACTCAAATTCTTGGAACAATAATACCCACCGACATATGCGCCCTTCAGAGAACAGGGTTGTTCACCAAGTATTTCAATGCCATATGGTCAGTGTAAAATATAAATGGGATTGCCAACAAATACTATCTAAATTTATGAAGCATGTAGATCATTAACAATTACTCGCACTCAGTCGTAGTGTAATTCTGCTCTGCTGGTGTCAATTTCCCACTTGCAAAGTACAAAGGATGATCAACAATCCCTTCACCAGTCGTGTGCAAGTATTGCCCAATGGTGGTCCCCGAGGCATCTACATGAGCATGGAATGGATTATCCAAAGAAGAGAAAACGTAGGATGGGCACGATGACAAGCATATCCTTCAAAGTGTCAAATGCCTTCACATTTGTGCCTCTTCCCAATGAAAGGCACTCTTATGTCTAAGCAACTCTTCTAAAGGCACGGCAATCTTGGCATATCCCTTGATGAACTTCCTGTAGTACCTCGTATGCCCAAGAAATCCATGCACTGCGCTTTGACTAGTAGGCTCCCTCAATCCCACAATTATTGCAACTTTTATGAGATCTACTAGTAGGCCCTCCTTACATATGATGTGCCCCAATAATGTTCCAAACAGGGTAGCAAAGACACATTTCTTAATGTTGAGGGATATCCTCAACTATCGACACCTTTCAAACATTAGCCTTAAGTTGTCACAATGGTCGTTCACTAACCCATATCGCCCAATCATCCGGGGTAGATTTGAAGAAACTTATGGATAAAGTCTCGGAAAGCTTGTACCACAATGCCCGAGAGCATTAAAAACCCTTCAAATTCTGTGCCAATATCTAATTGTACCAGGCAATTAGAAGATATGACGGGAGGAGGAAAATTCAGAGGTTAAATCCACACGCTTGCAACTCTATCAAATATAAAAAGGCATATTAATTCACAGGAGTGTGGGTGCAGATATTTGTTCCAAAGGAGGTCACATATCTGACGCGTGTGATAGAATATCTACATGAATAACTCATGTGCATGATACAAGATCTAAAATGGTCAGTTTCAGCTTTTGCTAAAATGGAGTTGTAGACATCTTTCTTTCCGCCACCATATTTTCTGTGTCAAATAGGTATTTAGGTTTTCTTAGTTTTTATTGCAAATGAGTTGCAAGTTACGCCGGAGAGGGCTTGAATTTTATGTGTATAATATGGTTTGGATGTAAAATATATTCTATGATCTATGATAGATGTTTGAGCGAAGAACATAAGTTACATTTTGTTAAACAGTTCACATGTCTTTATGTAAGGTTCCACATTCTGCATACATGTCTATCAAAACATTTACAACTATATCTAACAAAATTCTTCTATATTTTGGCACAGGTTGGGAGTACTTTGGCAAATTTAAACTAATTGGGTTGGAGCCCTGTTTGTTGCATATGGTGAAACAAGGCGAGGAGTATGCTGGCAAATGTAAACAGGAGTAGAATCGGATGGATAAGAACACAAAGATGGAAGCCTCGTTTATAAGAAGCGTGGAGATGCTCTTCACTACAACATCTTGGGTATCATTGGCAGGTTTCTTAATCTCATCTACCCACCAAACATAAAATTCCCTAGAGATATGTCATCTCATGGAATGAAGTGATTGAAGGATACTGACAAAATGGGATTGTTGTCTACGCTTTGGGAACATTTAAATGCCAAAATATGAACTTTTGTAAATAAACGCCGAGTGTTCAACCAAATGATACAACATGTTATCTTTTAAATGAATATCATAATTGTATCTTACTGAAGACATGGTCATCGTCAAGAGACATTGTGATTGTTTCATCAAATAAAACAACTGTATATTCACCCCGATCAACTCACCTATACCAACATACGTGTGGCCCATAACAAAATACAAGCTTTATAAAGAACGTATTTAACATCCATCAAGGCATAGTAGGCAATGTTTTTTTGTTGGAAGTTACTATATTATCCTCTTCCCATCACACAAACTTAAAATAGAAAAATTACAACTCCAATAAACTAAACATTGTTATCCTCTCCGCGTAAATTGCAACTCATTTAGAACTGCATCGGATTCTTTAATTGACTTCCAGAGAAAATGCTTTGGCTCTTAATTAACCTTGCTTCTTCACACGATCTGACAAAAATTTCTCGGTGGATACATGATCTCCAAAGATTTGGTTCTATTTTTTGTTAGATGGAATCATTGAAACAGTCTCCCATGGCCCTGAATGTCTAGTGTGCGCCATCTGTGAGAGCCCTTTTGAAAGGGGCTAATGGATCAAACTACCACATATCCTTAAAATATGGTCTTTTTGGGACAAGGCTCTTCAAGACACACAAAGTGCCTTCCCTTTCAAAGTTTCTCAAGTGGCTCGCAAAAAAGCAACTCGTATTGTTATGCAAGATAGCGTTGCGGGGTCATATGCCACATCCCTAGTAGAATTGGCCCAGTTTGTGAAGTCCCTAGATGCTATCAGTAGAGACATCGATAAGCTCTCTCAATACATAACCAATAAGGTTTTTTTAATTTCCTTGTTAATCCAATCATACCAGACGAGAAGAAAAAGGGTATTCTCGAAGACATTACAAATGATGCCAAGTTTCAGCCTTATACATTAAATTTTCTCTACATTCTTATTGACAAGAAAAGGATTGACTTGATTGGTGAGATTTTCAAAGAGTTTGAGACTGTCTACAACAAACTGACCAACACAAAGTTGGCAGTTGTGTCTTATGTAGTCAAGCTTGAGAATCAGATTTCTCTTGGTCCTTCACAAAATCAATGCAATGTTTTTTGTCGATTTAAGTCATATCTTCTGCTAGAGTGTTTCCATAATGGCTTGCTTAAATCTGTTAGGCCACAATTCATCTATTGTTGCCCTGCACTCTTCCTCTGACAGAGGAGTTTGGGATTCTTCTACATGAGCGACGCCTCTGTCAATCATAAAAATGTTTTAGCGTCCAAAACAAAAAAAAAACATCTATTCATGTCTTTATTTTTTGATTTATCATCAATTTTCTAATCATAACATACATGATTAAAATTATTCAAATTGATGAAATATCTATGATAATAGTTTAAAATAGGCAAGTTATATTAAGGAAAAATCCTTAAACATTACAAATCTCAATTCAATAAAGGAGAAGTGACCTTCTTTTGGGAAAAAAAAATATTAATTCCATGATAGAACTGTGTCAGAAAAAAAAGAATAAAAACAATACAGCAAAAAGAGGATCCCTTCTAGAAACACCGACGGGCCCGCAAATCGGTCGTAATTAAAACAATTTCATTTCGTAAATCACCGGGACCCATATCTACTTTTCCCCTAAGCGGTACCCCATGAATAATTTCAGTGTATACGGACCATAACTACTGTAACGAAATGCCACCATCCTGTTTAACAATAAACCTGAAACGGACTCCATTGCAGTAGCTTATCTTCCAGACTTACATAGACTGGATAATCAGACAGTCTCGTAAGAAAATCATTTTGTAGAATTATCTTCTGTTTTGAAAATATGTCAAAATATTTGTAGAATTATCTTCATACAGTTACAAAATGCAAGTCGCCGGTTCCAGACAACCAATTATTTCTCCATCAAAATAAAATATGAAATGCATTTTACAAGATCTGCAAGAAATAAAAAACCAGTAGGAAGAATTTATACGGCGATGGCACCCCATATAATAAATCAAACCAAAGTATTATATTTAGCATACGCGCAAATGAGTACAAGCCGCAATCTAGTAGCAGCGCCAAATAGGAAAGAAATGGTGAATGATCCACCGTCTAGCCTAATACAAAAACCAACCAGCCACAATGAAGAACAATGTTTAGAAGTTAAAATAAATTATGGAAGGAATACGTAATGGAGCTCCGCTCGAAAGGTGCAAATCTAGCCTAATATAAAACCAACCAGCCACAATGAAGAACAATGTTTAGAAGTTAAAATAAATTATGGAAGGAATACGTAATGGAGCTCCGCTCGAGGCGCTCATCCACGCAGACGACACCTTGGTTTGGTCTACCAACACTTTCAACAAGGGCGTTCATGGGATCGAACTCGAACCAACTAAACCTGGTGTTGTACGACAAAAACAACAAGTGTGTGGCAAAGCTTGATCATCCCACGTAGACACTTTTCGGTGGGGTAGCCATTTAAAGATAGACACCGTGAAGAAGTTGGTCGGTCGGGCCTCCGAGAAGGATGGGTCATAGGGGCCTTACGGCCTTGTAATGGAAGCGGGAGGATTTGCGATGTACGCTAGTTTCTCGACGCCCGCCCTACAACACTCTCACTACTACTATGACAACAAAATAAAGGGCATGTTCTCCATCATGCGCGTCTGTAATGCGCCATTGAAATTAACTTATAAATAGACAAAGCATAATACCCATCTTCTTTAGTCACTTTATCTACACTTTACATTTCAAATTTTACAAACTTAGACCAAATTACTTATTCAATAGATCTAAGAAAGAAGTACAAATTCTATCTGCCCATCCGAAAAAACCTACAACTACATTTCAATTTTTACAAACTTAGAAACGAAAAACCTATTCAATAAATGAAAAAAAAACGCATAAATTTTATTTGTCTCCATCACATTTTAGATCACAACATGGAATCCATCTCCAAATTGTAAAATCTATTGTACATTTTACAGATTTCTAAGAAGATTTACATATTTAAATAACCAAAAACTAAATTAAAAAAATCCCTTTTTTAAATGTTACACGTGGGCGGCTATACCCATAAACGTTACATATATTCATTGCCAAGGTGCCGTCTGAAGTGGGTGAGGGAGAAGCCGCTGAAGGAGTTGGAGTGAGGGTTTGAGGAGCAGGTGAGAGCTCGGGAGACGGGAGGATCGTCCACCTGAGTCTTTGTAATGGTACTCTTAAACGTAATTGGCCACAACTGCTCTTTGTCATTTGTGAACATTAATCCAAATATTCTTTTCAATCTGTCATTCAGTGTTTACCACCATTCCTCTTCACTGACTTTTTATGTTGGTACCTAAACTTTATTTTTTCTGTTACGTGCACCCATATATCTCTGCCGAATCGAAGATGCACGACGTCCCACATATTCACATGTGACCTCATGTTTTCAACGTAAAACTCAGCACAATTTCAAAACAGTATCAAACAAAGGAAGCCATTAATATTCAAAGTTTTCCTGCAACTAAAGTATTGATTTTTACAGGTGTAAGATAATGCTGAATCTAAAATTTCCTTCGGGGCACTGTTCTACAAACTTTATTGCGACTGCAAGATTCCTGCAGAAACAGTAGATGTACTCCAAGATCCTTAAAAAGCGCATTTTTAATTGTTTACAGACCATATGAATCTCGCCACCTTAACGTTGACGGAGTACACTGGAAAAAGTTGTGATTTGTTTATTCTGGAGCGAAGAAGTTTTGGTTTGGATTGTTTGACTGTGTATAAAGGTGCGGGTTGCATTATTGTTTTGGTGCGGCTGCCCGTAGAAAAATCACTGGCAAGACAGCCACCAAATAAAAATGGGTGGTACAGCACAAATCTTAGCTATGACTGCCAGTAAGTTCTCATGCCGGCCACTCCCAAAAGCAAAAATAGTAAATATCTAGGACTTACAAAAATATCTAAAATCCGGCAACCTCTAAAGTTAAGCCACCGGAATTTGACACTTTCCAGCAATGCCTTCTTCAAAATAAATGCCTCCGCGAATAAAAGTCATCAAAAATTTTAATCATAGTATTTTGCTATATTAAAAATTGATATTAACTTTTCTAGTATTAGTTTTAGTTTAAAATAATTTTAAAGAGCATGTTAAGTAATATTTGTTGATAAGTTGATTTCAATTTGTGGATTATTATTTTTTGTGTCAAAATTTATTGTCTAAACTATTAAATTGTATTAAAAAAAGTAATCTCTAATTATTATTTTTATCGTTTCGTATTGTCAAGTCTTTTGTTCGTAAAAGTGTCATTGTAAAAGTCCGTAAAATAAAAAAATTGCCTTACTGGACGCATTTTCGAGGTAATCGACGTTTGGTTTGTTATCACATATGCTATTCAACCGCAAAGTAATATTTTCTAAGTAGCATCTTTCATTGGAGGATGGAGGCAATGGAGGAAGGAGGTCAATCAACAACCTCTTGCCAGCCACAAGCGATGGGGCCGCACAATGAAGTTGTGGTATTTTTCAGTTGTGTGTTTATTTTCCACTGTGTGAAAATAAGAACAGATGTCACATTCTTGTTCAATTGTAATGTGTGAGAAATTCCTATATGTAACCTCCTAGAAGAAAACATTGTAGAGTATGTCTCTAAGTTTATTGTAACACTCATAGATTTGGAAAGGGTTGGTGGTAGATCCAGAAAACCACAGATGTAAAAAGGTAGATAAACTTTTATTGATGTAGCGGTCCTTTGACTGCCTTCCTTCTTTATGAAGATGATCCGCTAGTGGAATGTCGAGTGCATTCTTTTCATGGAGTAAATGCGGGATGTGTTCCTTCGCATAGTTGTGGTCATGTGCAACAAGACAGTCAACTAGTTGGAAGTTTACACGCCTTTCTTTGATCCAGATTATGAGGCAAGCCCGTGCAACATGTTGCAGAAAAAGGAGTTATGTTGTACCATGTCAACATTAGGGGAGTGTATATTGGGAATTAATAATGTTAACAATAGGGGAGTGAATGTTACCAAAATATTGTGTAACATTATTAAATAAATTGTAATATTATTAATAATGAGTTTATAGAACTCATATTAATAATATAGTTGTAATAGTTTAATTATTTGAGTGAGTTGTGAGAATAATTCACGTAGCTATTTTGTAGTGTGAGTGATCCTAGGGATGTTTGAGAGAGAGATTAGTAGATATGACTAAGAGATTCATGGAGAGATATATGAGGGTTTGAAGATGAGTGTTGACTACCTTTGTAGGAGATCAAACACTATAAATTGTATGCTCCATCTATGTAAAGATATCCCGAATGAATTTAATTTCCATATTTTATTATTTTTACATGGGAACTTTAGCAAATGGAAAGAGGATTCTTTACAAATTATATCGAGTTTCCTTTTATAGAAAAATAAGAGAAGAGAGAGGGAGAAAATCATATCACACTAGAAATGCAAGAGATCCAACCACCCTCCACCCACTAAGTACCAATCACGATTCAATGCTTACATATAGGTATGGTCGACAAAGGTTACTTAAAAGGTACTTTCCCGGATCATCTAAAAATGTGGAATTGGATGTGTAAGATTTAATCTTTGGTGGTAGGGACTGATTTGCACTTTTTAACTAAGTTAGGGATGAATTTGTTACAATCCATGGGTTTTATATGATTCGTTATCTTCCTCCTATCTTCCGCATCATCTCGATGTTTTTGCCTTTGTGATCCATGACCTTATTTTGAATTCCATGGTCTTTTAAATTTTTTAGCAATTTTCATGTGATCCGCAGACTTGCTTCCTTTCTTATCATGATATGTGACCATACTTTAATTTTTGTAGCCTCTTCTTATACCATGAATCTTCTTACTCAAAGACTCGCTTTATTTTACCTTCCACCACCTTTTTGGCGTCCGAAATTCGCATAAATTTTTTTGTTATGCAACATTTAAATTTGCTTTGCTCCATGACAACCTCTCTCTTGTTCCATGGCTTTTCTTTATTGCACATAATTTCTTCATTCCACATATTTTCTATGTTATGTGGATTTCCTTTGTTGGGTAGACTTTCATTGTCACTTTGCTTTGTGGTCTTTCAACCTTACGTGACTTGTCTCCCGCATAATTTTCATATTCCTTCACAAGATCGTATGTTACGTAGCCTTTGTTATGTGGCATATTTCCTTGAATCGAATGTTCTTTGTTGTGTGGGTTTTGCAACTCTACGAAACTCTACATTTTTAATTTCCATGAAACACTAAGCTCCCTCCTTCCATGGATGTCTTTCTTGAATCTATGTGAGTCTATGACTCGATTGAAGTTGTCCAAATAAAATGAGTACTATTTGGACAACATTTTGGTAACTTTCGGGGACATCTACCTTTTAGATGTAAATACCAAGAGCTTGATATATCCAGTGGGAATGGGGTCAAACATATACCTTAAAAATTGATCCCAAATTTTAAAACTTGCCCTAAATCCGCATGAAGCACCGAACCCAACACTAGTTTGAAACTGATTTTTAGAGCTTTGAATTAATACTTACTATGTTGGAAACTACCCAAAAATAATATGATTTCTTTGTCGATAGAAGTGAATGATTTGGAATGTGCACAAATGCAAAGAGGCTCAAAAAACCTATGTAAAATAAATAAATCATACATGATCCAAATAGAGACATGTAGAGTGTGCAAAAGCACTTGTTTTTCTAAAAAAAAAAAAAAAACTAAACTACTCCTACCCTAACCAATATAAAACCGGTTCGAAAAACCACTAACTGGTTGGGAGAAATAACTCCTTTTCTAATAAAATGTGGCCATGAGATTAGTTTTGTAGAAAACATGGTCTTTAATGAGAGTGTTAAATTGTCTTGAAATTGATTTCCCTTTTGATTAACAAATAAAAAGAGTAAAAATACCTCTTCTAATCTTCATTGGGGTTGGGAAGTATTAGAGTTGATACTTGGAACTTTGAATCTCTTCATCATACTCTAAAGAGAACATGACTATTGGAAATTGTGTTTGAAGATCTGATCTAGCTAGTTATCAAATTAGACACCCATCTTCAATAAATAATGCACTGACTTCCCTTATGATTTTCCCATCTTTTCCCAATTCATCCCCATGAATGGAACTACTAAACACATTTTCCTCATGATGGAGAATGTTTTGCAAGATGATTTAACCTCTCTTCTTCTTATTCCTACACAAACAACTCTTCCTCCACATTTGGATCCTCATCCTCCTCTTCCTTAGCCTCAAACATAAAATGAATGAGATTGAAATCATCCTCCTTTACCCCTACTTGATATTCATATTTGATTTCCTCCTCTAAATTATTTTCCTTGATCATTTCTTCCTTAAACAAGGTTATCAAATCCAAGTTTTCTTCCAAGTCTAATTCCATAATAAAGGGTAAGGATTGATTAGTACATTCACCTTTAAAAGAGAGTAAGAATCTCTCCATGATCTCATATACATCCAAAGCTTCAAAATATGATTTATCCTCTTCTACAAGGATCTTAAGATTGAGGCTCATACATACACATTTTTAGATTTGTGAATTGAGGAAAGGATTTATCTTTCAAATTATCTTGTATAGGTTTCAAAGGTGGAGAAGACACATGATCTTCTTCACGAGGAGGATAAATCTTCTTAGGATTTTTGAGAAATATAGGAACTTCAAACATAGGTTGAAATGGTGTGGATTGACATAGAGGAATGAGATATTTGTATGATGGTAGTAAAGGATTTATCCATTGACAAGGTTCCCTAAAACTAAGTTCATTATCTTACATTTCATTAGTCAATATTAGCATTTTATTTAAGGTCTCATCATTACCTCTAGTTTTTTAGGACTAAACCAACTTAGTAGAGGACCACCCCATTGACAAGATTTTCTTATTCTAGGGGGCTTAGCTACCTTACTCTCACACAAATATTTGGATATTTACATGCTCTTCTCCATGTTTTGAACTCACAACTAAAAATCATCATTAAAGATGAAGCTATCCCCATCATTATAAGCATATCCTTGTTCCTGCAAAACACTATGATCAATAGGGTATGCATGTGGATCAATCTAACATGGAACATGTAAAATTACCATAACAAGGCTCATGTGTATGATTTTGAGGGAGGTTTTGGATGAATGGAGGAGGATTATACTGCTCTTGAAAATGAGGATTCCAATGAGGAAATGAAGTCATGATTTCACAACTTCATGAAAGTAAGGAAAAGGATGAATGGAAATGGTCTGCAAATGAAAGAAATGGGTTGTTGGATCAGTGGAGTTTCTAGATGTGTTGGGATAATTCCTAAAAGGAAAAAGGTCAATAATAAACACACCAATCTTAGTGAAATGAGTTATAATCAACTTAAGATGTCCCACTAGGCATGCTAAAATTTTTGTCACCTAAATTTACACCCTTGTTGAATCTACCAGATTCAATAACTTTGTGAAACATGGGATGATCTCTCAATGCAGAAATTGATTGTATGAGATTAACCTCCGAAGAAGGATGACTTCCTCTACCTATCTTACTAATGCTAACACTACTATTATGCTAAGTTATGATATCTTGAATCACAGGGGAAAATGAATAAGGAATGTGAGAAAGGAAAACTAAGCTAAAAGAGATGTTATGCCATGAAAGAAAGGGGATCTCTCTCCTTAAGTTTTGAGAAATAAGAAAGACTCATGCAAGGTTGAGAGGGAAGATACTAGAAAATATGAGATAATGAAATGAAAACCATGTAAATATAGTCCATACACAACATGAAATGAAAAGAACAGAGAGGCAAGAAGACAATAATCTAAGTCAAAGGGAAGATACAAGCCACATTCAACATCATATTATTGCTTATAAGTATGCACAGTCTATTACAATCACTTAGAAGGCTTTGGATGCATTACAAAATCTCATATTAGAGGTCTATAACTTTAAATTTTAGTTAACATTTTTACATGAAAACTTTACCAAATGGAAAGAGGATCCTTTATAAATAATATTGAGTTGCATTTTATAGAGAAATAATAGAAGGGGGGGAGAACATCAAATTGTGCCAAAAGTGAAGAGATCCAACCACCTGCAACCCACCAAGGACAAATCAAAATTTAATGCTTGTTGAAAGGTATGAATGATAATGGTTGCTTGAAAGGAACTTTATTAGATCATCTCGAAAAATGTGGAATATGACATGTAGGATTTAATGTTGGTTTTTTTGACTAATTCACACTTTTGAACTAAGTTAGGCATGGATTTATTACAATCCATGGGTTTTAGATGATTTGTTATCTTCCTCCTATATTCCACATCATCTAATGTTTCTACTATGATCCGTGACCATGTTTTGAGTTCCATGGTATTTCATGACTTTTAACATCTTCCACATGATCTACAGACTTGCTTCCTTTCTTCTCCGATATGTGACCATAATTTACTTTCCATGACATCTTCTTGTACCATGGGTATTCATACTTAAAGCATCTTATTTATTTTTCCTTCCACCACCTTTTTGTGGTGTTTGAATCCTTTTGTGTAACTTTTTTGTTACGCAGCTATTAATTTTACTTGTTCCGCTGGACCACCTCTCTCTTGTTGTGTGGGTTTCCTTTGTTGTCTTTAAATTTCTTCATTCCATGGATTTTCTATGTTTTACAACTTTCCTTTGTTACAAAGAATTTCTTCATCACTTTTCTTCGTTGTATTTCAACCTTTTGTAGCTTTCCTCTCGTAGAATTTTCATATTCCTTTATAGTTCTACATGCTACTTATCCTTTGTTCCATGACATATTTCCATACGGTGAAGTTTCTTTGTTACACGGGTTCCACAACTCCGTAAAAACTACATTTTATTATTTCCATAGAATCCTAAGTTCCTTAATTCCATGGATTTCTTTCTTGAAGACATGTGAGTCTATGAATCGAACGAAGTTTTCCAAATAACATGGGTGCAATTTTAGACAATACTCAAACAATATTTTCTCCATCCACTAGTGCTTGTTGCACCTACACCTAGGGAACCATTAATTTTGAATATATTAGCTACTCAAAGTGTGCATTAGGAGCTCTTATGGCACAACATGATGACCACAATAAAAATAAGCCATCTATTATCTCCTTCTCACCTTGGTATCCAATGAACTCAACTATACTCCGATTGAAGGAGCATGTCTAGCTTTGGTTTTGATTCTCAAAAGTTGTAACTTTACATGCTAAACAAAAAATGAAGTTAATTACCAAAGCTTATCCATTAAAGTACCTATTTTCCAAATATTCTCTAATAGGTAGAAAAATAAATGGATCATGTTCTAAGTGAGTTTGATATCGAATATGTCCATAAAAGGATAATCAAGGGAAAATCGTTCATGGATCAACTAGTCAAGAATCCTATTTCAGATAATAAACCATTAACCACCAAGTTCTCTAATGAATGAATCTTGACTATT
Organism: Taxus wallichiana var. yunnanensis; assembly: GCA_018340775.1. Lineage (NCBI taxonomy): Eukaryota > Viridiplantae > Streptophyta > Pinopsida > Cupressales > Taxaceae > Taxus > Taxus wallichiana. Next base: position 886,490,428 of record CM031237.1, read on the forward strand.
GAAGAATCATATTTATGGAATATTTATTTTGATGGGTATTTCACTCATCACGAATCGGGGAAAGAATCCATTTTATCACACCACAAAGAGACTTGATCATGAAATACTTCTTCCTTGAATTCCCTATACAAATAAAATTTTTGAGTATGAATCTATTCTATCTAGTCTCTATATCACCATTTTATGGAATATTCAACATATCTAAGTTTATAATGATTCACAATTAGTCATAAAATAAGTCAATGATGAGTATAAAATCAAAGATAACAAGTTAATCCCCTATAAATATATGGTTGAAAACTTCAAGCAATATTTTCAATATACCAATTTGAATAGTAATTATGAGATAGAAACAAATTAGCGGTCACTATGGCTACAATTGGATTGTTACTTCGGATGAATCCTAAAACAAATCAATATTAGTTTTGGTTGAGCACCTAATGATCCTCACTTATTATGTCCCTAAATCAAACATGGTATGTGAAAATTATAGTCCCAACCCCCTTTGTACAAGACATATATAAATATATCCATAACACCACTTTACCATATGGTCTCATGCGATCTTAATAAAAAAATCCTTCATAAAAAAATCCTCTCATTTTACAATCCTCGGCGGTATGCTCTATCATATGGGATACGATGAAACCTTGTTGAGATGTTTGAAATATTACGAGGCCAACCTAGCAATCAAGGAATCCCATGATACACTTTTGGGGCACATAATGGTGGTATGGTTATATCCAAGAATCTCCTTCATATGGGTTATTATTGGCCAACCATTGAAAATGATACCCGCTAGTATGTTAAGAAATGTGTAGCCTATTGAAGCACGTTCACATCATTCATGCCCCATGGAAAGATTTGAAACCCATTACATCAACATGGAATTTCTCAATATGGGTATTTTCTCTCATCGAAAAACTAAATCATGTGTCATTGAATTGTTAAAAGTACATCATCATTCTAGCATCTGAATACTTTGCCAAGTGGGTAAGAGATACACCACTCACCTACATCACCGGTAAGAATATATCCTTATGTTAATTCATTCTTAACCATATCGTTTACCAATTTAATGTCCCATTCACCATCATCATCGAAAAATGATGGATATATTTTTTTAAATTAATTTATTTGTATGCACTTCCACATCCAAAAAATATGGTCTACGCAATATTACCCTTGAGGTAATGTCCAAAAAGAATCCAACAATAAAATCATCACTAAGATATTGGAGAAACTAGTTAATAATGTTGTCCATGATTGACATTTATAGCTTTATCCTGTCCTATGTGCCTATCACACCAAAAGTATTAGTACACCTACCATAGCCACTCCATACTCTCAACTCTTTAATAATGAAGCTATCTTGATAGTTGATATAGAATTTTCTTCCCTCTAGATATTTCTCCAAGTCATCATTAATGAAGAAGAATACCACGCTACTATACTCCAAGAACTTGGACTCCTTAATGAGAAATAGATTAATTCCCTTAATCAACTCAAATCTTACCAAAACAGGATATGTAAAAATACAAAAAGTTAGGCCACACAAATTTGAATTAATGATATTCTTGTTAGGGAAAGTCAAATAATCGCCAATGTTGAGAGAAAAGAAGGGAAATTTTGAGCCTAATTGGCTTGGACCCTACATCATCATAAAAAAAAAAAGGATGATGAGGCTATAAGTTAGATAAGAAGGATGACTACGAGTTTGATGAATCTATGAATGTCATGCATCTAAAGAGGTTATACACTTGATTCTTATTCCTGTTGTTTCTAATAAAACCCATCATATATCAAAAATCCAAAATATTTTTAAAAAGTTCAATGTTGAAAACCAGCTCTCGACGCCTTGGGTAAATACAATGATGAAAACCATATTCTAGTGTCATTTGTATCTATAAGACATGAGGGAATGTCCCATATCTTCCATAATTCATTGTTCACCATCATACCTATTTCCATTCATTTTTATCCTTTTTCATCCCTCATCTCTCTCGACTCTTGTTGCATCTACATGTTGACCTCCTTTACCAATATTTCTTATCTAAACAAAGCCCTAAAAATATCTAATCCTATAACCATCCTCCCAAATTCCTCGCTCTATACCACAACCATATCCATACTTGTTACTATTGGAGCAAATAATCATGACCATCCTCACTGTAGTCACAAAATCATGCACTTTAGACATTTATTTATCTCGGTCTCATACTACTATTTAGAAGATTTTTGAGTGAAGAAAGTACTAATTAACCCCCATCCCTTTGGCCATCTTATTTATTTTATTTCATAATTTATGACCTATTGCACCCATATGCCCAGCCATTTTCACACATCCCACATAATTTTAGTTGTAGTTGGGATGTCCAAATTGAGATTGGGGCACCTTGGTCCCACATGGGGGCGCCCGATCCTTATAGCACATTCCTGCCACTTTTTGGGACTCTTCTAGCCATTTTTCATGTTTATCTTTCATGTGGTAATCCTTTTAAGGTTAGTTACGAAATTAGAGCAAGAGAACCCTATAAATATGAAGTATGAGACCATAATGAGGTACCTAACATCATCTACTACTATCACTCATCTATAGTTGCATCCATCTATTACATTTGCATCCACATAGCTCCATCATCAAGGCAAAAGCTAGGAAGTCTTCATCACACTTCATAGGGGGAGGGATTCTATTTTATTCCATGCACACATTCTACTACATTTTCTACATTTAGCTATTGCTTGCTATTTCACAAAGTGTGACTGCACAAGAGCACTTAGGGCACGACATGCACACACACACACACCAACATCCGGGTCCGAAATGTAGTGCATTGCTCAGTTTAGTAAGCCCACTATTGTGGAAGATGAGGTCAGTCTCGACCCATTCATTCTACATCTTTTTTAGGGTTTTGATACTTCCTTTTGGTCTCTTGCAGGTTATTTCCTCCTCTTAGAATATTTGGAGCATTCGGTATAAGTATAGAAAAATCGATGCGACAAGCAATCAGAGTTTCAGATCACCTTTCGACCTTGTGAGCACCAGTTCCACACATTTTTCCCACTGTGGTTCCTAGATTCCTTGTTAGAGCGCCCATAGGTACCCTAGTCATACCCAAGTGCCCCGTCTAGACACAACATCCAAATCTGTCCTTTTCGGAAATCCTGCATATTCATTCCTACTTTACGATTTTATGTGTATCATCACAACAGTCTGATAGTCACCAATTATCGGTGAGTTGTTTCATTTCCTCCTTACACATTAGGGTTTTGGTTTCATTAGTTTACTTCATTTATTTCATTTACATGTTGTCATAGTATATTTATTTACTATGTTATATGTCCTTCTAGATTAGATTAACTATCCCTTAGCTACCCATTTTAGTTAATCATTTTGGTGAACCTGACTCGGTTTCTCACGCTCTTCAGATCTTTCTTTTCCATTTCCATTTTTAGGGTTTATTCTTCTCTTGTCATGGCTCAATCTCATGAAGAGTTTACTAAAGCTCACCTTAAGTCTATCAACGACTACCTTGTTGAGCATCCTCAAGACCTAGATTTACTTTTACACATCGCTCGTGAGGAAGCTACCAGCCTTGGCTGAAATTGCCACTTTGGCAGCCATGCCCACTTTTGTTTCCACTCAACAACCTCGCCTCTACTCGTTCTCCTATTTCTATTGTCCCCGTTTCTATCCCTACACCCACCAACCAATTCACACCGCCCTTAGTTTCTCATGTCTGAAAAGTCTCATTTTTGGAAACTAAGACTTAACTTCTCTTTATCATGACCTTCAAGCTCAAATTATTAAGCTAAAACAGACCACTTCCCATGCATTGCCATCCTTGGATTCTAATTTTTGCTATATACTCTATTCGCTCCTATCATTTCCATCGATCAGGATCATTTTCAAAAGTTCCTAAACATCTCTAAATGGTGTCGGTCTGAGAAGATCATCTTGAGAGCTTTCAACGATCGTGGAGAACGTGACAAACGGACATCGGAAGCTCTAGATATGTTCGGTCAAAGTTCGGTCAACGGGAAAGTCAACTTTGGTCAACTGGTCAATATTTGGACCAATCGCACTGTGACACGTGGCTTGCCAACACTCGTCGAATTCGCTCGATTTTCCTATCGGGAGACGACAAGTGGACTACAGGATTATTTCTAGGCCACATTATATGGGTCGAAATAATATTATTATTGGTAAGTCCACGTTCCAAATGGCGCCATATATTTCCAAATGCCACATTTATAAATATTAATGTTTAATACATTAATATTAAACCATGTTTTACCACATGGAAAGTGGTGAAGCGGTGGTAAGAGGGCTAGGCCCATACATGGACTGTCCCACGTGGCAAAAGGAGGATGAAGCGGTGTTGGAGGGGGTTTTAAGCCTCACGTGGTCTATGCGCATGGAAAGGCTTAATTCAAAGCCTAAACTACTTTCCCACCGCCCAACGTGGGTCCTTAACAAAATGCGCCAAACATGGGATTTTAACCCATTTCAAACCAAAATCCGCTCCAATGGGAATATTTAACCCATTAAAAATGTATGCCATGCCAAATATGGGTTGTTAACCCACTTAAAAAATATATCCGCCCACATAGGGATTTAATCCCACTTTTTATGTACGGGTGAAGGCTATGGTATTTTTAGCCTAAGGGATAGTATGCAAGTGCATATTTTGTGGGCCCTAATTTTGTATAAATAGGGACCCATTGCATTGTAAAAACACACACGGGTGTAACACATTACACACGGGACACAACACGAGCTTATTATTTGTTAAGCTTGTTGTGGACACATGTGCAACGGAGACACCGATCCCGAGCTTATTATTTGTTAAGCTTATTTGCGGGATGTGTCGACAGGTATTGTCTATTGGCCTATTATTTTAGGCAATATTAGATGGAATATTTGTGATTGGGAGTGAAATGTAAACTACCCAATAGGCCCATAGCGCCACACCAAGTACTTGTAAATCCTGGATTGTCGACCGGAGTGCTAGCTTCGCATTGTTTGCGTCGGGAAGGCCGATCACAGCCGAAGGAGATTGTATACCAGGAAGGTGGAAGTCAGTGCTATTTTTCACCCTTGTCGTCAAGAACTGGTGTACTGGTAGGCAAGTAAAATTCCATTAGGTTTTCTTGTGAAAGTACTATTGTAACTTACAAGTTTTGACTAGTGGAACGGTTCGATCACGAACCCGGAGACGTAGGCAATTGCCGAACTCCGTAATCAATCTGTGTGCAATTGTCGTTATTGTCTTGCATTATTTTTAAATTGATTACTTAAAAGGAGTAAATCATCGGCAAATAATTAAAGCCTATAAGGGTCCGAGATCAGGTCGTAATAATCTGATTATTTTCGGATCATCCACTTATGCATTTCCTCCTAACTTTTGTCACTCCTAAGATTCCCATATTCAATGGGCATGGGGACCCATAGGAACATCTTAGAGCATTTCATGTTGCATGTCTTGACTTCGCCGATGATCATCTCCTTTTAGCTAAGCTCTTTCCTCGTAGTCTCCATGATTATGTGATGTGTTGGTTTTATGACTTACTTTTTCACTCGGTAACACATCTCGCCGATGCATTCCTTACTCATTTTTCTATCAACATTGGCTCTAAGATTTCGTATGCCCAACTAGCACAACTTAAACAGGCTCAAATGAACACCTTGCTAACTATGTTTTAAGGTATAAGAATAATCTAGCTAAGATGACAAATGTCCTTGCCGACTCTGAACTTCAGGATTTATTTATACAAAGTCTATTACCACCTCTACAGGAAATCGCTCTCTTTGAATCTTCTCCTTCGTTTGATCAAATTTTTCACACTCTCAAAATTCGTGAGACTAAACTCCTATCCATTGGAAAACTTAAGTATCGGGACCGAGAACTCATCCTCCACTTGTTTTTGTAATAATACGCCATTTAAACCACCCACAACAAAACCAAATGATGCTAAAGTTACTATCAACACTATTGCCTCTTCTAAGGAGGATCACTCACAACAACCTTAGGGTACATTTAGCACCTTTCCTATGGCTCCGCATCTTATATTGAGACAACTTCTTGACAACAACCTTATTACACTTCCCCTTCCCTCTAGTTAGACCCATCACAACCAAAAGGTAAGAATTACAATGAAATCTTCCACTGTGATTATCACCGATGCATTGGACATTCTACTAATAGATGCCTCAAACTCCGCACCATCATCCAAGATCTACTTGACAATAACAAACTCGAATTCCCATAATCTACTAGCCTTGCCACAAACAATGAAAAGGGTAAGCTCAAGCTTTTTAACACTAATCCTCAACAACACGATAAGAAAACATCGATTCTTCTACTAATCATACGTATCATGCAGTATCACCTCCTGAATCCAAAGCTCTGGACTTCTTAGTTGCTAAGATGGAAGTTTCACCACCAATTATCTCTTTCTCTAACACTGATTATTGTGCCAAGTTTACATCTAATCATTTTCACATCCATGCATCTATTGGCTCCACCCCCATCAACAACACTAAGGTTAACCCATCATGGCCCATTAGTGCATGTTCTATGTCACTCCTTAAGGCTATTTGCTATCCTCTATCTCAAGTTGAGTACCCTTTTGAAAAACCTTTTGGCATTGTTAAGATACATGTTACAGTTGGCCCTCTTACTATGCTTGTACCTTTCCTCGTTGGAAATATAGTTGAGGGATGCGACATGCTTCTAGGTCTCAATTGGATTCATCGCTCACAATATATCATTTCTATGAATCATCTATGCCTCAAATTTATCTATAATAATTAGGTCATCTCTATTAATGGTGTCCCTCCATCCACTCTGTGGCCATCATCTCGTCGCACGGTATCTAGAGCACCCCTCACTTCTTCCGCCACATCACACACTATGTTACTCCCAACACAATCTAATCCTAGCTCACCTACTCGCGCACCATCTCCATGACCACATCACTCCATTAGCCCTATACATCTAGTATAGGCCTATTCCTCACACAACTACTACATCGTGACATAGATCCCCACCTCATTTTATTCCACATGGATCTTCTTCACCTTTGCATTCTATATCACATAGATCTCCATCACCAATGCATTTTACGATGCCACAACCAACTTCATACATTCATCCCTCCCATGCGTACAAGCTTCATTCCCCACTACAACAATTTTCTACTATACCTCCTCTATTAGAGCACAATCATGCACTTTTACCTCCAGTACCAGTTGAAGGACATTTGACCTTCACCATCATTGGATAGCTCGTTTCTTCACACATACTTGGGGGGCATGACACTCCCCCATTTTAGTCTTAGCATAGTTATCATCATCATATTTTCCATTCTTATACATTCATATCTTCACATTATATATATTCATCATACATTCTAGCATCACCACCCAATGATGCACTCTTTTTCTTTGGCTCATACTTGATTGTTTAGGGATTACCATTTCATTAAACCCCACACACTACACTATAGACATTATACATTGCATTTCATCATACATCATGTGCTATACACCAATACATACTACACTTAGTTTACATTTTGCTATTATTCTACATGCATCTTGCATCATACCTAGGTCATTCTATGTATCATATATCCTAGTCATTCTACACATTACATACATTATTAAGCTATCTACATACATAGTCCAATCATACATTGTGCATACCTACCTCATACACATTCTACATACTATGCTAGGTTACATTACATATGAGTCTAGAGTTACATTACCTTTTAGCATCACATTCTATACACTCCGTCTTTACATATTCTATACACCACATGGTTGTTTCATCATTACACATACTACATTTTTTTCTATGCGTTGCACTCACCACCCTATGATGCATGTTAGTTATTTGGTCCATACTCGACTACCAAGGGATTACAAATCAAATTGAACTTACCTTCACCAAACGTTTATGATTCGATTTTTCACCATGTGACATCTCTAGCTTAGTGACATATGCCTTAGGCTACATTGTCACCTATTCTATCATCTTGTAGTGGTATACACCTTAGGTTACATCACCACTCCCTATCATTTATCTTGTAGTGATATACACTTAGTGCTAAATCATCACTTATTCACTCATCTCATAATGATATAAGGTCCAAAAACATCTCTTCTACATGTCATATATCATCACTAAACATTCATCACAACGCGCTAGACACGATGTACACACTACTCGACCATTTCCCAATGACACACTCTCATTTATGGTTCATTCTTGACTATTGAGGGGAAAACAAAATGAACCTCACTACATACACTTCCATCCACTCCGGGGGGCATGTGGCTCCTATCATTCCATCTTGTATTCCATTCCATCTATCCATAACATATTGCATATGTGATTTCTTTTATTCTTGCTTACTCTTGCTTCTTCATGATCACTTTATTACACATGCTAGTTTGATTACTTGTATGTCATTTATCTATATCATCCACACATGTGTGTTCACATCTTTTTCCAATTGTGATCACATAAACATGTCTCTTACACATAGCATGGATGTCCACCTTCTACCCTTCCTACACTAGTTTTCGGGGCATCCACACTTTCGTCTCTTCCACGTGTTATTGTTTCATTCTATACTTAGCACTTTACATTACTTGCTTATACACATTTTTGACATACTATCTATCTTTCTAACATGCTAACGGGTGCTTCATGTGTAACATTTTTAAGCAAGGATATTGGTTTCCATTATTGATTTTTCCATTCGCATGCTATTATTTTCTATTATTTCATGGGCCTTGCCCTATGTCCGTGTGCACACTTTTCTATTGTTCAGTGCCATGATGGCCTTGCATGTCTTGCAACATCGTGAGTACTTGTCCCATGTTTGAACCAACTTTGTGCAACAAAATTGTCTTCAGGTGTTTCCATTACTTTTCTCGGGTATATTTTACACTGTTTGTGTAGCTTATACACTTTCTTCTACATGCATGTGTGTTTACGCTTGTCTTTGGCTAGCCTTTCTTGTTTGTGTGTGCCTTGGTTTCTACCAAGCACTTTTTAGTGTACATATAGTTGGCCCTCCTTTGGGCCCGCATGTCTCCTATCAAAGAAGTTACATGTACCCCAAAGAGGGGGCATCATCAAGAGGTTTCTACATAATAACAAAAATATTCTACACCAGTTTGGTTCGGCTTACATCTAATGAGTGGGTTCGAGACCAGCATACGAACCCCATACACAACAGATTTTATAGGACATGGTGTCCTTAACATTTTCGGGAAGCAATTACATGCTGGAGGTTACAGTGGGTACGCCTCCCTACATTACTTTTGTCCAATGGCATCGATCACCCAAAAACCCTGAAAGTACAGAGATCTCTCCACACACATTTCAAGCATAAGTTAGAGATTCAAGGACACACAAAGATTTCCTCCATACACATCTTCAACCAGTGGGTGGCGTGAGATCACCCAAAAACTTGCAGACAGATATCCTTCTACACTCTCTTGACATGGATTAGGTGCACATGTTGCATTTACATTTTCAATTTACATTTATGTATTTTTTATGCTTTCATACACATGGAATTTTTACACTTACATACATACATATTTGATCGCTTGATCGCATTTTCTCCTTCTAGGTCCAACCACATGAGAAAATGTAGTCAAATGGGGATAACAAAACGTGACAACAACAACAATAACACATTCCGTAATAACACACATTATTTACTAACCATGCAAGTATAATACACATTGTAATAGCTACACACATGTTTCACCCTCGGGTTCACTCTCATCACTTTTTTCTTTATGCATTTTTCATCTATAGTTTCCACGATCCTCTATATTTTTATCATCCCACATTTTGTCTAGTCCTTTGCACACTTATACTACACTCTTCATGGAAATTAGGTACACATCTCTATCTACTTTATGTTACTAAGATTTCCACTCACCAACATAAAGTGGGGCAAAATGTAGTCACAAAATCATGCACTTTAGAAATTTATTTATCCCGGTCTCATACTACTATTTAGAAGGTTCTTGAGTGAAGAAATTACTAATTAACCCCCGTCCTTTGGCCATCTTATTTATTTTATTTCATAATTTACGACCTATTGCACCCATATGCCCAACTATTTTTGTACATCCCACGTAATTTTAACCGTAGTGTGGTGCCCAAATTTAGTACTAGGGCGCCCATGGGCACCCTGGTCCCACCTAGGGGTGCCCCGATCCTTTTAGCACTTTCCCGCCACTTTTGGGCCTCTTCTAGCCATTTTTCATGTTTATCTTTCCGTGGTTGGCCTTTTTGGGGTTAACTATGAAATTAGAGCAAGAGAAACCTATAAATATAAATTTATGAGACCATAATGAGGGACCTAACATCATCTACTACTATCACTCATCTAGAGTGCGATCCATTTATCGTGCATTTGCATCCTCATAGCTCCATCATCAAGGCACAAGCTAGGAAGTCTGCATCACACTTCATAGGGGGAGGGATTCTATTCTATTCCATACACACATTCTACTACATTTTCTACATTTAGTTATTGCTCGTTATTTCATAAAGTGTGATTGGCACAAGAGCACCTAGGGCACGACATGCACACACACACACACACACACACACACACACACTAGAAATACATCTGGGTCCAAAATGTATTACACCACTTAATTTAGTAAGCTAATCTGTTGTGGCAACCGAGGTCATCCCGACCTATTCATTCTCGTATCTTTTTTAGGGTTTTGATACTTCCTTTTGGCCTCTTACATGTTATTTCCTCCTCTTGGAATATTTAGAGCATTCGACGCAATATAGAAAAATTGATGTGACAGTATTCGTAGTTTCAGATCACCTTCCAACCCTATGAGCACCTATTCAACACATTTTTCCTGCACATGACACCCAAATTCCTTTTTAGAGCACTTTGTAGGAACCTCAATACTACTCCAGCACCCAGAGTAGATACGACAATCGATCTATCTTTTATGACACTCCCGCATATTCATTCCTACTTTCTGATTGTTTGTGCATCACGCACACTGGATTCGATGGTCACTAGTTATCGATTAAGTTCTTCCTTTACCTCCTTGTACATTAGGGTTTTGGTTTCATTAGTTTTCTTCATTTGTTATAAACATGCATTTTCATGTGGTACATTGAGTTCAATATAAGCTACACACAAATTATTACATGATGTAGGGTGCTTGACATATTTCTTTACCCGCTCTTCCGCAACTACTAGTGGCATTCATTTTTTTATGTTTCTCTTATACAAGTGCCATTTTTCCAATATTTACTACTCTTCACGTTTACTTACATTATTCACTCAAGTACATACATCATTTCATACTATTTATTACTCTATCATGCTGGTGGGTGATTCATGTGTAGTATTTGTTTTGCAGTGTCACTTCCGAACCAAGCTTATCTTCATACGATTGTTTATTTCTTGTTTTACATGTTTACTTTGTATTTTCATTTGTTTTTGGGCTATGCCCTATGTTACTTAGTAGATTGCTTATCGGGCATGTAGGGCCTCAAGGGTCTTGAAATATCTTGAGTGGTTTCCATGTATGTGGCGCCTTGTTTCGCATGTTGTTCTCTTTATGTTCCCTTGCATGCTTTTCTTCTTACATCTATTGTGTATTTCTATATTGATTGCTATTAACAACTTATTAGATTTTCTACTATATTATTATGTATGCGCCATGGTATACACCATGTGCACTCCCTATTTCCCTACAGAATCCTATAACACATATACACATTAGCTACATGTCCTCTTGTTTGGTCTACACTCACATTTCTCTATCTCACACACCCCAAATAAGGGGCAACCATCGGGTGATATTTCACCCTCACAAAGTAGTTCAAAATGAGGAATCATAATAACATGTATAGAATCAAACAATTCAAAGGTCCAGAAATAGACTTGGGTCAAAAATACACAGTACCAAACCATACAAAGAATACCATAATGTATGGGTGATATGAACCATTCCATACGCTTCTATCCTCGTGGTAGATTCAATAATTTTCTCAGTTGGTATAGTTTCTCAAGGACATTTACATGATTTTTACTCAATTTCAATGACAAAATGCATGGTATAGTTCATATTATGGTGGAACTAAGGGTATTTTCAAGCTATCATTTCCCGATATATTGTGTCATTATTTTCAATAAATTGGATTCATGTTCATCTACAGTGGCACTTATTTGTGGGTCTTGGGAAGTGTCAAGGTGATTATCATCCATGCTTGACCTCTCATTGCTCGTATTTTAGTGAAGGGATGTGGAGAAAATTGAACGATGCTCATACAATTCTCTTCACCATGTGGAGTGCATTTGCACTTATTTCTATTCTCTTTGGTACATTCCACTTGGGTACTAATTACCCCCAATTCCTTTCAACCATCTATAACACAAAGTTCAGAAAATCTCCATGAAACGGTGAAGTGAGTAAGCTCTCCCCCTCTCTTGCAAAAGAACTAGGTGTACAATTTATTTTGTTTTGATTTTCTACTTTCACATTTCTATTTTCATACTAAGTTCAAAATTTTCAAGTTAAAGTTTGATTTCCTATACTATGGACATTGATTACACATTTCTTTATAGGTATGCATCTTGGAAAAATAAACACAACTAGAGAAAATGCAAATTCCTAAAGACAAGCAAAGTATTTCTACACACTCAGGTAACTTTTCCTTTAAGTACACAATTTTCAATTCCATACTTAAAGGGGAGGAAAATGTAGACACTCATTTTGGTAATTCATGTCTTACAACAACAAAAATTGTACAACACTATTGTATTATCTCACACTTGCTCAATTTTTCCAATTATGTTATCCCTAGCTATATCTCACTCATTCTTGCTTGCATACACAACCTATTTGTTTGCATAATAATCATATTACTCCATCAAATTAGGATATACCCTCACACATTGCAATTCCAATTCCTAGATCATTCACACATGCATCTAGGACCAAAACACCCTAATGGGCCATATAGTTCATACATTATGGACCCACCTAGCCACTTTGGTCCTTTTCCTCCAATGGTAATTTTCTTGATTTCAAAATATTTGGTACACTTCTAGTTGGCCTTATCTCGAGTTTTTAGATCCATAACACATATATAACCAGTTTATCCATATCTCATTAAAGGGGAGGGAATTCATTATAATTGCACCTTAGCATCTTAATGAGACAACCCCGAGAGCAACACGCACAAAGCTACTCCAAGACTCCCTTGAGCTTCATATACTTTGCATACTCATTCTAGGGTAATAATTTACTTAGGTATACAAGAACAAGAGGCATAATATCAAGGTCAAGTCAAGCTAGGGAAATAGCTAAGTACAATTTCATTTTTGCAAGAACATGATTATCAATTTAGTTGCATACATTCTAGATATCACATGCTAGGTGAGAACGATGTGCGGTTTGAGCCCTATTCGAGTAATGGAAATGTTAGCATTTTACCAAGGTACCCACAACCCACCTAACATTTATTTTATAGGACTCTCTCACCATCTAGGGTTTTAAAGATTCAATCAATTACATGAGTATCTCAAGTATTGAGGTCCAAATTCTAGATAGGATCAAAACAAGAAGCAATGTGAAAACCTAGAAAATTGTAGGAGTTAAAATTAGAGAGGGAAAAGGGTGGACAAAATAGATATGGCAGGCGGGGTACACTTTGGTCCGTACCATATGCTTTGGGCCATATAGCTATTTAAAACATAGTTTCAAAGGCAGGTCAGATCATATCATTTACAACCATTTATAGTCATTGGGTCACCCAGATTAACATAGAAACTAGGATATCGATAATCCCTCTTCTCCTTTTCATTTCTAGTATTTCAATTCATTTTTCTATCATTATCTATCTTGTTTCATGTATTATCTTAATATTGCTACAATTAGCTTTTAAAACTAGTTGATTAGGATAATACTCAATCTGTTACTTGGCCCTATAAATTTAACCATTTAGGTTAAATCACATATACCTCTCTATTGCATAATAGTTCCTACCCATGATGTAGTAGGGATCCATCACATATTTGAGGTAATGATAATTTTCCCATACTATCCATAATGCCTTATATGGTCACCAAATAAGTTGATGATCGTGCAACTCATCTATGGCCCTCCTGTAATAAAAAAGGTCACTCAAATGTGGCCTCAAGGTACCAATTGTCATCACACATCCATATGTGATGAAATCATCCAGATCCCCTACTCAGCAAACCCATTCAAGTATATCTATATTAATATGCTCCTAGGCCAATATCTGGAGTAGTGTAGAGGGTCCTAGTCCATGTGCGTCTCTGTAAGTAGTCATATAAATGTCCCTGAAGTGCAGCTAAAACACATGGTCCCCACTTAAAATAATTTTAGTTCTTTTTACATATCTACAAATACATCAGCTATACATATCTGGTCTTATCACATGACACAATGTCGTTGATAAGAACCATTAGGAACATCGAGAACCTTCAACCAAACCTTGATCGTAACATCTATCCACATCAATAAAGACCATGAATAACCCTTAAATATGCGGATTATCATCCTATGCATCGCTAAAATCCTCCACATAGTCCTCTGTATACCATCATTCCTTATATGGGAAAGTATAGTATCTTCTAGACATCCTCCAAAGCAGTGATTTTCATCTCACTAGTTGGTAATTAAAACTTACTAGTCTCATAGTGTCATTTCTCTACTAGTGTTGTCAATATCAGCCTGTCATTCTAATCTTGAGCATTAAAGATAAGTTTTATAGAATAAAAACATGCAGAAAAAATGATATCATACAATGTAAATTAGGACCATAATGATGTGAAATCTTGTGATGGATGTTCCCTTACCACCACCGTATCAAGTACTTCCTCCAAAGTAATCCAAATCACACACTTATTTTACATATCCAGTAATTTTTCTTCATACTAATAACTAACTACCCTTGTGTCTTCTTTGACAAAAATGGTGTTCCCTACATTGTTTTCATATAAAAAGTTTTCCCCATCACCGTTTTCTCAAAACGATGCACTTCCTAGCTCCATTTTTATGAAATAATTTTTTCTCCACCTAGATCTAAATTTCCAAAATAACGACACCCAAACCACAAAAATATCACACGTGATAATGTTTCCTCGAGGGATTTGTTTTCACATATTTTCTTAACTACCCACATTTATCATCCCTATTTATGACATACCCCAAACCTACAAAATTAGTAATTAAATACAAGATTTACCAACTATTTTCTATCGATGTGCCTCTAATGATCCCAAATGCACTCACCGCGATGTTGATCATACAAAATTCTCATAGTTATTAAAGGAATTATAGGGCTCAAATATCAACTTTATTAAGTCAAGGGTGAAAATGAATATGTTTTACCCCCAATTCACTATCTACCCCCATATTTTTACCCTTTATGACCCCTTCCTATCTTCGTGACCCATTTAATCCTTCTACAAAGGTGTCCCATGAACTGAAACTTACTCTCTCCTCATTATTAATTGATCACTTTAAGTCCTCATCGTTAAATCAACATTTGAACAATCACATTAATCGGTGAATTGTTCATAAAATTCAATCCAATGAATCCAAAATTGAATCAATGCTACAAATCACCCTTTCATATATCATTGAATGGGGCATGACTAAGGCTCACCACATTCCAAACCCATTACATGTCTTCTTTTGTTTCATACATCATTGGTTGTGTAAATCCTATATTGTAATGATCTCAATCAATGTATCTCCCTTGCATATATCATTTCTTGTGGATTCATAAATCATATCTAATTAAAAATCAAATAAATTATAATACCTCCTGTGTATCTATCATTTCCAAGGGCATTATCAAATGAATCAATCATGCTCCCTTTCATGTCTTCATGCTTGGGGCATCATAAAATTAAGAAAATATTAACCAACATATCAATTAATCAACAATCATTACGCATCGAATTTTGTATCCATTATCTCCCATCGAATACTAACATTGCTTTCTTCCCATCATAATTTTGAGTGGTCATTCATCTTATTTCCTCCCACATGACCCCTCAATAGGGCATCACCCTTCCCAAATCCGTCATCTTTCTACTTTGAATAGTCATTACTTCCTACAATTTTAATAACTCTTAAAAGAAGAGAAAAATGAATACATTACTAATTTTATTAATTATACTCACCTAATATTCATGATATTCATCTCATACAATAACCTTACCTCATATCCCATTCCCCAACACTCCAATTAATCACCCCCACTTAACACCAATTAAATCCTCGTCTCATATTTTGGGAATTTAATATTCCCTAGACCACCTACCGACCTACTAACCTAGCCTCTCCTACTAACTACCCTCACTAATCCCTCATTAGCACACTAATCACATCTAGAAATTTCTAAGCTAATCCAAGATCTTTCTACCACCTTTCTAGAATTTTTAGATTATAGAACTCTCTAACTCTACCATATTCCATGAATTTTTAATTCATGGAAATTCCTCTCCCTCTAGAATCTTCTACTCTCACATTCACCCTCCACCATTGATCTAATCCAACATGGATTAATCCTAACCCTCCATTCTCTTATAAATCAATCCACCACTCTCTGTAAGCTAACTTGAAATGATGATGTCAAACCTCAGTAGCCAATAAACCTAAATAAGTATACCAATATTTTTCCACCTCTTGAGATCCATAAATAAATCTACAATGAAGTGTTGTCCTATTTTGGAGATAATTCTACAATAACCAACAAGATATCATCAAACAACTTAGGTAAATCCTTCCCAAAAAGAGCAATAAAAATAAAATTAAAGGGAGGTGATAATCTTAGCTTTTAGGAGAAGAGTCTTGATTCGTTTTCCCTGGATTTTTCATGTAATCTTCGGGAGCTAAACTTAATATGTTTAGTACCCTTAACTTTGTCATAAAAACTTGAAAAAATATGGTTTTATACCTTTAACACATTAATAATAGTATCACATATTTGAATCTTTTACAAACATTTTTGCCTTTTTGATAATCCTCATGTTGATTAATCAAGCTCATGTACCAAATCTACATATTCAAGATCACTTGAAATCTATATAGGTACCTCATTTTACATACAAAAATGTTTCCCCATTTTATTTTTCTAAGTTTTTAACTCCTAGATCAAGTTTGTATCTCCTGACATGTTCATCCAATAACTTGTCCCATCGATAGGTTCAACCTCGAACATATCCTATTTTTTTCAACATGTCTTCCGTTTATCCAACAATCATTTTTTCAAATTGGATATCATTTTTTAGTTTTCCTAGGTGTGGTTTTTGGGTCATTTTGCATAGGAAATTGATGAAAGGTCCTATATATATATATATATAAGAATTTCCTAAAGGATATACATAGGATTCAATAACCTTCGAGATAATTATTCAAAGGCTTGTGCTTATCCTAATTCTTCTAAGAAAAAACATAGATCAATCCATAAACCAAATCTAAATTACGAAGGTCAAAAGTATATGTTGTTAAGTGTTTTGTGTCAAGAGAGGGATCATTCTATGTTGATATCTTGATTCATTAGTTTCATCTCATATTTGAACAAGAGTGATATAATTTATCTCCTCTAATAACTACATCATCCTCGATTCAAATATTTATAACCTAAATAAATAAGTGTTTTGTATTAGATTAGGTTCTTACTTATTTAAAGGTGTAAGGTTAGCACTTGTTGCATATTTTGATTAATTAATAAACATTAATGTGTAAAATGAAATATAGCTCCCAAAGAAAATTTTAACATGTAACGATAGAAATGATATCTTAAAACACAAGAGGATAAGTGAAATTAGTTGAATACAAAGGTACATAGATGATCTAGTTCTGCGCATACCGGTAATTATCTAGAAATGATTCATCTATGGAATTGTGCTTATAAATAGGGATGATATAGAACCATATGGTATGTCTTGGAGAGTAGTCCACTCTCATCCTAATTTATACGATTTCCAACTAGGTTCTCGCTAGTGTGAAATATTTGGTGATCTTTGATGGCTTGGAAATGTGCTTTGTTGTTTAATGTCGTGGTTTAAAATATGTGACACCTCATGTAGTGACCTAAAATGGATGAAAACTATAGATCCATTCACTAACAGTTCATAAACATGATTAGATAATAAAAGGAAAAAAATATTTGTGCGGTGGAGTGGATTAATCATAGTGGTCAACCTCTACCGATCCAATATCGATGCTACACTACATACCCTATAAGGAAGGAGAAAATTCCCTATAGTTCTCCCAGCCTATGTGCAATTGTGTATGCAAATCTATGCCAACCCAAAAAAAAAAATCCATGTGTTTCTACTAGTGTATGTGCAATTATGTATGCAAATCTAGGCCAATCCCTTAACTTGCACTTATGCCTCTTTGACAAAAAGATAGAGGGTGCAAATATAGAACAAGTAGAATGCACCCTTCTTGATAGTTATGTAATGTGAAATGATTAAAATTCTATATTTAATCCTTTTTCCTTAGCAACAATGAAAATGTTTAGCTTTGGCTTATCCTTTCTCAACTTAGCTTAACTTGGGAGATCTATAGTAATGAGATACATGACTCTTGAATTGAGGTTATCTTGCTTCAAACCTATGTAGAGGTTGTTCTTATGTTTTGCATTCAATTTTAGAAATTTAGGATAACATTGAGTTCTCTGAATGTGCCAAGTTACACAAATGAGTCAGCTTAGACTTTCTTATATAAGTTTTCCTAGGTTAAATGTCACATTAAGGTCGGCCTATAGGATATGAACCTACCTAAGGAAAGATATAAAATTGGAAAGGGTGTTATTAGGTGGTAGGAGATGGGACCTTATAGCCTAGGACCAAAATGTAGTATGCTTTTATCCCACTCATTCGGTCCATGATAGTATGTTCATACGAGGACCTTGAAATATTATGGATGAGATGCTTACGAGTCAGTATACTATTTTTGAAAATGAAAATATCTATGTGAAAGATAGAACACTATGGATAGATAAAAAAATTCATAATAGAGAGATAAGGTTAATTCATATTTGCTTGGTATGTATACATATAAGTAATGCATAAGGTGAAGAGCCAACATTTTCTTTTCCAAATGATAAATTACTAAATTTATGTGTCTACATTCACCCCTTTGAGTAAAAACAAAAAGTACATGCTTAAAGGAAAAGATACTTCAGGTGTGTACACACACACTTTGGCTTCTCTTAGATTTTTTTATTTCTATTTGGTGTGGGCACGCCCATGATGAAAACTGCACACAATGTACTCTAATGTCCATATAAAGGAATTGGAATACAACTCAAATTCATAATAATAAATTTATAGCTTTGAAAATTGAATTTAGTTTGTATTCTAAATAAATAAAAGCATCAAGGAATTAACCTATTCAATTTATTAAGGGAGAAGCTCCCGTATTTTTGTACTTGGAGATTTGGATTTTGTATTGAGATGTTGAAGAATTGTGGATGATCGGTCCTTAAATTTGTGAAAAGAGAAGCCAAAATCATCGAGGATTTGAATGTCACTTGACCCAATGTAAAAAGGATAAGTTCCATAGGATTTTTTCCTAATAGCCCCAAAATAAATCATACCACTATAGATTTTTGTAGCCACTATGATATCATCAAACAAAATAGAGTAATATGAAGGATGCCACAAATTTTTAGGCTACCTTGATATCTTCAAATCCCACAAAGAAAACTATCATAGAGATAGATCTAGGACCAACCGTAAAATAAGACAAGGTCAAAAGGGAATGAGAAATCTCATGCCCCCACCATGTAATGTAACTCTTGAGCTTGATCTGTAATGTTGAATATTAAAAAGATAAGAAGGCTCGTGTCCCGATATCATATATAGAAACTATATCTTATCCATGCATTGTTAGAAATGAATGAAGTACTTAAACACACCACATTTATTACTAAACATGTAGTAAGCCCTACCCTAAACTATGTAATTTGTCCCTAAGCATATATCAAAAATGTATAATTGTCTGTGAAAATATGAAGAATATGTTACTTTTGTAAATATTCCCCTAAGATGAAAATATCCATATTGTACCATAACATATGAAGGTCTTGTCCCTATTTGATGGTTTTGTACTTGTTTCAAATATGTTAATGTTCTATGTCTGAATCAATTCCTAAGTATTTGTACCCTATTTTTATGTATCTTAAGTAAAAATTCTATTTGTTTGCCTTATGCGCATAGATATTCATGTGATAAAGAGAAGTATAGATGTATATATATTAGGTGATGGGGCATCACATGGAATATATTTGACTATAAAAACTTGCTAATCATATATATACATGATGTATTGGTGAAAAATTGATGGTAAATCCTTACATTTTCAAATCCAAATGAAACCTAGACACATCAAATGACCCAATAGACGAGGTGACTATAAAATTAATATCCATATTAAAAGATCCATCCATAAGATATATAACAACATGTCCAAAAGAGGTATTGGTATCAAATGCCACCTTTTACTTAGTACAACCAAGAGATGCAATTAATTTGAATGTGCCCATATTTCATCTAGAACCCCTTTCAATAAAAACACTATGAATAGGGCATGTGCCAAAAAATATCAAACATAAAGTGTGTCGTAGATAATATCAAGAGAGATATCATAATCATTGAACTTGATAACATGCCTAAGTAGGTGACATACTAGTAATAGTGCCAATATAGAATCCAAGGGGTGATCATAGGAATTGAGAGGAAGTTGAGATTGATATGCATGGTAAACTTTGAAATTAGATTTAACAATATTGTTATTATGAAACAAGTCATTGAAAATATTAAGCTTAAACTTGTCACTAATAGGTTTATATTGATCAAGAGGTGAGTCAAATTCAATAGGCTTTCATGAATAATATCCAGGATAACATGACAAATCTTGACACATTGATATGGCCAACACATATAAATTATCATTGGATTCTAAATATCTACCATAAGGCTTTCTTGTATCAATATCTAAAGGTGAAGGGAGAGATAAAAGTTTATACTCTACTAAATTTTGAAGGACCACCAGGTAAAAAGAAAAACATGTGAATTTTCACGATAGAACTTACTCCTTAGCTAGAATTGATGCCAAAATAGTTAGGATTGAAAAATTATTACACCTTAAGGAAGTTAGAGAGAATTATAGAGATAAAATCTAGCACCAACAAGTAGTCAATAGTTTCTTTGATAAGAGAGTTGCTAATAAAAATTACGAGGTAGGTCACTTGGTGATGAAGTGGGATATTAACTAAGCCAAGCCTAACAGAATTTCAAGTTTGATATTGTAGGAGAGGTCCATATCAGATCATCAAATGCAAGGAAGAAAATTACTTTGAGATCTCCACAATTGATGGAGATTGTTGGCTAATCCTAGTCAATGGGATGTTTCTTAAGCAATATCCTCACGTGTATGTTACACTCGTACATAGTTTTTGTGTTTCTTTTCAACTTAATTTTTTTTTTCCTTGCATTTCCCTTTGTTCTATTTTACGAGCCTCTATGCACTTTATCCTATCCCATTGTTTGAGATTTTGAGGAGTTTTGAGTTCCCAAGCTAAATAACTAAGACTACATGCCCATTAGATGTTATAGGCTTCTATTTTTCACATTTAATAGACTAGTGTCCCTATGAGCTACCAAAAATGTTAACCAAAATCAACCCTTTCCCATTTTTATCAATATTTTTCTTTCACATACATGTTCCCCAAGTACTTATCTCTTTTTGCAATGATGAAAACAATTTCTTCAATCCATGGGTCATGAACTACTAGTTCCTTTACTTCATGGCTATTAAATGTGATTCTTTATTGCACCACATTATCATGCAAGACACCATGGCCTACTATTTCATTCCATGAGATATTGTGTTACCCTGTAATTACTTAAACAAACCATGTAGTACCCCATTATGCCACATTGCATTTATTTCTTTCAAATAAAGTTCCCAACTCACCCATTTTTGCTAAGTTTGGACCAAAATGCCACCTACCTCCATTTTCTACCTTAGAGTGTTAAGCCTTCATCCTCCCTTCTTATTACCCTTCACTTCTAGCCATTTCCTTTTTCTTCCATCATGTTCTTATTGTGTCATGTTAACAACCCACAAGATTCCACAAGGCACTACCAAAGTTGTAGATGCTAGTACGAAACCGTAGAACATTATTTTTTGACTTCAATACATTACATTTCATCCCACATAACCTTCAAAGGCCACTGAGACACAAATTCTATGCACTTGGGTGCATTTATAGGTCCTAAATCATACTAATGTATACATGATTCCTAAGCAAAAAAACTAATGGTTGAAATCTCTTTTTGGCATTTTGATTGATTTATCTATTGCACTTTATTGGCTTTACACACCTTACAAATCTGTTGGCACTTGACTGATTTACCTTTCGATGACCTCGAAAACTAGTGCCTAGCTAATATAGTAGCACCTTTGGTGCTCCTATCCCTTTGGGGCACTCCTACCCTTCTTTATCTTCTTCTTACTCTTTTGGGTCCTTTTCACCTTTTGGTCACCTTTTAACACTTTGGGCCCTGCCTTTCGCTTGTGAATTTCAAATTAAAACAAGGGTATCATATATATACTTGGTTACTTCTTCTAAATATCTGACAAACACTATAAGATTTATCTATCACAACCTAAGCTTTCACAAAGGAAATAGAACATTACAAGCATCCATCTAGCACATCCATACAAGGGATAAGGGTTGCATTATTTGGCATACACACCATAGTATGATAGTTCATTCTATCCCATCACCCAAATTTTGCATACTCAGTACAATCTACATCTATCCCTTATCATCATCATGAAACTTGAACATGGGAAGCTTAGGCATCATTACACACAAAATCATAAATAACTACATGAGTCCGAGATGTAGTGCAATACTCAGCTTGTAAGTTCACTCTTCAGAGACTCCAGGGTTAGTTCGACTCCAAATTATACATATTTTGTATTAGATTGGACATGATTTGTGGACATGTGGAGGTAGACATTTGTTTTACATGTTATAGGTGTGATCAAAACCCTAACAGAGAAGTCAAAGTGACAAAGAAAATATTGGAGCGAAGACCTTCCAACCTAGAAAAATTTAGAACCTGAGCATCTAAACGAACACTAGTGCTGGGACACTACTTTCCTCCCATGGGCACTTATGTCTTGCACATTTATGTACTTTAAAATATTCATCAATCCTTTGTGACATTGTTCCCATCCTATTCTAGCAGAGATACACACAGCCTAGACCATTTCTAGGTTACATTAATCAACTAAGTCATCACCCCTCTCTCATTTGCTTACAATTTTATATTTTGAATTCTTATTGCTTGGACAAGACTATAGTTTATTACTTGAATATCCTTTTATAGAAGTTACTTTAAAATAAAAGTCTAATTATGATTGGATTAAATCATTTGGTGAACCCCAACTCGTGATCGACCATCGGATCCTTATTTTTCCTATTACATAGGATTTGTCTTTCCCTAATCCCAAACCCTAGTTGTATTAAGGGTCATATTTCCATCTATTTTCTCTCATATATCAAATCTACACAGTACATAGGGTTTCATCCTTAGCCCTTTCATATGGGTCAATTTCTAGGGATCTTTTTGTAAATTTTCTTTTCTTTCAGTATTGTGGCCTCTAAAGTTCCTCGTGTCTCCTTGTATCAATTACTTCAAAAACACCTAATTTACAAAGATGATATCATAAACTCCATAATTATAATGTACATCCCTCACTATATGCCACCTTCACAAGTAAGTGCAATTTTCAATTATCTCTCTCGACCCTCCTAGTAGTGCTGATAACACAACTAATCAATCCATTTTCAAGTCAACTCAAACTTTACACTTTATTCTTCAAAATAAATTTCAAGCTATAGAAACTACGATTACATCCATCACATTTGCAATCCAACCTCTCAAGGATGCTTCTCATGCCTATGCTAGTTCTTCCTCTACACCTAATCCCGATCCCATATTCACTACATGTGCTTATACAAGCACAATCCATGCCTTTACCACAATAAGCACCTCCCAAGTTTGATCGAAATACTAGAAAACATGATATTCTCTCTGAGCTCCTCAATCACTAGTTGATCACCTTGCCAACCACTCATTACTACCATCCTTATCAGCTTACCAAATACAAAGGTCACCCATTTTGAAATTATCATAGAATTAATGAACATATTGACAATGATTTCTATGCTTTAGAATGCATAATCAGGAAACTTGAGCATCAAGGCTTTATTTCATTTGTTACACAACATTATACTACACACTCATCTCCAATTAACAAACCCCAATGGATGCCGAAATATGATCCCTCCATGTCTAGCAAACATCATGCAATAGTCACTCCTATTCCTTCTCTAGTAATGCAAAAGTCACCACAAGTCCTATCTAAGGCCACACCATCAAAGGAAGAACAACCCCCTTGCCACAAGCCTAGATCACTCAACAACCTTATATATTTAAATGTCTAATTCCTCATTTTGATCCACATAATGCCCATGTCGATGACTAGGACTCGGGAAATGATTTTGATGCATAACATGGTCTCTCTCACATCATCATATAGATATACATCACTTGCACACTTAGGAGGAATCAAACCTTCCCCCATAATCATACATTATAATCAATAGTTGCCTATCAAGATCGCTCACTTACTTTTGCTTTGAACTTCATATTATGAGTGTACCTTGCTAAATCTATGTTTATGGCTTCCCTTTCAGCTCCTATGCCATTCCATACATTTTCTCCTCATGCTTACTTATAGATTCTTTTATTCACGATACACATACTACTTTATGCATATGGTACACATCCTTTTGTTCATTATACATAATTTGGATATTCTTGCTCACAATGATCACATTTGTTTTCCAAAACTCTGATATACACATTTTTGGGACATTAGACTTCCCCCCTCCTCACTTGCTTCCTATACCATTAATGTTTCCTATCTATACAACACAACGTATTCTACTACATACACTATCAATCGTATACAATACCTTTGTTACCCGATGACGCACTCGTGTTCCTAAGGTTCATACATGAATGTTGAGGGCATTGAATGAACCTTACTCATACACTTACAGGGCCCATCTCCATCACTGTGGGTTATCTCTATTATCTACCACACTTCATGATAAATCTTTCCTAAGAACTAGTCTCAATCACATACAATACCTTCACCACCCAATGATGAACTCTTGTTCTATGGTTTTACTTGACCGCTGAGGGAACAATACCTAAATTAACCTCACATCACACACATCTATTGGGGGGCAATGTGGCACCTCTCATCTACACATTTTACAAATCACAACACACCATCACATGCACACAACATCCGCACATATTGGTCAGTCTCTAATCTTGCTAGCTTATCCTATTTAAATGTTACACTTTGTTTCATATGCCAGTTGGATACTTAGTATGTCATTATCCTTTTTATGCACACATGCCCGTTCACATGGTATCTTGAGGTGAATGAAGGAATTTTACATATTAATACACAATACATGATGCTCGACACGCTCTCTTTACCAATCTGCTGGTGGCTCCTAAGGGCATATACATTTTCTACTTTCATAATTTACACATCACAGTCCTATTGTTCCAATATTTACTCCTTTTCATCAATAGCACTTAATTTTCGCTAATCTATACATGATTTGACATACTAATTATATTTTTGAACATACTAACGGATGCTTCATGTGTAGTATTTACTCTTGTGGAATTCTATACAACCATAGTTATATATTACTTCTTGTTTACTACATGTGCTATGCCTTATGTCATGCTTGATCATTGTTTACTTATGGCCACTTTGGCCCTAATTGTCTTGTGACATTGTGAGCAATGTCCCATGTATGCAAACCATTTTTTACAATACCCATTGTCTTCACATTGCTTGTTACATTCTATTCTATTACATGCTAAATATTTTCCACTATTACTTATTTATAGCCTACATTGTTTGCATGTGCCTTGGTTTCTACCATGCACATCCCCTACCCTTTGTAGGAATCCACTATCATATATGAATATCGAAATAAGGTCCTCTCCTTTTGGCCACATCCTCCATACATTCGCCGATGCACCCCAAACGAGGGGGACATCAATTAGGTGAAAAAATCATCCTTCCAGCTTATAGACACAAAATCACGCATATACTACTATTTTACTATGTCGTCAAGTATGTTGTTATATGCATGGATCTTAAGTAAGAAAAATATTCACTAGTGACACAATCCTTTGTCCATCCACTTGCTTTGATATTTTCCATTTCATTTCTCTCTCACATCTGTCATTTTTGTACCTGGCTTGGTTATTGGTCACAAGGATCCTCAGATGTCTATCTTTTCACATTTTTGTCATTTATCCTAGGACACCAACACCCATTCTAGACACTAGCACCCAGGTGCTCTTGTCCATTCTAGGTGCTCCTGTCATCTTTGTTATTTTCACTTATTTTGACATTTTTGGTCAACCTTTCTAGTTTTTTATCCTTATCTCAAGCTCATAGTTAGCCTTTTGGGTCATTAGTGTCAAAATTAAAACAAGAGATCCATATATATACACAACATACACTCTATTATTCTGGATGGAAATTATAAGGGGAAATAATATTTACATATTGTCACTACCATCGTAGGGAATGCATTTTTGGGCTGCATACACTACATAAGAATGGGAAGTGCTCAACTCCAAATACATTTGCACTTTATCTAGCTACAAGCCCGCTATCTTGGCATCATTGGTGCAAGGGCAACCTAAGGACACTATTTCACACACAAACACAAAGAACTACATGGAGTCTAGAATGTAGTGCAACGCTTGGTCATAAGTTCACTCTTTGGGTGACTGTTGGGGTCAGTTTGACTTCACATATTACATTTTCATTCTGATTTGATGTGTTTGTGAGCTTGTGTAGGTAGCTAGGGTTTATTTTGTAGGTTATAGGTACCCTTGGTGATCAAAGAGAAAATATCAGGTGACTGACAAGAAGTGGTAGCAAAACCCTAGTGACACAAAAGAAAGTAGATTCTAATATTTTAGGCAATCACCAAGTGCATAGGAATAATTACCTAGTTGCTCAAACACCCTTGTCCAACGCTAGGTGCCCCTATCTAGCATCATTATCACTTTCTAGATTTTACAGAGAGCAATTGCAACACTATTGTACTCATGTTTAACACTTTACGCTACCCATATTAGTTTAATATTGTGCAGATTCAGCTAATACATTTATCTCTCCTATTTATCTATAGTCTTGTATTGCTCGAGTGTTTAACATTTGTATATTTATAGTATCTTATCATATCAATTACTTTGTAATTAGATTTAATTCAAATTTTATTAAATCATTTGGTGAACCCGCTCTTCTTTGAACTTATTTCCTAAGATCCCAAAAACCCTCATGGATAAAAAGAGGTCCTCATCTCCCAAGCATAATATGGTCGATACATGCTTCAGTAACCCTTTTTGATGATATTACTACAAAATCTGAATTTTGTGACCTTTATCACAATCCTAAATGTGATTCTTCCATTCTTCAAAACTTCTTGCTTTCCAAGACACTCTTCCTATTGGCCATGACACCCCTAACATTTACATAGTCTCCCCTAACAAAAGATTTGCTTCATGTTCTCCTTCATCTTCTATAGTCACCCATGTTGTTGCACCTTCTTCTACTCCTATTATAACACATGATAATATTATTGTAGATTCTTTGTTTGATCATGTTCTTGTTTGTGACAATATGGATACTAATAATGCTACTTCTAATGTTGAAAATGTAAATGTGCATGATGTCATTTCTCTTAGTAGTCAAGATGAATGTAAAGTTGTATCTCCTACTCTTCCTACTTCTGAAAGTGCTTCTAATGAATGTAATGATAAATCTAATAGTAGTACTCCTACAACTTCTTTCTATGTTGATGATATTCTTGATGAAATATTTTCTTTTGAAAATATGACTGATAGTGATGTTGATTATGCTTTTGATCATGAACATGTTAATGATGATGTTACTTCTCTTAAGACTGTTGAATGTGAATTTACTACTCCTCTTTCTTCTACTTCTGAAGTTGTTTCTCATGATGATTCTACTCCTACCACTAGTACACCTCTCATTGTATCTCCTGATTCTACATCTAGCATTCCCATAGAGCCTCCATGTTCTTCTCCTCCTCCACATCTGCTCCTTCTTCTCACATTCCCATGATCACTCACAATGGAAATATCCAACCTCTCAATATGCCTCTTACTTCACCAACCATTCCTTCACATGATATTTTATCCCTCATGCATGTTGTTGGAACCTTACAATCTCAAGTTCATACACTCACCCTTAAAAGTAAAGCCTATTATGCTTCCATTGACAATAATTCTCTACATGAAAATCCTATTCCTAAAAATATTCACAATTATGCTTTCCCAAAGGACTTCATCATGCCTAACTTATCATGTTTTGATGTCATTGGTAATCCTTATTTACGTTTTCAAACATTTTCACTTAGCCATGTCTCGATTATTCTAATGATCGCTTGTTACTCAAAGCATTTCTTCATAGCCTTATGGATCATGCTCTCCAATGGTATACTCATTTACATCATGGATCCATTAGTACTTATTATGATATGGAGGATTTTTTCTTAGATAATTTATGATATGATATGGGGGATCGATGACGAACGGGAATCGATGATGCATTTGAAAAAAGTAGATAATGAAGGGTAGGTGGGTGAAGAAAATGGGTTAAATGGTGACCAAGGAAAGATGCCCCAAGAAAAAAAGGATTGCAATAACAATAAAAACATGGGTGGTGACTCAAATATCATGTGGGCAGGTGGGATGATTGTGGTCTCAATGGAGATGGAAACAATGTTCTACGGCCAATGAGTGGGCAAAAGTAAATGAGAAATGGATGCAAGCTAGGATAACCAATGGGTCATAGGCAAGTCATCAAAGTATGAGAAACTAAATGCAAATGTATGTGAAATCCTTTCAGTATATGAGGAGTCGAATGGAAAGGTATGCATCCACAAGGGATGAGGATGAAAATTATGGCTCCCTGAATAGGACACGAAAAAATGGCTCGGAGAGTGGATTGGAAAAGTGGTGGTGAAATAATATTCCCAAAGAGGAAGTAAGTATGGTCATAAAGGAAAATAGGGAGTAAAATGCCCCAAGGGGGAATAAGTATGGCCACAAGGTGGAATTTGTGTGTGGATTGGATAGGATTGTGAAATAAAATGCCCGAATGAGGAGTAAATATGGCCACAAAGTTGGACTAGAGTGTATAAAGGGATAGTTTGATTAAAATGCCTGAGGGAAAATCAAAATGGAAACAAATGTGGAATTTGAGATTAAAAGGAATGTGCAAAATATTGAAACAAAAATTCCCTAAAGGGAGAATATAGATGGCCACAAAGGTGGACTTAAGATGAGAGAGATTGGATAAGATCAGATGAGGTGTAAGATAAGATGTAACTTAACGATAGCACCGTATAGGTACAAATGAAACTACATCATATAAAATAATGCATGAGGAAAATATGCCTCTAACCACATTAGAGGTAAACAAGAAGGGAATCCAAGGAATGTAATGCACATGCGAACAAAACAAATGCTAGAAAATAACCAATGATAGTTAGTCATTCCAGGAGATCATAGGGAAACATGGATGAAATGAACTCATAAACCTAATGTCGACACGAAAAGGGGTTTGAGATGTAACTTGTACATAGGAAGAGGATTTTCCATAAGTGGCATTTCCTAAATCTATGCCCCATCTTTGGGAAGGGGAAAGAGAAAACTGATAAATGCGTGAAGTTTTCTAGAAGAAAGTTGATCAATGCGGGAAGATTTCTTAGGATGCTAATAAAATGGAAGGTTGATCAATACGGGAAGCCTTCAATGCCATAATACAAAAGAGTAGCCATCCTTTGAGGGCATGGTCTACTTTATTAGCATACTTTATTAGGATGCTAATAAAATGGAAGGCTGATCAATGTGGGAAGCCTTCAATGCCATAATACAAAAGAGTAGCCATCCTTTGAGGGTATGGTCTACTTTATACATAATATAGATGGCAAGAATGATATATGATATCCATCCTTTAAGGGATCGGTCTATTTATTTTGATTTTATTTTGACTTTGATTTGCATGCTTCTCTTTTTTTTTTGCATGAACAACTATCCTTCGAGGGAGTAGTCTATTTTTAATAACTTTGATTTTTGAGAAGAGCATCCATGAATTTTGAATTTACATGGGGAAGAGTTGGGAATAGCTAGGTAGACCACTTAGAGGGGACAATGAATGTACAAGAGACACCCCTGGACCCTTTGCATGGTTCCAATATGTGAATGAGAGGGTGATAGACTTAATGATCATGGACTTCTCACTGAGATGGGAGAACCTCTCCATAAGTAATATGTTACAACCAGAGCCATGGTGATCATATTTAAGGTCATATCTAAGAAAATGATAGACAACCACATAATGCCAAATCATTATGATGAAATATGGAAGAGGCTAATGATGGAGGAATCATCTAAGGATATGACTAAGTGCTCACTGGTAGATATGCTAACATTAGAATGGTTGCAGGTGAAAATTGTTAAGAGGTTCCACTTCCAGTTTACCATTAAGGGAGGGAAAAATTTCCACGTAATATTCTGATCAAAGTCACATTCGAGAATAGGATGATAGCTTATGAAGGAGGGGATGTGATGAGATAGATGAGTGAAGATGAAAAACTACGCGCGCTACCCTTAAGGAAGTGAAAATATGCATCCCTAACGAGATGAGTAAATGGTCCCCTAAGAGAGGGATGAATATGACCATGGTGGTGGATTTTGAAGATATGGTCCTCCTAAGGGAAGGACGAGGTGATAAGAAGATTTGATGAGGTGGATGAAGATTGTAAATTATGTGTGACTCCTCAGTGGTGAGGGATCAAGAAATACACATTTCAAGTAATGGCCATAAAAGTGGGCTTAAAATGATGCCAAGGATGGAAAGGATTTAATTCGTGAAGTGGATTGATCTTAGAATGAAGTCCCCAACATGTATGGTCGAGGAAGATGGAAAGGGATCAAAAAGAAAGGGAGGATTCTCCCTAGTGTTTGGAAACTTAGATGTAGATGAGATAGTAAATTCGAAGGAGTTTAGATGGGATCATCTTGGATTTGGATTGGATATATGGTTGGGGATCATAGGGGTGATTAGAAAGACAAACAATATCAACGAACAAAGGGGGACCTTCACATGTAGGAGAGATGCTAAGGGATGATGTGGATGGAGGAGTCTTAGGAAACCCAATGGATGGGACACGAGTTGGATTGGTTGTGGATGGAGAAGGATGTTCCTTGAATGAGGAAATCATCTTTCTCAATAAGGTCATAGACGATGGTCTAAAAGGCCTTACAATGCTCAATGTCATGACCTGAGGTATGATGATAAGAAAAAATGCAAGTGTGATCAAACCATGATGAATTCTTACTATTAGGATTAAAATATCTAATGGGAGGAAGCACAAATGGCAAATATTTGAGTTAATTGTTGGAAGATATTTGCATAGGATCCAATGAAGTGTCAAGAGGAAGATAACTCTTGTGGGTTTTAATAGGATATTTAGGCTTAGGTGCGGATGTAGATTGGATGGGTAAATTAGGCATCTTTAAAGACAAATAAACTTGGCAAGGAGATTTAGATTATTGGGATTTGGATTTACGAGATGTCTTAGATGAAGGGGCTGGCCCTAAAATAGATGAGGGTGTGCCTAGGATGGATTTTGTAACGTTGGATTTCTAAGGAGAGGTAAGGTATAATTTCTTACGAGGGTGGATGGGATAATTTTGGAGATGCTTACCAAGAGTCTTATATTTTGATCAAGATGGTTTACCCTTGGCAGGGATGACTATAATTTCATTGGTGGATTTGAAGATGTAGGTATAGGTTTGGGATTGGTTGATGTAGAAACAATCAATTTTGAAGAGGGAGAATGAATCCCCCTTGTGTTTGTCTTAGATGGAGGTGCTTGCTTCATAAATTTTGTAAGGGGTATCATTGATATATTTGAAAATCGAGAGGATGTGATTGGTGTGGTAGCGGTTATAGATGTAGATATAGGAATGGATGTTGGAGAAGGAGTGGGTGTAAAAGATTGGGATGGAATGGATGATGTAGTCATATGTAAAGATGTAGGTACATGCGTCAAGATAGGTGTTGGGATAGTTATAAGTGGGGTTGTAGAGGTATATGTGGTAGAAATGAGTGTAGTTGGGATTGATGTGGAAATGAGTGATGTAGGTGTAGTAATAGGTGTGTTTGATGTAGATGTGGGAGATTGGGATGTAGTGATAGCAGGTATGGTTGAGATGGTTATAGACATAGGTGGTGAGGATGAATTTGATGTGATAGATTGGGGCATGATCAAAGTGGATGAAGTAGGGGGTATAGTCAAAGTTGATGCGGATGTGGTAAGGGTAAGAGTAGGCATAGGTATAGGACAAGTAGTAAAAGTTGATATAGGTGTGATAGTTATGGATACGATAGGTTCGAATAAGGGGTAGGAATAATGTCTAAGGTAGGAACATGCAGATTCATTCATGAGATGAGATCTTGATTAATGGTGTTAATGGTGTGAGATTTTTGTAGTTGAGATGTAGAAAAGGTGGCTTGATTTGTTGGTGTTTGATTAGGAAAAGGTTTTTAACTATATCGAGTGGTTGGCTAGGTGAAGTGGTGGAGCTGTCTATTTAGATATTCCCTTGATTTATAAGTTTTTGGATGTGATCTTTGATGGAATTACATTTCTCAATGTCATGAACTTTGACTTGATGACATTTACAATAGTGGGATTCATAATACCAAGTGGGCTTGGGTTATTTAGTCGGCCCACGGGTCGTATGGGAGGAAGTTGGATGGAGTGTACCGCCATCAACTTGTCAAATATTGAACTATAGGATTCCCCAAGGGGGTATATTTAGGACGTGGTCTAAAATATATTTGTGAAGACTCCGTGTGAGAGGTAGATGTGGATGGATATTGAATCGAGATGCATTATCGGCGGTAGTTTTAGACTTGTCGCTATGTGTAGTGGGTTTGATGAACTCGGTCTTAGGCTTGTTTGATCGAAGCTTGAGTTGGCCTTGCTCAAGGGCATGAGTTTTGATTTTGTGAGCCATGGTGAAGGCTTCTTTGAATGTTTGGAAATATTGGATTTGTAATGTAGAAGAAATATTCTTCGCACAAGAATGTGAGAAGAGTTCGATAAGTTCATCTTATGGAAGAATAAATGACAATTAATTTATGATGCCACGCCATTGAGACAAACTATATGATAGAATCATCATTAAATTGTTT